>VZRR01005329.1:768580-804322 GCA_013398015.1 Oreocharis arfaki
CGGGAGAAGAAAAAGAAAGAAAAAAAATAGGTCTCAGCCGGTAAGGGAGAAGGATGCAGTGCAAGCTCTTCTCTCAGGACAGGGGGAGTTTCCACATCTTCCCAGCTGGGGGGATTCCTGCTGTAGCCCCCTTTCCCAGCTCTTCCCTTTACTCCTATTTTGCCTACAACAATTATGTGGGCCAGTGAGGTGGCAATTTCTGTTCCTTGTCCTATGTCTCTTCATTTTTTTTTTAAATTTTTGACTCAGAACGAGTTTATCTTCTAAGTTTCTACAGCAGCCAGTGCATCCAAAGCACTGCTACCAATTAAGTTAAGTACAAAGTATGAGATCAATTAATCATTCATTATCTTCACAATGCAATAGCTGGAGCTCCAGGGTAGGCAGTCCAATAATCCTTACAACCCCCAAGGTACTCATCTTCTTCTGAGCTGATCATTCATTATCCAGAGCATATCAGCATAGAAAATTCTTCAATTTCCAAGGCAATCAGTCTGGTAGAAATGACAAGTCTTTGAAACTCTGGTCCACCCTAAATACATGAAGTTTAAAAGGCCTGTAAACACTTGTTTAATCAGTGCTTTCAGTGATAGCAAAGGAAAAAGACGTACTGAGCACTTGGAATTCATGTTCATTTCACAGCCTCAACAGCACCAGGCAACCTTTACAAATGCTCTGGGTCTGCACTAAGTGTTACCTCTATCCCAAGGCAGAAATACGTAAGAATCCAATCCAAGAGACGCATATGCAGTGAAGAAAGCTGCCCTCAGTAAACCAGATGAGGCAGGAGCCTTCAGGCTCCTGGCAAATGAAAGCCTAGAAAGCGCATGTGCCAGCTCCTGCCTTCCCTGCTCTGAAATGATCGGTGAACTCTGACACAGGACAAATAGCAAGAGGGCAGCACAAATCACAGAAATCCCAGGAGGCACACGTGAGTTAATTCCTCACTAGAAAGCATTCAGACACAAAGTGGTGCTAATTGTCTTGGGCTATGGTGCACCCATTCACTTTTTTAGCAAAAAGGTATTTTACGACGAAGCATCTCAACTTTAGAGAGGAAGATTCTGCATGGCGAAAAAGGTAATCCAATGCCTCTCTGCTCCTTAAAACAGGTCAGTAGCAAAGAGAAAAGAAAAAACATCTCTATGGAAATGGTGAAGCCTGTGACCTCAAGCTCTCAAAATAGACCATCTAGAGTAACATAAGGCATTATTTAGAGAAAAGTGACTGCCAAAAAGATACCAACTTAGATGATGTGATGCGAGTTTCCAATTCAGAGGAACATGCTGGTCTGCACAGACTTGGATTTACCACCGTAAGATCACACAGCTATTTCTCCTGCTTCATTTTACCCCCTAAACCTCTTTTCTTTCAGTCTCCAACTTGCACAGCCTCCCACATAACCTTGTTTCCCAGTCAAAGCACAGTTTCCAATGTGGAAGTTGCTGCACAGGCCACAAAACAGCGCAGAGTGTCTGGGACCCGTTATGCCAGGGCAAGGCAGGCATTGGGGCTGGGACAGTGGTGGGGAGTGTGTAGGTGTAATCCATGAGAGGCAAAAGCTGATTTAACCAAAAAGTGAGACAGCAAGCAAGGAAATAAGATGTTTTCACCTCAGAGATCTGCAGAAAGAGTAGGGCTTGGAAAAGGGGTTTACCTGCTACCCGGAGATGGCTGCTCAGCCCAGCAGGATCCAGGCAAGCTTACACAGCTACTGAGTACCCTGGATCCTATGCAGTTATTACCTGGCTGTGACTTTGCCACAGTCTGGGAAACTTTTCAGAAGCAGAGTGGCATTCAAAATCCACGCAGACATCAGTCTTAAGAAGCCTGCCTCCAGTTCTCTCCCTCTTTCTGAGAGCTCCTTCCATGCAGTAGGACTAAAGAAGTTTGCTCACATCTGGGAAAAGTTAATGAGTAGGAATGATATTTCCCAAAGAAATCTGTTACAGCTTTTCTAAATAAGAGATCTCCCATGCAAACAAAAAAAACACCCAAAACAAAACAAACCCCACTTTTTGTTCAAAATGAAAAAAAAACCCCAAAAAACAAAACCTCAGAACTTTCTTTCTGTCTTTTTTTTTCAGTATGAAACTGATGACTGGGAAGAAGATTTTTCTGCATATAGCAGTGTTTCTCCTGCTTTTCCTTGGAAATTAAAGTGGAAGAAAGGAAAAAAAATCTTAACACAGCTGATTTCTCACAGAGCATTTTTGCTAAGTTCCTTCCAAATCCAATTCTTTCCTGCAAAGCACATTAGAAAAGGAACTTTGCAGGTCTTCCATGGCAGTTTCCCTAGTTTTTCCACCAACTCTCATGCAAAGAGGCAACATCCCCAGAGCAAACTGCATCCCTCTGAATATCTTCAAACTGAGAGGCACCATCTCTATCTGAACAATACTGCCCATGGTGTTTCAGACAAAATAGTCGTACTGCTGCTGGAGTTGTCCCTTTACTCAAAGCCATCAACCTCTCCCCCTATTACCTCTTCAGTAATTTTCTCTTCTGGTTTTCCCACCCCTACAAACTCACATACTGCAAAGGACTTGAGGCCACGCAGGGGTTGTGTCCTACTTATCATCGGCAATTGTGTCCACTTCAGTGCCCTCATTGAGCCAGGAGTTTTCATCCGGTGAAGCTGGTGGAAGACCCTTCTATTTAAGAACTAATTTGTTACAAAGAATGATCCCTTGCATTTGGTTGTTGTTTGCCCAGGGAGTTCCTTTGTCATTTACTTGCTTGGTGCAAGGTATTTACTGAGCACTGCATTCCTGGCAGCAGCACAGAAACCGCCTGGACTCAATTCATTAGCGTTTAACATTATATTTGTAATAAGATCCACCACTTAAAAACCACTAGCAAACGTTGCCACCACGTTATGCTGCAAGCACAAGATAAGAAGAGGGGGAAATGTGCTGAACATCATCTTTGTTACATGTGTGCCAATGGTAACCTTGCTGTGTGTGGCCATTATAACCTTGCTTTCAACTCTACAGAAACAGCTCATAAAATCTGCCTCTGCCACAGAGCACTGTCTGCTCACACAGTGCTAACATTTAATTAAATGAATACTTCCTAAGAAGAGTACAAGGAAGGACAAGTTTCCACTTTCAGCAAGACCATCACTCACACACATATCTAGTGTTTCAAGTTTATGAGTGTTCAACAAACAGCACACAGTCAACACCCCCAGCTCCTGAGCTTCGCAGGTGTATTTGTTCAACACAAGAAAACATTTATTTTTGCAGCAAAAGTTTGAATTAGAACAGGAAAAAAAATCATAAAAACCTTAACAGCAGGTTACCATTCAAATTTTCTCAAGTAAGCAATTATTTTTTCCTTTGTTTTCCAACTTTTGGTTAAAAAGGTGTTTTCTTGGAATTGTTTAAAAGAAAATTGCCACAAAATTGGGCTGATCAATTAAGACCTGGAAAGAAGGATGTCATGCATATGGATAAGCGTGGAGATAGTGCAGGGAGAAAAAGAAGTGGTAATGAAAGGATAGCAAAGGAAACGACTTGAGTGTTTCCTGTGAACTGTCTTCTGCATGTCGGCACCGTATCCCAGCTTTTAAAAGGAGAGACGGAGTCTAGAGAGCAAATTTAGCAGTGTCTACTTGAAAGGTAAGAGTAAACTTAGACCCTGACAATTACTAAATAAGAACATAATTAATTATTCCTTCAACTGAATAGTCCTGAATCCTACCGCAAATCAATCAGCTCTTCTTGCCTAAGAAGCTCTGACTCTATTTTAGCTCAATGAAAACAAAATCAATGAAGGCCAATTATAGCCCATCTCGTTAGAGTATGCAAATAGTGCCTCGCGGAGCTGAGCTGCTCTCGCTCTGGGCACTGCCGCGGACGACACGCGTCAGGCAAACCAAACGTGAGCTGCTGCTGGCACCTAGCTGCCTGTGCTGTGATACACCAGCTCCTCACAGCTGCTTTGCAGGGGGATGCAAACGTAGCAGAGACCAACTGTGCCGAACAGCAGTTCTTCAGCAGCCTCCTGTCCTGGAATTTCAGGTGCAGAGAGCCCACCAGTGTGTCTCAGACAGCAGATTCAGCATTATTTACAAAAAAGGGTGCGTGCAAATCTGCAGAAAACAGAGCCTACCTTTCATCATCTTGCACTTGGAAAAGAGGAAAAGGCACTTTTAGAAGCATATAATAATGATGTAATTATAATATGAATAATAATGGTATTGCAAGGAAAGGAGTTCATCTGAGTGGCATCAATCAAACATCTCACCCTCTCAAATGACAGCTGAGAGCTCTAGGTCTCCAGAACAGAACTACCTACGTAATACATTCTGGCTACATACACATACATTCTGTACAACGTAAGGCTGTAGTACACATCCACCCAGCCATGACTTTAACCTGAGCTCTCACCCCCACCAAAACCATAGCATTTCAGGAAGCTTTCTCCTCTTCCCTGTGAAAATTCAAAATCCAAAGGACAAATTTGCCAGAATTTTCCTGCATGCAATGCGTGGTCCACAGCTGTTTGGAGACACAAGGCTGCTGTAGCACGAACTGTTTCAAGTTTAACCTCTTGTTCCTACCAGCGCCACCCCAGCCCCACGGGAGCACTAAGAGTGCTGATAGCGATTGTGCACACATCCTTGCAGGATTCAGGCACCGGGCACATGCCTGCCAGACTGCAAGATCCAATTTCATGCACCCACAAAAATCTGGCCTTCCCAAGTCCTGCTTATCCTGACCAATTTCCCCATCATTTGCTCACAACAGACAGGATTATTCCTTTCAAGGGGCCACCTGCAGGGACCGAGCTTCCCAGTTTTCTGGCTACAGCCCAAAGACTTTTTTGGCCAAAAGCCCCCTCATAGTGGCTTTCTGCCAGTATAGTGGGACTCTACCCTTGGCCTCAGAGCCAGCTTTGACAGAGAGCTCCATCTTTTCCACTGGCTGCCTAAAAATCATGATGTAATACTGTAAAGTTACTGCCACCCTTGGCAGCGCTGCCAGGGCTTGGGGTTAGCTACAGAGCAGCAGCTACAGAAGGATTTCAAATTAAATACTTCTGCAAGAACAGGGTACCTCTAGTTTTGTTTCCGGTGCTGAAACCTTGATGTTGCAGAATATCCCAGGCTTTTGGGCTGCGTGTGGTTGGGGGCTTTGGGTTCATGTTTGTCTGTTTTTTCTCATATTGTTATTTTTATATTGGTCATATTATAGCCAAGGGTTGGGTTTTTTTAAGCACCTTAAAAAAGAACATGATTATGGTACACATAAAGCACGGAAGACAGACCATTCCTATTTTTAAATCTTGACACACCTACCTAAGGGATGTGAAAAGCTAAACCTGGAAGTTCAAGTGCCCCAAACACTGTTGATCCTCACTCTCTCTGCATATCAGGTAACACTGATTTCTAAGCTAAATCCAAACATTAGCATTTTTGCCATTAAAAAAAATAAAAATCTTCCTATATAAATACTGTACAACTCTAACTTCAGGAACAGAAAGCATTAGAACAGAAATCCTTAAAGCAAAAAAGTGGGGAAACAAAGTTGTCCATTACTTCATAAGAAGCTACATGCAATAAAAAGCACCCTCTTCAGACAGTTTTGAAAACCATGAGCAAACCCTTGTGCAATGTAACATGATGCTCAATAGCATAACAGCCTCCTTGAAACAGTATCCTTAAGAGTTTATTTTACATTTCTGCTAAGAGAATGGTGTGAGATATCCACTTTTACTTCAGGATGCATGCACAAACGCACACAACGAGAGGGCTGCCTGACACATTGCAGTAAGGGAATTCTGTAAGCTGTAAAGGGGTCTGCTGGAATTGCCATCACATGCCCATGAAAAAACTTCAGGGCTGTCAAGGGCATTCTCGAGACAGCACTTCTGTCGCATCCTGGGATGTATTTCTTCTGCTTTCTCTCTGGGCCACAACCAATTCAAACAGCAATCTTCTTGATGGCTCAGAGTTTTACTCCCTGCAGAGCCCATCTTCCTAAAGGAACACGGTGACATATATGAGCAACCTGATTCTTTATCTCTTACTGATCTCTCCCTTCTTTAGGCCTACAGGAAAAGATGCTCCACAGCCAGAACAAAACAGCAGACAAGAAAAGGAAGCCTGCCTTACGGATGGAAAACCCCAAGGACAGCAACAAGCCAGAAAAATTGGCAGAAGCAACATACTTGGCTGTGAGGAAGGAATCGCTATGTACAGGGGGCTAAAATGCAACATCATGCGAGCCTCAGTAGTGGCCCCATTTACAGATTCCATCTTTTTGCAAGTTCATTTCAGTTGGTGATGTGGCAAGGCAAGTAAAGCTACTTCAAGCGAAGATTAATCCAGAAGGTCCTAAACTGTTAAGCCACTGCAAATTCGCTAAGCTGGACAGTACAGGCTCAAGTAAACGAGTTTTATCTTTTTGACAATAAGCCTGGACTTGGCTGGTTTCTGAAATTGGAATAATAATAATACAAGTTTACTGTGACTTAGCCAGATCAAACTGTGTGTGAGAAGCTGGTGTGTGTTTCCACCAGGAGGGGGCCAATGGTCTTACTTGCTTCTAAAGTAAAGCCTGGAGTGAGAGTAGCAGTATCCTTAAAGTTGCCAGTTCCTGGTGCTGCCCTTAGTGAGCACTGTAAAACCCACACTTCACGGAGAGCCCATTAGAGAAACAAGGTCTGAATGATAACAGCAACTAAAAGAAAGTCACAAAGTGCCTCAATTTTGGATTTTGAAGATGGCACCTACAGCAGTGATTAACTAAACAGGTTAGTACTTGCAAGTGAGCGCACACACATATCTAACCTTCATCTTTTACACATGACAGTGATGCCACTCTGGGTAGAAGTTAACTCTCACTCTTAGCCCTTAGGACAAGCCTTAGCCCTTTAGCCACACCACTGCAGCCCTCTCACTGTGCTTTGGAAACCTCTGCAAATACAGCAGCAAACCCTGCTCAAATAACTTCAGGACGAGAAATCAGCACGTCTACAGGAAATAGAGGTCCTGAGATAACCCTGATGACCAGCTCCCCAGGAGTTTTCTTGAGGAGCTAAATGAGTGCATATGATTTCAAGGGAGGAATGGGGATGCCACACAAACACTCCTGCCATCCTTAAGGTTTATTTTGAGCTCCTTGGAAACACAGTAAAAAACCCTGTACTGACAGAAGTGGGAGCACAGCTGAAATCTGACCAGTACACATTCAAAAGTCCAAGGACAACACATCAAGCTTGAATACAAGAAAATTTTTTGCCCCTTTGGAGCATGAAGAGATGGTCATAAGACGACCCTGCACAGCTCCAAGAGATACTGAGGTGAATACAAACTAAGGATGCAGTTTAGCTTCAGCACAACATCTTCTGAACAGCAAGTTATCTCTAAAGCCATAACTGCACCCCTTCCCAGTCATGTCTTCTTTTTAATTCCTGTCTAGTTTCACAGAGCTAGTCCAAGCCTGTGCTACTTCTGAACTTCTTAAGATTGAAGATTTACATTTGGGCATCACCTTTCTCAAGATTTCAGGGCCAACTTCCAAAGATCTTTTGGCACCTGAAGATTAAAGAGATAAGTTTTTTAGGCATGCCAAAGAGCATTTAATTAATACCTACCAGGCACTTATCAACCTTAAAAGCCTAAATACCCCCCCTCACCCCCCAACTCCTCCTCAAAACCTCAGACATGTTTAATTTTCACCCTAGGCCAGCCCAGCTAAACAAACAGGTGTGTTTGGGACTTCACCTGGCCAGTGGTTTCTTCATGTGGCTAACTTGGGAATTGACAACCTCCTAAACGACATTACTCCTCTTCCTCCCCAACAAGTAGTGTCACTATTATTATAGAGAGAGACAACAAAGAAATTTCTTCTGCACACAAGAGCTCATGCTTCTGAATTCCCATCCCTTTCCCAGAGCACGAACTCAGCATTAGGAGTGGAGTGCACAAGTGGAAGTTTGATTGCAATTGTTGGAAAGGATTAATCCCTGCCCGGGCAGCTGACTTCCACAGTGCAATAATTAAGTGGAACCGCTGCACAAGATGAAGCATGAGGAAGGAAATTAGAGTATGCCATGCCAGGGTTGTTTTGTGCTAGAGTTGTCCCCACATGGGCTTACACTCCATCACGCTCACTTTATGCAATGCTGTCAAGCATCTGGACTAATCCCTTATCCCAGGATGAAGTGAGGAGAACACAGAGCCAATCTCATTGTTCTTCTTTATAACTAATTGGAGGAGACAGTGACTTGCTGCCGTGTGGGAATGCAGGTAGAAGACAGAGCCCACAAGCAAGCAATATGAGACAATCAAAGCTGAAAGTATATACAGACATCATACTGCAGTGACAAAACTTGTGCCCTTCTTAAACACCAGGCATGGAATTGCACAGCCAGATAACAATAAAAAACAAAATAAAAATTAGGTTACAACAAATGCATGACACAAAATACAGAAAAGTGGAAAGTCCTGATGAGCAAAGCACACAAGAAAACCTGCTGGTGCCCAGTAAAGCCCTGACTTATGCCAACAAGTCACTTCAGAGGCAGAAGGTTTTGGCATGCCTAGCCTGACACAGGCTCAGGGCACCCCACTGAGGGTGGCAGTGCTCTGCTGGGAATGCCCCTTACTTGAAAACTCCAAGAGCATCAAGAAAGACTTAACTGTAAAAGGCACAAGTTCCCTGCTCCCATCCTAGCTCAATGCCAGGTCTCCCAAAAGCTCTCTTCATTATCCAAACCAACACCCCCCCCCACCCCAAACCCAATAAGCCTTTCTGCAGTAATCACCTGATAGATGGTGCTGCTTGGCAAAGAAATTTCTTTCCTGCAATGTGGCTAGATTAGGGTGATGGCCTCAAGGTTCCAAAGCAAATTTCCTTTGGACTTCTGTGCAACTTGCTTTTACATGAGACAACTCTGGAATTAAAAGCTCAAACTACTAACACAGGACGTGTATTTAAAGTATAGCTAAAAACCTCACTCCTGAGATCCATTCCTCATGCCGGATGGATGCCCATCCCTGGAAGTGCTCAAGCCCAGGCTGGATGGGGCTTTGAGCAGCCTGGTCTAGAGGAATGTGTCCGTGCCTATGGCAAGGGGGCTTGGAACGAGATGGACTTTAAGGTGCCTTCCAACCCAGATCATTCTGTGATTCCTTAAGAACTGACATAACTCCAGTGAAATGAACCAAGTTACACTGAAATACTGAAATAGTGTGAAGCCATCACGTGACAGAGCAATTTGCAGAAGTAAAAGGTTATTCAGCTCTCAGTCTCTCTTTGAAATTAAAATCCCTACAGATTAGGTCTCCAAGACCTGCTGTGTGCACAGAACATCACCCGGTGTGCGAGAAAAACCTGGATACAGTCCAGCCTGTGAACAGCACACTGCCGTAGCACAAAGACACAACAGTGTCACTGCCACTGGGGGCGCTGGAAACGTCCTGGATTTCAGTGAGCCAGGTCCAGGACGGGTGGCCCTTCCCACCACAGAGATGCACGAGCTGCAACCTGGCCACGTCTACCCGAGTTTCAAGCCCCGTGCCATGCCTGGCCTAAGAAGAGAGGCGGGAAGCTGGCAAGGAGTTTCCCTGTGCCTCCTCACCGAGCCGCAGGGCAGCTCTGCTGCAGCTCAGATACAAACCCATACCTCCCTGCCCCAAAGTTGAACAGCTGAGCCAAACACCCTCATTCCACGCTATTTAACAGAAATATCAGCCTTATCCATACAGTTATCATGCCTTGTGTCTGTCTTGTATTTAAAAACAAAATGATTTTTCTCATTAGCCGAAGGTTAAGAAGAGGTCACACAAACCATTACAGAGCCTAAAAGCCAGATACTAATTTTAAAAGACTGTAATAGCTCTGTGACCTGTTAAAAAAAAAAAAAAAAATCATTCCAGATGATGTCTTATATACACTGGCTTCTTTGCTAAATGAATTCACCTTTTCATTACTATTTACTGACTGTGCCTGCATTTCATTCGTATGGATTTTATCCAGCAAAAAAGAGCCTCAGAAAAAATAAATAAAAATATGGAGACAGTGAACAATCATTGGAGTCTTGAGGTCATAGTTCTGCTTGTTTTATTATGCTCATTTCAGAGAAAAAAAACCACCTTTTTTGATGGGAACAAATCAGGATTGGTAATTGCATGGACACATTCTTCAGGTGCAACAAAAACATGGCTGTGACAAAATCAAAGAATTCACCCTCACTGTTAGGCCTGAGCAGCCAGTTTGTCACACAACTAAATATTAAAAATCCCCAGACTTTTAGCAGCTCTCAGTCCAACTGCATGTCCTCCCACAGTGCTGAGTCAAGCTCTGTTCTGCAGCACATACTGGCCTACATCATGCTCCAGTAGCGTCCCTCAGAGAGATGTACTGGGACCAGTATTAACTTCATCCATGACATACTGGGATCTGGTGCCCCCTCAGCACATTTGCAGAAGACACCAAGCTGAGTGGTGCTGTTGACACACCTGCAGGATGGGATACATCCAGCGGGACCTGGACAAGCTCAGAAGAGGGCCCAGGGAGACTTGGTGGTGGCCTTTCAGTATTTGTAGGAGGCTTACATGAAAGATGGGGACACACTTTTTAGTAGGGCATAGGACAAGGGGTAATAGTTTTAAACTAAAATGTAGATTTAGACTAGAGATAAGGATGAATTTTTATAGAATGGGGTAGTGAAATGCTGACAACATGTTGCCCAGAGAGGTGGTAGAGGGCCCATCCCTGGAAACATCTGAGGTCAGGTTGAACAGGGCTCTGAGCAACATAATCTGGTTGAAGATGTCCCTGTTCACTGCAGCGGGGTTGGACTGGATGGCCTTTAAAGGTCTCTTCCAACCCAAACCATTCTGTGATGACACTCTATTGCATCACAGCTTCAATTAGACCTTACAGTCTAAGTTGAGGCACAATTGCATATAAAATCAGGCTTCCTTAGTGCTAGTACTGATAAACATTTTTGTTTATCCAACAGCTGCTTTATGTTCACCATCCACAAAAAAATCGGAATGAGGAAGCTCCTTCCAGAGCATTAGTACTAATACCTTGGAGAAGGCTTCACAGCCAAACCTGCTTTCATCTTAGTTGTGTCTCTTCAGGGTTTTCTTTGGCCTTTCCCTTAAATATCCCAGTACTGAAATAATTTCCATTCCTCAAGCAAGAACTTACACATTGGTTAATATCAGGACTGCTCAATTCTTGAGAAGCACTAATTAAAATAAAGAAGAGCAGGAAAACATCATATTTGCCAATCTGACCCCTGAAGCCTCCCATGAATTAGACCAGATAAATACCGGGGGAAGACCTAAATCTTAACTAGAAAACTTCTTATCAATCTGTTCAGTAATGGGGAGGACAAGGACATTTTCAAGTAACTTAACTCTCAGGATTGGCCCAGGAGCTTCCAGAGTCAACACTGAGATTTTTATAACAAGTTTCCAAGGACTCTCAATTGAGTTTTTTTTTCCTTAGCCTCCTTCATGTCAATTAGGAGCTGTCTGAAATGACAGCCTGCATACATTTACTGCATTAGAGGCAGAGCAGCTTAACGGGATACAAAGGGAACCCTTGGCTATACCTGCTGTGCTCAAGGTACAAATAACAGATTTCAGCAGCAGAAAAATCATTACTAACATTTGAATTGGATTCCACTACCATCTTTAAAACCACCTACCTGTCCAAGGCCAGTAGAGTTTTATCGGAGCTTGAAAGGAGCCAACCCTTCTCTAAAATCAAAGGTCATTCTCTAAATCTTAACAAAAATATGTATTTAGGCCTTAAAATAAGAATCAATGTTCTATGTACCCAGCATTAGAAACTAAAACTTCCAGTTCAGCCATTGATTTTTTGAGCTATCTCTACTCATTCAACCCAACATAGCTGCAATATTTCCCAGGTCTGTCAGGGGAAAAGGTAAAAATATATAAAAAGCTTTCCTAAACCAGTAGAGAGTGGCGTAACTGGCACTGAGTCAAGTCACACCTTCTATGCACTGGCCTTCGGCTATTAGTCATTACTACATTGCTGCCCTATAAAAATACTTCTCCAAAGTAAATATTAAACCACCCCAAGAATGTGGATCTCATGTCTGTAACAAATCTGGGACGCAGTCCTGAACCACCTATTAGTTTTCACCACTGCCCACACAGCCTCTCTGAATACATTTTCAGAGCTAAGTGAGAAGTCTGGGGATACAACACCAAAAACCCACCAAGAGTCAAAGAATACACAGGACTACTTTCTGCTCCATAAAGATGTACAAGCTGCTGCAGGTTCAAGAAACCTCAGCTTATTCATTTAGCTACATATTCTCAATTATGAACTGACAGCATGATGCCTCTTCTCATGGCCAGTGCCACTCATTCAGCTAAATCTACACACTTCCTTGATAGATTCTCTCCAAAATAAGGCAGATTTTGTTAAAAATCAGTTCAGTGGAGACTACTTGTGATTAAGTCACAGAATTCCATTTTGCTTGCCAGACAACATTTCATTACAGTGTCATTGTATTACTTCGTCATTATCCTTCAACTTCGCAGGGCTTTTTGCTCTAAAATTCAGTTTTGCCCTAAGCAAGAAGCAAACTGCAGCCCTGGGCACTTCTGCTGAAGCTCACAATCCTGTTGCTGTAAACATATGCACCTAACAGAGCATCCCAGAGAGTACAGTCAAGATTCCAAAACACCACTGAAGTTCAGTTACTCGTGATCAACTCCAAAAGCAGGAAGAAAGCAAAGGGCTCATAAACTGACAGTGAACATTCTCTTAGGAATTGTGTACTTAAACCTTCAACCAAACCAAGTCTTGTTCCATCTGCTCCATCCAGAGAAATACATCACAATCTATACCTTAAAAGAAATATTTTATATATATACACATACCCCAGTATTTACAGAGAGTAGATTTTTCAATGTGTTCCCTAAACTGTATTTTATGTGTGCATGCATATAAAACAGGCAGGCATGTTTTTAAAAAAGTTGTCCTTATAAAGCTTCCTATTGTGAGTGCAATCCAGGAAAGCTCAAGCTCACAGCTACTGTCCATAAATTATGACAAACACATCCATTAGCCCAAAGCTTGCATGACCAGTTCATCTTAATAGTAATAACATAACTCAGACCACAGTTGAACTAGGTTCACCTTAAGCAAAAAGCCTTTGCTGAGTCTCACTTGTCTTACCACTCTAACCCTTTTAACATAAACAATTTCCTTCCTAAAGGCCTGCCATGCTAAACCTGAAAACACTTCCCTAAAAATTTATCCTTGTGTAAGTGCATAATGGGAAACAGGAACTCTTTTTCTGGGAGACCATGTTCTAACAAGATTTTAAAATTTCGGTTTATAGAGAAGTAATTTTTTTAGCATTAAATTTAATTTCTCTTTGTTAAAAGGAAAATACTACTTAGAAGTGAACTCCATTAAAAAATTAGAAGCTCAGTTGTTTTACAGTTAATTACAGATTTATTGAGTCTCCCTGATATGACTTCATGTTGCAATTTCAAGATGAGCCTGCACGATGAGTCACTCCTACTCTAAAAAGGATAAACACCAAGCCATCTATCAGACTTAAAGTCCAAGGAGAGGGTAAAAAAGGAAAGTAGTCCGGTTAGAAATCTGTAGAACTCAACTACAATTGGTCCTTTATATCAGAGACTGAAGTTTCCATGATTCCAATGTTAAGTTCTCAGGAAGTATAACTGTTTTAATTACATACATTTAGAGAACAGTAGTAATGCCACACAAGACCCATAAGAAATATAGAATTTATTTCTCATTACATTCAGACAGCAATATATCGCAGATTTGGACATGCCATGTCTCATATCATAGCTGATTCACGGATCCTATGTTTATAGTTGTGATAGCTATTGCTGGCCCAGGAAACAAAACGTGTTGCCAGAGTGGCTCTCTTGAGAGCTTCAAGCCATTAGCAGTAATTTTTGTAGATGGGTACTCTTGACAATCCCCCAAAATGCATCTGTCATAGCCTATATTATCCAACCTTTACTGTAGCTTACCTTTACAGCTCCAGAGCTCAAGAAAGCAATTTCAACAATAGCAGTGGACAGGGAGATGGAGGACTTGCTCCTTATCTTCCCTCAGGCAGCAGTTCTCAAAAAAGGCAATACCATATTATAAGGCCACCAAATTCCTCACGGTCCATGATCTGTGCTTTTGGCAGGGCAGCTCCTTTCCCATCCTGTAGGGTCTCTGCAGCCCTTACTTCCATTCCCTCCTTGCACATCCAGGTGCAAGCTAACAAAAAGAGTCAATCTTACAGTGCTGACAACATCCTAAAGCATGTTATTTAAGTAATCTACAACAAAAAGTCTGTGAGCAACAGGAAAAAAAAAGACAAAATTTTCTTATGTTTACATCTTTAAAGTACCACGAACAAGAGGTATCTTCACAACCAGTGTCCTGACCGCATCTGTTCAGTGTACTTCCCTTCATCCTTACAAACTCAGAAAAACTGGGGTGGTTTTTTCCATCTTCTAACTCTGTAGGCGTTCAGCTTGGGAATACCAGGAGCTGCAGTGCACCATCACATGAAGATGGAGAGGGGCAGGAGAGTGAAAGAGTGAACAGGGAGGAGCACAGAGACACTGCCCTTGGCAGGCTCTGCACCAGCCACAGAGAATATGCATACACGCAATGAAGGATTTTGTTTTCTTGCTCTATTTTTTGCCAGGGTTTTTTTTTAATTAAAAAACCCACATTATTCCTGTTAAGGCTGGTTGTGCAAAGTCAGTTTTCAAGAACCACCATTCAGTCTGACTCAGTTCCTGCAGACAAGCTTCCTACCGATCCATTTCTCACTAGCATCTTGCTGTAGTTTTTCTGCTGTTCTTCTTTGAAAGTATCTTTGACTTTCGCTCGTTTCAGACCTCCATCCCTGGAACAGAGCAAGAGGGAACAGTAAACCATCAGGACTGCTATGGCTATTGCTATCAAACCGTGCATTACACTAACTATCTTAATCAACCGTAGAGTTTTAATCTAAATTATTATCAACAAAGGTTTTTCTTCAGAACTTCTACAACATCCAATTTTAAGCACGCTTATTAAAACCTTTACCTTAAGCCACAAGGCTTATGCAGTCTAAATTTTGACTTCGGCCCACTAAAGCAGCCTATTCATGTTGGTAGCAGGCTGTACCTATAATAGAAATCTTTGGCAATCTGGGATGCTACTTCCCCAGACTGGAGAGGCAGCCAATCTTCTGCAACACTCTAGTCTTGTCTTGTCTTATATTATTCAGAGCTGGGTCTCATTTGCCCATTCTCCTCATCTGAATTTTTCTCTCAGGTTTGTTTCATATGAAATCAGGCATTATCCTGCTACTTACTGAAGTAGGACATGAGAAAGAGCAGAAGGCTTCAAGACCTTTTATTTTCTGTTGTTCATTAGATTTGCCAAGAAACTTCACTTTTGCTACTTAATCTCAACATCAGAAACAACTGTGAATGGACCTCCTTCAAAAGCACCAAGCCTTTAGATGAAACTCACTGCATGCTCCAAAGACTAAACATCTTTTTTTTCACTTTCACATACATGCATGTGGAGTTACTCCACTATTTTCCCTGAGTGGAATAAAGTGATGTTGAATGTTATCAATCACAAAGCTAAGGAGGGAAGCACCTCTCAGTCAAGCTAACCACAAATTGTCCATGAATTCTAACAAGGATGTCATCACTCACCAGGGAAGTTCAGTCAGTCCTCCTTGGTGAGCAATGGCTGACCTCACTCTGTTGGCAAACTGAACAGCATCTTCATCTTCCTTCAAGGGTGATCAATTCAACATAATCAAAGCAGAGAGAAGTCAATTGAAGCAGACTTTCATAATGTTTTTTATCTGCTGCCTCATCAAATTAGCTCACTGCCAAACAATCCATTCCTTATCATGCCAACATCAGAATCTGATGTTCCCGTGTGATAATAACTCATTTTTCCCCTAGAGCATTGAAATGAGGAGAAAATTTTGCTTCAATAGGATGGAACATTAACACTATTGCTACTGTGAACAGCACTGCATTTACTGCTGTCCTTTGCAAATGTGATGGACTGCTGATGGTATCAAGCTCCATCAAGAAAAGCTAAGTCCAATCATACATCGGTCAGCACTGACAAAAACCCAGTATAAAACTCTAATTTGGAGACATGGGGTGGGTAGAGGTTTTGGGGGGAAAAAAAGAGTAAAAGTGCACTTGCAGACACAGTCAAGTTCTTAAAAAGCAATCAACCAGATGCTGGATTACCTCTCTAACCATTGGTGGCAAATACCACACGTTGCAAACAATGGCCCAGCTAGTCATTATTCGCAGTAGATAGCTCACGATGTTGTATTTGCTGCTGTTCCAGAAGGCATCTCCAAACTGAGGATCATACTGCAAAGGATCACAAAAAACAAATGATTGAGCCTTTTCCCAGACCATCACAGCCTCTCAGACCTGGGATTACATGGCAGAAACAGCAGTAGATGCCACTCATTTGCCTGAACTGCCAGGAGAGTTAAGTCTGCTGTGACCAGGACGCTTCTCTTCCCTTCAGCTCCAGGAAGGACTAGCTGGACTCCTCTTCCTTCCAGCTTTCTGGAGGAAGAAGCTGACCCCATCAGGGCCTACCAGCCAGGCTCCATAGGCCAAAGAATTTCACTTTAATTTCAGCCACTTATACTCCAGGAGCCATCCACAGCATGCACTCAATTGCCAGAGCTAGTGTGCTTTCAATAGCAGCTGTACTGAGACAGCTTCCTGTCCCTCTGACAAAAACCCATCCCAAACTCTGAAATTCAGCAGCCAGCTATTTCCACTTACTTTGATTGCAACAGGATAGATTGTCCCTCCTATTTCAAAGCTCCCCTTCTTGAACATCATCACAGATGTATTGTTTATGCAGGTGCCTGTCCAGAAGATAAAGTCATTGCTTCACACAGCCGTTTCAGAACAACACAACACCAACACGCAGGTCCTACCCATAAAGGGCCTGCATTTGCTGCTCAGAGAGTTAAGCATCTCTCCCCTGCTTACTTTTATCCTTTGTCTTATGACTGACTCCCTGGAAGAAGCCAGAAGGTGTGCAAGACAAAAAGCACAGAGCTGAGGTTAAATCTGTAGGACAGTGAATTGATAGTCTCAGGGCAAAATAAGCAATCTTCCCGTTCTCCTGCCTATACCTTCTGCCAGGAGAAGCAACGTCCAGGGACAGTATTGTGTTATCTCGATGTATATTCATCTTATACTAAAGATGAAAAACAGGAATGCTCTAATGAAGTTGAAGCCAGAGGTGAGCAGAAATCTGAGCAGCAAAAGCCATGAAAAGAGAAGGATGACATCTACAGCGAATGGAGATAAGCAGTCCAGCTTCTTACCTTCTGGAAAAATTAATATCGGGAGCTTGCTTTTATCTGCCACATGTTCCCTGAGTCTGTGGAAGCAGAAGGAAAGTTTAAAAAACAGCTCCTTGCCATTCTTCCTTCCCGAGGCAGGTGCATCAAAAATATCTTTATGTATTACACATGTTTGAGACCAAAGCCTTTTACTAGACACTAATTTGTATTTGCTTTTCTTTTCCACAGAAACTGAAGTTTTGTGCCAGCCATCCCCTAGGCCCTGGAGCATTACATTGAGGCAACATCCTGTTTTCTTTCCTCCACATTATTTTCACTAACGACTGTCAGAGAAGCCAACAATTATATGCCATTAAGTCAGTCCAACTAACTCTGATCAACTCAACCTTCAAGAAACTGCCTACATTAAAAAAAAAAAAAATTTGATGCAGTGGTCCATCCAGCCTCTGCTTACCTAACAGCAGATTTCTTAAAAAGGGGACTCCTAAATGCCTACAGCTCACACTACTTCAACAACACTTGGATAAGTTGGCAAAGCTGTCCTGCTGTGCAGAGGCCAATAAGCCAGTGAAGAAGTTAACCTGTCAAAATTTACCCAAAAAAGTTCTCTACAAAATAGGAAGAATTTTTATCCCTGTACTGCAATATTCACAGGTATGCTTTTGGTGATGTTCTGCAGAAAACCGCTTTTGTATGCAGCTTATTCCTATAACAAGACATTTTGCCTCTCACTCAAATAAAGCTTTTTATTCTAGTGGTTCACAATTTCCAGTGAAACTGAGACAGTTTTTGTCACAGAAAGCCCATTTTACCATCAGCATCTCTCTTCGACAGAAAGTACCAGAATGGAAGTATCTTCACATCCTTCCAAAACGCATACCTGAATTCATCAGACATTAGTTATATTAAGCTGATGGCTTCCCACATCTCAGATTTAAGCTAAGATGCCTTGTGACAGTCTGCAGTCCAAACCTCACCAGAACCTTTGGTCTGAACCATGACACCCTGTATAAACGTTTCAAGCCTTCCCTGGTGACCTGGGAACCTGACATTTTGACCACAGTGTACTGCACCAAAGCCCACACAAGCAAGCACATTCAGGTCGTCCTGAGTGATGCAGTGTGCCACACGCCACCCCTGCAACTCGCTCCCAAATCCCCTCATCCGGGTCTTTGATTGCCCGATGCCTCTCCAGGGAGGCAGGCCAGCGCACACCTCACCTTTTTGTCACTAGATGGCGGTCCTTGATCTCGGAGCGCTCGAACCAGACATGAGGACAGGCCTTGACCGTGGCTCGCTGGATAATGCCCATCAGCCCACCGTGAACCTGGCCCACCTGCAAGCCCAGCGAGGCACATCAGTCAGTATCTGAGACACCTGAAAGGCAGAACTTCCTCCTCTCCATCCTCCCAAAAAAATCCAACAAACCCAAATGCACTGGGAGGCTGCAAACCAGGACTGAGCAGTGACCACAGAACTGCTAAAATGCATTCACTTGAGAGGATCTAGACACTCACACAGATGCCTATCTCAAGTACCTCACCAGATGAAGAGCCTGGCATTGACACTTTCAGGACAACTTTCCCAGCACATAATATAGACCAATTTTAACACAATTATGCTTTTCCCCACTGACCAGCGCTCAGGTAAACATCTCTGCTCTGAAAGTTAAGTACTGAAGTCCACAAGCAATACCGCACAATCCTTCCCTCCCCTGGTCTCTTTGCTGTGATCATCTTAGATCTCCTCATACCATTGCGTAGCATCCATCATTTGTCAAAATGATCGCATCTATCGGTGATGTGTGGTTGGCAACACAAATTCCTCCTTTCCGAGGTCTGTTTTCCCTGCAATTACGTATTTTTTTGTTAGACTGCTAGTGCACTAAGCACCACATTACACACCCAACAGTTCCATGAAGCTGTCAGGTGAGTCAGCCTCTAGTGTGACATCAGCTTGCAGCTCAGGAGAGAGCAGTCCCCATTTCCAATGGGATGCTTACACACACATATAAGCATAGACACACTTTCGCTCACTCACTTGTTATGGTAATGGATAGTACCAGACAGAGCTCTGACGAGGATGCGGGAGCACGTGAGGTGAACCACTTCACTCAGGTAGTTTTTCACGCTGAAAGAAATCGGACACCTGAAGCATCCTGGAAAGCAGCTAGACACACACGCAATATTCTCCAGCCTACTCAACACAACTCAGGGCTGAAATTTTCCTGGTGTTCTGGAGCACAGAGGGATATTCCCAGCTCTACCACTCACTTGTTACAGCAGCTCAGCCAAGATCAGTCATACCCTTGGTGCCACTTTACTAGGCAAGGCTGTCCTCTTTGCTGGGTGTTTTTCATCCCAACACTATTACCTGCCCTATAGTGCCCCATTTGAGTAACTCACGGCAGCAGGAGGTGCCCATCAGAAATCATCAACCTCAGTGCCAAGACTGGCAGTAACCCAACCTCGGCCCAAACTCAAAATGGCACTAAAAACAAGGTCCACAAATTTGTGGGTGGAGTGGACTATCAGTAGTCTGTTACAGGTAAAATCTGTTCACTCCTATGTTCAGCTGTTTGCAGTGATGCAACTTGGCAAGCTCATCCTTCAGACACAGTACCTACCTGCTGTTTGGCAGCTGTCCCACTGCTGTTGTTCCCACAATCATTGACGTAATCCCGATGGCAGCCAGGGTAATGCTACAGACAAAACAGACATTAACCCAAAATAAGTAGCTTTGTTCATTGTAATGACACTTTGACCCTTTAAAATGGAAAGGGATTGCAGAAATTCAATTATTCCTCAGATACTTGATACATGCAGTTCTCTAACCCAGCAATTCCCTGACCTATTGCCTAAAGTCATGGTGTAGCAAAGGCAGCAGATCCAGATACTCCCATGCACACAGTGTCAGGGAGATAGAGCTTGCCCACCTTATATTTATTTTGCCAATACATGACTTACGGAAATCATTCATGAAAAAGATGACCACCAGCCCTACTCTACTCTCCACAGGGAATGGGCAAGATAAAAGTATTCTGAAGAGCTTCTTAATCTAAAAGGAGCCTTTAAGCAGGTTAATCTTCTGTATCTGCCAATGCTGTTTTTGGGTTAAAGAAAGCAGAGATAACATTTACCAAGAAAACAGAAATTCACCCATTCCCAGACTGACAAAACCCCCCAGCACCAGAGCTTACCGTAGGGGCAGCAGGAAGCAGTACCGCACTATCACCCCAATGACCCACACCACAGTCAGCCTCAGGCTGATGTAATGGAAGTTGACATTAGTCCTTGTGAGCAGATTCCAGGAGAGCAGCTCTTCTGAAGAAAATCGTTGAGTGACTTCATCTTCCACAATGGCCTCAAACCCTTTTCTGCAGAAGTAGAAAATGTGGGAGAATTCGAAGTCTGCTCGATGCAGACGGGCAATTTCTTTCTCCATAGGCGTTTCATCCCTTTCAATGATACCTTGGGAAGGAAAGGGTAACCACATGAGAAAATAATTCTGTGAAGTAACAGTCACCCTCCAGACCACTTGTCACTCTGCATTATTATAAAGGAGACATATTTACTGTCAGCACCCCTCCTAGGACAGGAAGAGAAGCTGTGCAGTTGAACACAGCATATCCTGCAGGAGGCCACTTCCAGCTCCTCTATCTCATACGAACACCCTGAGCAGCAATTATATCAAGTTCTGTTACCTACTGAACACGAAGCAAGAAGGCAAACCCTTTCCCACCATCCGGCACGTTCTCAACACAAACTTTATCCAGGACTCTCTTATGCTTTCAGAAGAAATCAAGTGAGACCTTGGCCTTTCCACTCCCTCCTGCGCTCTGTGTATTCAAGGGCATTCAATCTCCTTGATGGAGGCTTCCCTGTTCCCTAAGCCCATCTCTTGTCTGACATTCTGGTGTCCCACAGCCACAACACTGCCAAAGGCCCAGACCACAACATTGTGCATGGATCAGCTTTGAATCAAACACACCTCCCTGCCTTCATAGCACAAATATTTTCTATAAGTACAGGCAGACCACACTATTTTTTTATTTTACTTAAAATCAAACAAAGAAAAACCCTCCAAACCCTCCAAAACACCATGTCAAAGAAAATTATATCTAAAGGAGCCTTGATTTAGTTCAGCACTAACAACGGTTTCAGTTGAACTCTGACTACATAATGCTTGGCAATAGAAGAGAAATCTGGAGAGTTCAGAACTGCAGTGCAAACAGCAAGTATGCCCCTCCCCCACCCTTTTCATTTTTTAAGCTTATGGTCTGATAAGCACCAATTTCTCATTAGAGCTTTCAAAGGCAAGGACAAATTGTGTAAGCTAAACAAAGATCGAGTAGCTGCTTGCTGGTACCAAGTCTGGCTCCAGAAACTGATGACCAAAGAAATCTAGAGTAACAGTTAACCAGAACAACCATCCCCTGGGACACTCAACTTGGATTACAGAGGTCCAAGTTCAGGCTGCCACTCTGTCAGACACCCTCTCATAAACTGCAAAATCTCTGCGCCTGCACGCTGAGAGAAAAATGGGAAAGGACACAGCACCCAACTTCTTCAAGCGACTAGGAACTTTCCACGTTGTAGGATGTGTTTTTGTAGGAAATCTGCCTCCCAACGAAGTCTTGCCAGCAGAAAATCTCTCAATATATTTCCTGTGCCAATATATTTCCTGTGCCAATAATTGTAACATTTAAATTACAAGTGATATGGAAAATCTTCATATCGCACCATAGCATACATATGGGATAACACAGGAAGCCCAAAGATACAAGTCCCACAAGTCACTGAGGTAAACACTGAAGAAGAACAACACTGCAACACAACCTGTTGGCACCTTCAGCTTTGAACCTGACAGCCACGACTTCCAATTGTACCAGTGGGCCACCTCACTGCATCATCCTATCACAAGCCTACAAACAAACCATTAATATGGTACACCCAAAAAGCCACATGCCCTTCAGGATCTAAATTATACAAGCATGCATCACATTAAATATTTACCAAAATGGACTACGGTTGTGTCACACGTTAAACTCAAATGAGAGGTCTAGTTTTTGATTCAATTTTTCTCACATTCAGAAAATCTCCAGACTGTGAAACATCTAGGACTGTAGGCCAGTCAGTCCAACTTGTCTGCTCTGTGCTGCTGGAGACAGGTTGAAGGCAAGAAACCAGCGGGACGCTCTAGCACCCATCACACAAGTACCACCCTTCTCTCCAGTTCCCAGAGCTGGTAATGTTTCCTCCTTATCCAGCCCTTATCGTTCCCCCTTATTCAGCACCAGTCAAGCAGCCGGCCCACCTGGCTCCAGCTTCTCAGCTGAACCCAGTCCAGGGTTCAAGTTTATCACACTGCTAGCAAGCTGAGATAGCAGGGCTGTAACGTCTTGCCTCATCAGCCTGTGCTGTCCTTGTCACATGACACACATGCACCAGCTGCCCTGCAGCCTTGGGACAGCTACTCCGAGCCAAGATCTCGGCAGCACATGAAGGTATTATGAACGGACTTAAACACACACTGCTCTGGTGATGTACTTAGCCTTCTTGTAATCACATTTAATGGCCTTTAATCCCTTGGCCATGGGCAGACCTGAGCTTGCCAAAGACAGCACTACATAGGAGCACAGCAAACATTACTCTCAACCAAAAAAACAGCCATAGTCACTGTTTTTCTCAGTGTCGCAGAGCAAGCCCCAAGCCATCAAGCTCACTTACTCTAGTCAACTAATTATGCCAGGCTCAAATTCGACACTATCTACTTACACAGTAAGTAGATCTACTTAGTAGTATCTACTTAGTAGTATATCGTAATTAGCTCCTTAGTAGTATCTACTTATGTAGTAAGTAGATACTACTAACATGATTTGCATAAGCTTTTCTTTTAGTGGATGTAATTTTCAAAACTCTTATTAGCATTCTTGTCTTTTTTAAAACCCAGCACCTTGAAGCAACACAGCCAGCACCCACACAGAGAGCTGAGAGCTGGTTATTCAGCTGCAGTGAGACAGACACCTACCCTCCAAGTACCTGCTCAGCCAAGAGCTACCACTGGGTCCAGCACACACTGCCCTCTAACACAGAAGGGCCTTGAGGTGACAGCACCATATAATTCCCCACGTAACTACACCAGCCAACATTTCTCTTGAAATTATTCCTTATCACATGACCAACACAGGGGCACTGGCTGCCCTTTCTGCCAAGAGATGTAAAGCACACTGGATTTGGTGCTGCAGAGAAAGGTGGTGTCTCCTCAATCATGCCCATTTGTCTTTTTGTCTATTTTTTTTTTTTTTTTAACTGAGGGACACAATTTCAAGGTGTTTGGGGAGGACCATTTTTGCTCTGCCGGGGAATAGGAAAACTTGCCCTTGCACATACATCTGCAGTGCTCCCTCCTATCCTGACCCACCTCCTAGTGATGGCTGGGTGGTCAGGAAAGACGTAAGAGGTGATACACACGTCCTTTTAGCACTTACACATAGGTGTACACACACCTAAACATTTACCTTTACCCTGTTTTAATCAACTACTCTGTAATTCATTATCAGCAGGAGTTTCTCCTCCCTCAGTAAATATTGTGTAATGCAGTTGAGCCTCTCTGTCTGCTTGTGTTCTGTCACCTCAGGGGACGCCAACTTACATAATGCACTGTTAGACCTACACCTGCCCTGGCCCTCAAGTACTTTCTTCCACATCCAGGAACTCCTAACCACAAGTCAGTTACTCTTAAGCTTAAAAAAATTCTTAAGACCAAGACATGGAGCACAGCTTGGCACTGCCGACCTCGTGTCTCCCCATACTTTCTCACGTAAGGAACAGTTACGACTCCAGCTTCCTGCAGAAAGAGCCACCTCCAGCGGGGAAAGGTTTTAACTTTGTATTTCAGATATACAAAGGACAGTAAAAAGGGCTTCAGGCTACCATTGTGATTGTGTATCCCCATCCATAAGACTGCTTGAATGTAGCCTGCATGTAATCATCTATGTGAATTACCTCAGGCCATTTTTACTAACTCCAATGCTCCTCTAGACAGTGGAGTACACTCAATTTAGTGCAGGTTCTGAACCACAGCACATATTAACACTACATACCCCTCAGCTGCACACAGGGAAAAGAGCTACTTGCAACTTTTTTTTTTTTGAAAGATAGCTCATAGAACAATCGACTAGGCTAGGACCTCTCTCCCTTGACGTCTCTTTACTAGAGAAGAAAGAACTGTGTAAGAATGATCAGATGTCTAGGAGGACAACAGCTCCTACTGTGCAGCTAAAGCAGCACAGGAGGGTCTCTTGCACTCTCACTGGCCCATGATGTGATGGGGCACTGTCAGCTTTACAGGAAGAAAAAGGAGATCTTCCGGCATCACTGACAACCGAGGAGGCAGACAACAAGGCAGTGACATTGTCTGAAAGGACCGCTAACCTTGCCTTTCCCCCTTTCCTCCCAAAAAACCCCGCAACTTTCAGGACACTGGTGATCAACATAGGATGTACTTTTTCTCAGCTGCTTGAGAGTCAGCAACTGAACGAGACAGGCTGTAATCCGTTTTCAGAGCTGCTGTGTAGTACCGTTTATCACCAGAGGTGCTGACGGTTGCATCTGCTGCCATGGAAGCCAGCTCCAAGCCTGGCCTGCAGACAGTGCGATCCCAGTGCTCACAGTATTGATAAGGATATCTCTTCGGAGCTGAAACACACACAACCAGCTCGACAATTCAGTCCCCATTACTGGATCGTGTTCACATGAGCTAATCCACAGGCTCAGGTAACAGCTGACTTGTCTGCTGGGCCTGGCAAGCTGGGCCTGCTTCCAGCAGCACTGCCTAAGGAGGGAGCACACAGAAAATGCTCACACTGCTGCCAAATCCTGTCAAAACAAAGCAATTGAACAGCAACACTGAAGCATTCAGGAACCAGGAGGAAACCAAGTGCTAGCTGCAATGCGTTGTTCAGCCTTCTCCTGTTTTGTGGGCAAACTCAGACTTCTCTCACAGCTCCAAAGCCTTAAAGCCAACTCCGACCTACTACAGCCTGCCACAACTCACACACAGTATGGGTTAAGATACAGAAAAGAACTAATTTCAAAATTAGGCTAAAGGAAGAAATATGAAGCAACTTTTCGGCTGTGTTTCTACAGATAGTGAGTGTAAGAAGTTTGGCAAACACTGATATTAACTCCAAAGGGTAAAAGGTCAATAGCAGCAGACCGAAAAAAAGACAAGTAGTCCACCACACACTTTCAACTTGCAGTCCTACCACAGAAAAAGCACTGAGCTTGGCAAAGAAAAGCGCTGTCCAACAAACACTCAGATCTCTTCAGAGAATACTTAAGTTCACTCTAACGCTGTTAGGACTGAGATAGCTGGTCAGCAACCCTGCAAGAAGCAGGGTAAAGACAAATTTCAAGATGAAAATCAACCTCATATTTAAACTTGAAAATTTCCATCAGCTGAGAACAGTCTCTGTCTTAAGCTCTACTTTGTTTTATTAAGCTTCATGTTGTTTCATACCCTTCATCTCCTCATCCCCTGATTTTTCAACTACTCAGTACAAGCCAGTAAAAGCAGCATTTTATTCTGCAGGAACTGTTTGCCAGCCAGTAGTATTGCAAAACAATTAGATATATAAGTGTGCTGATTTTCGCTGGGGTAGTAGAGTTAATTTTATTCACAGAGGCTGGTATTGGGCTATGTTTGGGATTTGTACTGAACACAGGGTTGATAATACAGAGACATTTTTGTTATTGCTGAGCAGGATTTACAGAGCCAGGGGCTTTCTTGTTTTTTGTGCAGCCGGGCTGGTGAGGAACTTGGGAGTACTTGGGAGGGTGGGAGGAGACACAGCCCGGACAAGTAACCCAAAGTGACCAAAGGGGTCTTCCAGACCATACGGCATCATGCTCAGGATATAAAGTGGGAGGAAGAAGGAGGAAAGCAGGGCATTTGGAGTGATGACATTTGTCTTCCCAAGTCACTGTTACACATGATGGGGCCCGGCTCTCCTGGAGAAGGCTGAGCACCTGCCTGCCCATGGGAAGCAGGGAACTCATTCCTTGTTTCACTTTGCTTATGTGCGTGGCTTTTGCTTTCCCTATGAAACTGTCTTTATCTCAGCCCACGATGTTTTCGGGCTTTTACTCTCCTGATTGCCTCCCCAATCCTGCTGGGACAGTGAGTGAGCAGCTGCCTGAGGATAAACCATAACTTTCAGCGAGCATGTGACATCCCACCTCTTTTCCAGCTCTCTCATGCACACATCCAACTGCTTCATTTGAGAAGGCCTCAGTACTTCAATACTAGAATATGAGTCTTATCAGTGTGACTTTACCCCAAGCTCTCACCATTAGCAGTAGGAGTCCGCGGCATCTGCGGCTTTTTGACACCTTTTTGTAACCGGATAGTGGCCCACTGTTGAACAGAAAGAAAACATTAATTTCACAAATGCAGTATTCACTTAAGGAAAAAAGTCACCAAAAAAAACAACAGTTAGTCAAAGACATGTTGTGATTTTCAAAGAATATCTTCACCAGGTAATCATCACTCACCTTCCTCAGATGTGTCCACAAACCCAAACCCATACACAGTTCTTATGAAGAAACTCAGAGTAATTCATAATAATTAAAAAACCAAACCAAAACAACACTCAGTGCTAGTCAGTACTTCCCAACTCAGCTTTCAGTCTTCAGAGAGCCAACTCAGTGCTCCACAGCTGCTTCAGTTCCAGTTCAGATACACAGCCACCAAGAGCCTGAATGGCTGCTGTCAGCCTTGCTACTGGCACAGCAGCCACTGAGTCCAGGCTGCACGGAAAGCCCCAGGAGCTGAGCTAGACACAGGACACACAGCACACGTTCCCAAAGCTGACAGACGCATCACAACCCAGCCTGTCTTCTTTCAGAGTAGTTTCATCATACTGAAGCAAAAAAACCAAAAAGTCCTAACTCAGTTAAGTAAAACTGAAGCCTGCACATAGCTGATTTCACTAAAAACCAAAACCAGCATTTGCAGTCAAAGGAAACTTCAATTAAATTCAGACTCAATCCAAAAAGGATCTCACCTAAGAATTTTCCAAGCTGAACAAACCTGACATTTCCCTTGACTCTGCAACTGCTCGTTTCTTGGCATCTTCACAGAATCATGGAATGGTTTGGGTTGGAAGGGATCTTAGAGATCACCTAGTCCCAACCCCCTGCCATGGACAGGAACACTTTCAACCAGATCAGGCTGCCCAGAGCCCCATCCAGCCTGAGGTCTTCAATACCTCCAGGGATGGAGAGCCCACAGCATCTATAGGCAATGTGTTCCAGTTGCCTTCTCCAGGCTGAACAACCCCAACTCTCTCAGCTCTCATCTTGAAGCTCTCAGCAGCAGAAAAACAGGCCAAATCACCAGCTTTAGGGTGAGCTACAGAGAGCCCCTTCCCCTGCCCTTGGGAAGGGCTGCCAGCTCACTGGGGCTAACCTGCTCTTTTCCAGTGGGTGGTTTGAGAGAAAGAGATTGAAATAGGGAATAAAGAAAGCTCTGCCCTCCAATGAGTGTCAAAGCTTCTCAGCTGCCCTGGCTCCTGCAAAAGCCTCTGGCAGAACCACATCAGGGTCAGGAGACTTCCTCTCATTTCCAGCCCTGACAAGGCTGGAGCCAGTTTAACCTGTTCTCAGGGCAGAAGGCTTTCTTGACCTCCATCTGACTCAATTCCAGAGAGCTTTTATATAGCCCTCTATCTCAGGCTTCATTTTTACTGGGTTAACAATTATAAGCTTTTTTCTACCCCAAAACCTGTGATGTCAGAGTAGCCCTTCTCACCTGAATCCTTCCTTTCCCTACATGGCAGCTTTGTTAGATGGGATGGAAAGCTCAGTCAATGAAGGCTGACCCAGTGGTTACCCTTTATCCACATCAATTCCTCCTCAAGACTCCTTCATATTTCTAAGAACACTATTATAATGGGCATTTTCAAGACAGACGGGTGACCTGGTAGAAATGAGCTCATATCAAGAGATCAGGATATTGTCCTGTTCAAATCATAGCAGCCTAATCAGTATCAAAGGCATATTTTTTTAAGAGCACACACATAACGCTTGGTCTGCACAGGAAGGACCCAGCCCCATGTTAAACCATGCATTTTCCACCTTTCTCCTCCAAACAAGCTGCAGGACATATGGAGATGCAGTTCCCTTTTGAAAGGTCAGCATCCTGACTCATGGCATTATCTCCACCACATAACCTCCCAATATGAGCCAGTGCTGCTTAGCGTATCAGATTTTGCTGAATCACAACCTATCCTGCCAATACAGTCACTCATTTTTTTCCTCAGTTCTGCTGCTGCTAAGGCAATAGCTCTTCCAGGAATTAATTTTAATTGTAGGAATAACTCAGTACTTTCTGTAGTACTCAAGCACTTTTAGTAACTTTCTGGCTACACATCATTCTTAGCAGTACTGCAACCATAAAAGTTCTGGGAAATACCAAACCAAAACACTGCTCAAGGAAGAACCTATTGACAGCACAATCATTTTACATTCTGTCTACGAAATGGATTTGGGGGTGCAGCAGGACCAGCAAATACATTTACACAATCATTTCTGACCAGACTTGAACCACTGCATTCAACAAATTAAAATCTCCACAAACAGTTAAGTCACTTAGCACAAAGAAGAACAAGAACAGATTTGGCTAATGGCCTCAGCCATACACACCAGCAGAAAAAATAAGCTTTCATCTTTCAAATCCTCTCAAAGGGGTAATCAAAACCTGGAAGAACACTTTGTCTGGTGCTCAGAAAGAGCATGCAACTGTCCCTTCAGAAAGCTCTTGCTACAGAAATCCTGCAGTTATGGGTTCATGCTAGACTGTGTCAAGGCCTGAGCCTCAACACAAACCATGAGGACACATGTTATTGAGACATGCCGTTGTAATGCCCAAAAGCTTGCAACACCCTCCTGTATTGCAGTATCTTTTGACATTTTGCTATGCAAAGGAGGCAGAGAAAGCAAAAGCAAAGCAGAGAAACTGCAGGGTCATGTAACTCAAGTCAGTTTCTACTGCTCTTTATCAGTAGAAAGAGCATTTATTTATTAAATTTATCAGCCCTATGCAGAAAAGCACATTCCTTCTTCCTAAGTGGTCTGACCTTTGCTCCTCAGGTCCATCTAACGCCAGAAAGGTGCAGCAGCCCTCCTGGGGGATAGGGGAACAGTGGCAAAGAGAAAGGCTGGAGAGGACTGTTCCCTTTGCCCTCTACCCGTGCCTTCCCAGGGGATGGGAGCACTGCCACGAGCCTGACACCAGCGTGGCATTGTGTACAAAGGTTGCACAGAGCGTTCCAGGGGACAGCTGACTTGTGCTCTACAAGGCACAGACTGAGGCAGTTTTACATTCCATGCCAGGTCTCTCAGGGGATTTAAGCACACTTAATAAAATAGGGAATGATGAGACCAGCTCTCCCTCTTGGTCAGGAGCATTTGGGCATTCCTAAGGACCCACATCTACCAGATGCCACAGCCAACATTTTTTGAGTTCTCTATGTCAGCTTTCTTCTTACCTCAATCCATCATATTTCCAAAAACTACGCATGTTCCAGCAACCAAGTAGCAAGAAATGAGAAATTGTTATCCTTTCACGTATTCTCAGGCACCTGAATTAAAGGCACTACCATCAAAGCCAGAATCTCAATTTTGATCAAGTGAAAAGCTTGTTTATATCTAGGCTGGAAAACAAAAGAGACACCACCCACAGTAATATGAGTAACTTCCCTTCCTTCCTGCTAGCCAGGGATATGTGCCATCCATCGCTGTTTCAGCTGGTTCCTATGCTGAAGGAAAACTTTATGCTACAAAGAGCTATCACAATGTGAGCTGATCCGTCCCACAGAGGAGAAAATAAGGTGTTTGTGTATTAGAGATCAAAGATGAAACAATTATAAGCCATAACCTCCGTTCTACTCAGGAAATGAGCAAAAAGCAGACTGGCAAGTCTTTTGGATCTGACAGTAACATTGGCACAAATCTAAGTGGCTTGTCCCAGCTGGTGCCGAGCTGGCAGTCCCAAGAACCTTGGTGCAGACCTATGTTTTTAGTAGGGATTCCTGAAGCAGCTTTGGGGAATAAGTATAAAACACCCGGCTCCTGAACAGATTGAAAATAGTTCTGCAGTGGGGCTACCCCCGGACTGAAAATGTAAGGCTAGAAAACAGCATGATCCCAGAACTACAAACATCACAAGTCTGATTTTGAAACTTTAGTATTCTAACTGCTGACAAGAAAGTAGCTTAGATGCTGTAATCACACAACGCAGAACCTGAAGATACCACACTTTACTAGTCAAGGAAAACATCAACTTTCCCCAGAAATAGTCTCCCTCCTTCTCCTCCTAAAAAAAGCCTCTAATTTATCAGCCCCTTAAAAAAAAAATCCAAAATGGCCAAAAGATCAATTTCACTTACACATCACTAACCCACTGCCACACAGAGGACCTGTGCAGTACTTGAGAGAGAGAGTGGTCTATTTAGCCTTGTCTTATCAGGAGTTAGGAAAGGCTCTTGATATCTCTTGTAAATAATGTGTGATTTTTGCCTCTAAGGTCTGACTATCTCCAAAGCCAAGACTAACATGTTGTTTCATGAAATCACATGCAGACATTCTTTGCTGGGATCAGAAATCAAGTCACTAGGAACACTTCAGAGTGTTGCCCTGTTCCCCTAAGAAATGGGACTTAGCCTTTCACCTCATTTACCACCTTTACATCACCTCTGACTTCACAATGTTTTACAATTTTTCAGAAGAGAGAGATGACTGAAATCTGCAGTCACGTGGAGACAGACCACTGGTGTTCCTCTTTTAAAGGCACTGCCGGATCAGAGCCAAAAGTTTACGAACTAGTTTAGGTGAGCACTCCTCCTTGGAATCTCTCCAAACCTCAGTAACAACAGAAAGATTGCAGGCACGTCCCACACAATGCCACCTTGTTTAACACAGCAAAATCTACATGCCAGTTATTGGGTTGTTTTGTGTGAGGCAAGAACACCACCACCAAGAGGAGCAATCATTTCCGAGTGAGGGCAAAAGGTCCTCTCTCATCTCCCATGCACTTCTCATTCTGATGGGACACCCTTGGCACTGCCTCCAAGGATCTTCCCAAATTCTTCTGCACACAGGAGTTGAATAGCAAGTCCTTCCTGCCAGACAGGTATGCCAAGAGCAATAAAGAGTCCAGCTTTACAGGATAACACCAATGGCATTAGCAAAAGGAATACCAAGCAGCTTCTTTTACAGCAGCTTCACAAACTCCAAGGCAAGCTCTGAGTACAACTGCTGTTATTTTTTTAACAGCATTTGCTTATTAACTGTGTTAACATGCTGTAAAATTGAGAGCAGTTTCAGACAATGGCTGTTGACCTGGAATATGGTGCTTTAATTACTGATGCAACCACAGCAGAGGGCAACTCCCAGCTCTGCCAAACTTACTGATGTGCAAGGACTCTTGATTTTTAGATCTGTAAAAAACATACATAAAGGCCTTCAAAGAACTGGGGTCTTCATTAATACAGACCAGGGATTTACTTCAAGATTCTGCACAAAATTTGCTAAAATACAATTCCAAAAGTCAGTCTGAGCCCTGTAAACAAGGGTGCATCATTCACATCAGGCATGTCTCCAAGACATGCTTCTCATTACCATCTGAGCTGGCAGCTTTCAGAGCTCTCAGATTCTCCTCTGCCCAGCAGTCCTTGAAGGATACCAATCACACAGACAGAAGCCTTCATTGACTCTGTGCAATGACATTAGTCAGCAAAGCTTGCTGCCGAGGCCAGCGAGTTACACAAGCAGCAGTCAAAGTCCACAATGATTCATCTATTTATCAGCTTACTCTTCTCCTTTTCCCTTCCCCACCCTCATACCCAGCACCACACACCATCCTCTTGGTGACTCATGGGAAGAAGCTGCAGCCTGGCATACCTAGGACAAGAGTAACAGTCCATCCCATGGGCCCTGCACAGCCACGATCTCCAGTTTGACCAGAGGCACTGAGAAGTCCTTTTTTCCTCACATCTAGGTCCATTCATACTGCCAAGGTCATCTGCAACACAAGGAACTTGTGCTTAACCTCGAGCTACAGAATAATATTACACTCTTGTCTAGAGAAAGTACATTCCCTGCAGGCAGCATAATAAAGTATCAGAAATACCTTCTGTTACCAGGGGCTGCAGTCAAACCCCGATGGATCAGTTACAGGATGTGAAAAACACCTACAAGTGCAGCATCTGCTGTGCATTACAGCCAGCAAAACCAGCCACACAAGAAGAGCCCTCTCTGCTCACTGCAAGCCCCCACAAAGAGCCTCAAGAGATTGGGGAGGGGAGTGCATTCAAAGTGCTTGCAGTCATCAACAAATCACTAGTCCAGAAACAGACAATAATGTGACGTTAGTTAATAGCCAGGTTGTTTGTTTCCTGACACAAATGTGACCTAAAGACCTCACTTCCCTCAGGCTCTCTCGTTTCTTAATATTTCACAAGTATTACGCGCTGCACAGTTTAAAAAACACAAGAAATGTTTCCCACTAGAAACGGCGAGCAGGGCAGTCTGTACAAAGTATTGCTGACAACTCTACTGTCTCAGGCAGGAAGGCACACCCCCCAAAAAACCCCATCAGACTGGAAAAAAAACCCCAAAGTACTTAACAAGGTGAGCTGTAATCCATCAAGCACAGATCATCACTCTGGGGGTTCATTGCTACTGCCAAATATACGGACACCCAGCCCAAACCAGTCCTCCAGCTCTTCTACGATCTGATGGAAATAGAGAAACTGATCCTCTGTGACAGCGGCTGCGCTATGTGCCTCAACGAAAGGCAAAGAACTTTCTGAAAGGCTGGATTCTTCAGTGCTTGGCAAGACAGCTCCAATGGCGTGTTTGCAAGGGCCTCGACAGCCCCAAATCATATTAAGAGTTCATAAGAGGCAATGGATTAAGACAGAGCAAAAATGAGACCAAGAGGTAAAGATGCACTAAACTTAAAATTGGAGGCTACCTGTTGATGCTGAAAAACAAACAGGAAGAAATGCAGCATGCTATGATGGCTGCAAGAGACAGTCCCCAGCATTTCAGCAGTAGGGAATATTTCTGTGGCAGGTGATTTCACAAGCATCAGGATGGCAGGTGGCTAGTCCAGACTAGCTCCTCGTAGGGGCAAACAGCTGCTGGAGATGTTTTTGCAGCAGTACTCCCACGGTTTAAAAAACCGTACTAACATCATGCCAGAAATCCTTCTATGAACACTGAAAGGAAAGCCATAGGCAGAAATGAGCAATCTCCTAAAAGTTTGCTGAGTTTGGTAAGATAATTCAGAGGCAAGTTAATGTACTTCAGGAATACCCATGTGATGGGGGAAGCAGGCTTTCTAACAGCAAGTGGTCTGCCTGCTGTACTTCTTTAGCACAACTTTCTACGCTTTTTCCCCTCATCGCCTGCAAAAAAATACAGTCACATAGGAATAAATATATCCATATACTCCACACAAAGCAGGTAATCCCTAGTGCAGTACTTAAGGGCCAAATGAAACCCCATAGAAGCACATCCTCATCTGTACATGCTGCATTTTGCTCAGCAGCATGTGCTTGCTGGGGCAGCTCAGCAGAGAGAAAAAGCTATTGTGCACCGACTGATGTCCCTTGTCAGAAATGTCAGATGGCCAAAGTACAAAAACACTTTGTTCCTTAAAGGAGCTTTTCCCTCCCTTGTCTTAGATCATGCTAGCAGCACTGGGAACAACCTTCTGCCCTCCTAAAACAAGTAGAAAAAGATTTTTTTTTAATTGGCAGGAAAAAATAAAGCACAACCCCCCTGCCATCTTCAACTTGCTCCATCCCACAGCCTACACAACAACTGAACACCACAGACCCATTCTTGGATGTCTTGTTTTATCTGACATGACCTGAAGAGGTATCACAGCAAACTGTAGAACTGTTCCTGAACTACGGACAGACTTGGACCCTGAAAACAGATTAATAAAGCACACGTTGTTACCTGACAACACAGGCCATGTAGGAAACAAACCACAGACACTGTGTCCTTCCACTATGCCAACTTGTGGGATACAAACAGGCCAAGCCAGGGAGCAACTCGGTATCAGCTGGGATGCACAAACAGCCACCACTTTGCAGCCAGTTCCTGTAATCTGGCCCATTAAAGAGGCAACAAAAGCAGAAGCATCCTGACTGAACACTCCGCAGGTCCAAGAGCCCACCCTCCTCCTAGGAAACAGGGGAAAAGGCCTGGGGAGATGCAAGGCCGGGAAGGAAGAGGAAACTTAAGGAAGCTATTAAGTTAACACTGCTGAAAAAGGTCTCAGCCATCAGAGCCTGCAGCATCCTGTGACTTCATAGAGCCAGAAAACTCTGCTAAGGAGAAAACATGCACACTCAGTTCAACATCCCAAGAGGTCTCAAACATCCAGCTAGCAGCACTTTTCACTGTAAACATGATTTTGGCAACATCATGTATCTTCAGGTGCTCTTGCAGGCGCTGCTTGGACCTGGCTGGCAGACAATCAACCTCTGTCAGGCTTCTAACCAAGACAGACCTGTGAGCCAAGGAAGAGGAGACATCCCACAACACACCATTTCCTTTCAGGGATTATCCCCATGCAAATATTCTGAGGACAAAGAATTCACAGGCAAAGCAAGGCCGAGTTGAGATAAGCAGAATACCTGAGCGGATTGAGCTTCATCACTCTCCCACAGCAAGTCCAACTGAGCTGACTCTTTTCCTCAGAACACTTGCCAATTTTTCATTGCTTTTTCTTATATTTACAATATTTTATATCATATCTATGTCCAGTATAATTCTGTATTAATATAATTCTAATATATTGAGCAGCAGGCAATTCCAGAAAGTATTTCATGCAAAAGTGACGGCAACTCTCAAGATAAGTCATTATTTCCTCCCTTAGGCAACAGGAGAGCTCTCACAATTAACCATCGTCGATATGCCGTCAGATACTTCTCCATAATTTTGCCCAAAACATTTTGAGTCACCTCTCGTTGCAACATTTGATGACACTAAAAAATAATGATTAATGATCTAGGAATAAAGAATGCAAATTGTGCTTATTCACAGGTGAAGGCAAGTCATCCAAACAAGACTATCTCACTAGGCCATCTGGATTGCTCCCTCAGGCCAGGGTGATCTTTACCTCAGCTTCTGCTATTCAAAATCTTTTTTCCACTAACAACTGCATCTTCTCCCCTTAACAGTTATCCTGATACCATTCACAGTCCCAAAAAGTATTTTGAGCAGATTCAAGGCAAAAGCCTTAAAACATTTTGACTTAAGATGCATTTAACAGATGCTGATTTAACTGGGGGGGGGGGGGGGG
>VZRR01005329.1:804330-837272 GCA_013398015.1 Oreocharis arfaki
GGGGGGGTAGGATTTTTTTAGCCAGGCACTGAAGTACATGAACAAGGCTTGCCTGAAAACCTCGAGGAACAACATGAAATTAGACAAAATCTATTTTCCATAGTCGCGTACTGATGCATACTGCATGGCCACTGACTGTGCTGTGAATCATTTCACTTTTCCTCCTTGCAGCTGTTTCCTTGATTTGGGTGCCCCGCCTCCTTGCAAAAAGCGTAGCAAATATTTAATCATGTCCAACAGCAATTTAAAAACATTCTTCCTCACCACTACCATGAGCTTCAGAGGGAGGGTTTTCACACACATGTTAAATATGCCCCGTGCAGAAAGCAGTTCCTCTGCGAGAATCTGTCTGTCCCGGAGAATTTAGGGGCAGATGGCAACTGAGGTGCTGGACATGCTCAACTTGGATGGGAGTCCCCGTCTCTGAGCATCAGCACTGCTGGCACGTCCCGTCGCAGGCTCCAGACCTTTACACCCTCCTAGAGCATGACCCGGCATCATTTTCCCAGCTGGGGCACAGCTGCCACCGAGCAGCGACAGCCCAGGCCATGGCACAGCCTTAGGTAACAAGGTTTATTCCGCTCTCCTGCGGGATCAGGGAGAGCACTCCAGAGCCTACACAAGCACAAAATTAACACAGACCTCCAGTTTTGCCCAAGGGCTTTACGCCCCAAGCTACAGCCAGGCAATGCCAGGCAGGACGTGACCCACTCGCTCTCCTCTACAGGAGCAGACAGAGGGGACCGGAGCGGACAGACGCTTCTCGGGCATATCCACCCCCGCACACCCCCCGGCCGGAGGGAGCCGTGCCCAGCCCGCCAGCTCCCCTCGACGCGGGGGAAGCGAGCGAGGCCCAGCCCCGGGGGACACAGCGCGCCGGGGACACCCCCCTCTTTCCCTCGGCGCCCCCGCCTACCTCCAGCGTCTTCACCAGCACCCACATATAGGCCTCGGAGATGCCCAGCGAGATGCCCAGCGCCGAGGGCAGCACGATGAGCCCGAGCACCACCGCCACCCACACGGCGCCCACCTGCCCCAATGCCCACACGACCGCCATGGCAGGCAGGGCCGCGCGACGCCAGCGCCGGCAGCGGAGACCGGGCGGTGCCGCCTCCCGCCGGCCCTAAAGGCCCGCGGCCGCCCCGGCCCGCCCCGCTCCGCCCCGCCGCGGGGCTGCGGGGGATGCTGTGCCCGGCGGCTGCTCCAGGAGGACTGGCTCGGTGCAGGTTTGGAAGCTGATGTGCCTCGGGAGATGTGAAGCAGCTAGAAGCGAAGGTTTAGCCGACGGCACGGAAAGCTCCTGGTGTAGGGAAAAACGGCTCCAACGGGTGCGGGCGGGAGCGCAGCGGCGCTGCCACGGCGAGCCGAGTGCCTCGAGGCGGGAGCGCGGGCTGGAAAGCCGTAGGGAGCCCGAAAAGAGCGGTTCGGGCAGCCAAGGAGGAAAGGAAAACTGCGGAAAGCTCCTGGGCCTGTGAATATCAGAGAGGACAAGGACAGTTAAAGAAGGATACGGGGCATGGTCTGCACGGTCCGCCTGTGTTGTCTCGTGCCTTGAGCTGGGAAGAGGGATTCACTGAGGGTCCAGCCCCAATCCCGGCATTCGGCCCACTCCAAGAGAAAGGAGACTTTGTGCCAAGTGGTTCGAGGAGGGTTTGCCTGCCCGGGCCTCTGCTCAGCAGTCCTACAGCACTTGGCGTGACACAATCCATACCAAGAAAGTGGTGTTAGCAAAAAAAGGCTAAAGAGGGATGGCAGCCTTGACAAAGCATCCCGGCGAAAGGGAATAACATCCTCTTCCTAGAAAAAGGCAGTCAGCATATTTTCTGCATGCATCTTTCGTAACTGCTTCATAGACATGGGATGTTTGGTTTGCCTCTCTATATTGGAGAGATCAGAAATATATGTGAGAGCCAAGTGCTTAGGATCCAAGGAAAAACCTGAATTAGAGTCCAAAGCCTAAGGAACTATTTCCAAGAGAGTTGTGTGGACGAGGGCGTTGCTTTCTGGCTCCTATTTTTGGCTCTGGTATCTCTCCTCCCACACTTTGCCTCATCTGGTTAAATAATTTCTCTGAGGCAGAGGCAGGATGATCCATGATGAAGCTTCTAGACACAACAACCACAATGGTCCAGCTAGATTTGACATTTCCAAACAGCACTTCAGTGTCTTCATTCTTCTAAGTGTTTAGTTATGATCATGCCCAAAAGGCCCAGTTATAATAAAGGCAACAACCTGTCAGTGCCATACACATGGTAATTAAGAGTCCTTACTATCTGCACTACAAGTGGTTTTTAAATATTGCAAAGATGTGTGGATCTAAGTCAATTAAAAGTGCTCAAAGCCCAGAACAGAAACAAATCAAAAGAACATTACTTTCCAAACTGTCTGATACTTATAACACACCCATGGGTAACATATTTTAATTTTGTATTTTGTCTGTTGCTTCCCAAGCAGAAAGTGATACAGGTTTTTTAGTACTTGCTCGTGAATTTTCATCTGGGGTGCAAATGGCAGAGGCCAAAGGCTCTGTTGGTTTGTTTTCATCTGGCATTAAGGAACAAAAGACTTCGTCCAAAGAACGGATGTAACTGAAGTAGCAACGGTGGATGCTGTCTAGATCCTGAGGAAAACAGTACAGTGTTCACAGCAAAGGGTTGTACAGCTTTGTATCTCCCTGACATGTCAGTACCTTCATTTACATAGCAACATCTAAAATTGCCATCTGAAGCAAGAATTGCAGTACAGATAATCCTGTGCAAGGCAAAGTGTTGCCTTGTGTGTTTGTTGAGAAAACAAACCTTGAAAACTGAAAATCATTTGATTTAGTCCATGTGCTTCTTAACCTCTGCTTTAGTGAAATGGCACAGCGTAGGTCAAATTTGATGGCGTATGGGAAGTTCCTGGGTCTCCGAGGGCTGAGATCCTTCAGGGTACCTCAAGCAACAAAAGAAGGTTCTGGAGACCTCTCCTTGTAATATTCATCACATGGAACTAGGGCATTGCTTTTTTTGCTGCAATAACCTGGCTATTGGACCTGCTGGCACTGTCCTCAGGCTCCATAAACAAAGAGTAGGAAGGAGCAGTCTCTACCAAAGTTTGTGTTTTAAGAGCAGGGGAGGGTGGCTGGTTTGACCCCTGCTCTCACTACAAAGCAGCGGGGAAAAAACACGGTGAAAATGTGTCATGACAAGAGGCAGTTTTAGGCACAGGCAGCCGTACTGTGTGAGCTGAACAGGACCAGGACAGAGGCAAGACTCACACATGAACACAAACTCCTATTTATTGCATCCAGGCCTCCCCTCCATGCTTGCATGAATAATTCACAAAGCCATTAATGTTAAATGGGAAGAAAAAAATCAATTCTGTTATTGACTTGCTTGAGAAACCACCTTCTCTGCCTGGGACAGCAGGGAGGAAATATGCCTGCTCATCCAACAGCCTCCTGGTGACAGAGCTGCTGGCAAAGTCCTGCCATGACTGTGCTGAAGTTTAGCCTTTGCACAGATCTTGCACTCCCATCAGAACAGCTGGCTGTTAACTGCAGAAACTGTTGACTTATTAAAGAAACCCAACAAACCAACTTGCTCTCTTTATCAAGAGGCCTTTGCCTTTTAGAGATAAAGCTGTTATAAACCACTGCTCACCCATCTACTGATAATTTCATTTCAAATTAATTACATAATGACATTTTATTTGTTTGTGCTGTAGGCTATGAAGACATGGAATTTCTCTGCCTCACTTTTACCAGTGAGCCTGTTTTCCTGAGTGGAGCTTTTTTTTTTCTTCAAGCACTAAGACCGTTCTTTCGGTATGGGTAAGATAGCGTGATTCTATTGAAGATACACAAAGAGTGCCAGTTTTAACAATTTTCCGTGCTTTCATTTTCTCAAGGCCTATTTTATGTAGAAAGGCTACAGTTAGTCATGTTTCTAATGAAGTATTTTCCAGAAAGAAACATCCCATGAGATGTTCCTTTCCTTCCAAGTTCCTATACTTGGAAGAAAACATTTTCATATATCCTTGTTTTTCAATTTATTTCACAAAGTACAGTGCATACCAAAAATCTTTGGTTGAAGTGATATGCTTCGAGTTTACCTAAATCAGGTGCTCTGGATGGATACAAAAAGTTTTGTTGGTTTTTTTTCTTTAGCTTTGTGAGAATTATCCGAGAGTCCTAATTTTTGTCCTATTAATACTGGCAATAATGTGTTTTTATGTCTGTAGCAAGAATACATTTATTGTCCAAATAAACATGACTATGTGACGTAACGCATTATTTTAATAGGGGTTGGATTGAATCAATGACAGAGGAAAAGGATCAGTCTTACCACAATGCTTTTTCTAAATTTTTGGGGTTTTTGTGTTTTGTTTGTTTGTTTGGCCGCACTTATTTTATCCCCCCTAATTATCAGCTCCTCTGAAGTTTAAGTAGCATGGAACATGGCTGCAAACTTGTTTTCCAGGATGAGGGAAATCTTTTTAAACCAACTTGAAAAGAGAGCCTGGACCGCATGTGGCAGTCCCAGTCTCCCTTAGCTAAGTTATTGCATGTGTTATTGGCTTCTGGTAGGTCAGACCTAATAAAAAGTAGCATTTCATTTGTCTCCTGTCGCTGGAGGTGGGCAGCTTCAGAATATCAAATAGTTTCATCTCATGTAAATATCTGTGTTTTATTGGAAGTGAAAAGGGTCAGGGTGGTTTTCCTAGTGCTCCCTTTTATCTTCTGCTGTTGAGGAATGGCAGATAGCCAGCAAACCACTCGGGGGAATTCTGCCCTCTCTAGTCTGTCTTCTGGCTGCAGGCAGGTCGTGCTTTCTCTCTACCACTGTATTCACCATAACTGACTGTAAAAATTGATACCTTTTATACAAGGAGTCAGACGTTTTCAGCTTCACTTTGTATCCTAAGTGGAATTTTACTGTCTGCTGTCATGGACTTCCAATTCTTATTACACTGAAAATAAACAGAAGCAATTTGGCTCCCACACAGCCTTTGAGCCTGGCAGTGTGCACTGACAGAGCGGCAGCCTTGTGTGTTGTCTCCAGCAAGAGCGAGGGCTTATAAGCGCCGTGCACTTCATGAACACAGTACCCAGGTGTGCCCCACCTCAAAAAATTTAAATTCCATAATTTAGAAATTTAAGTTTCTGGGAATTCATCAATCCAGCTGCAATTAAAACAAACCAACCCAGCAGACGTGCTAAAATTTGTGACATCAGTACAAGGAGCAGGCTACAAGGATGGCACCTCCTTTGGCTGTCCACCATGACCTGGCAGCCTGGATTTCTACTGCATTTGGAGAGAGGAAACAGTGAAGGAAAAAACATGTAAGTATTATTCCAGAACTCCATGATCACTTTAATAACTGAAACTTCCAGGGCAACTAAATTAACCACATAAGAAGAAACTGTCTTTTTCCCTTCATGCCAGGATTTTAAGGAAAGACAAAGCATGCTGACAACTGGTAAATTAATTTACCTTTGCATCTTGCTGGGGCTTTTTTCTTGAGTGATATGGAAGCTTGCACTTCCCAAAAGAGCATTAATAAGGTTCTAGTCCTCATGGCAGCTTAGACACACATACAGGGATGCCACCTCCTGGTCCTGCCGCGCAGTGTAATCCTTGAGCTCGATGCACTCATCAGATCCCTGTGTCACACGCACACCACAACATGCAAAGAATAACTTAAAAGCCCAAATATCTTAAGACAGCATCTGAATAAAAATCAGCCTCAGCTCAAATCTAGCAAGAATGTAATTTTTATATTGATCTCTCCTTCTAATCCCTTGTAGGTGGTTTTTTCAGAAAATTATATTAATAAAACAGAAGACAGAGTGGTCATTTGAGGTATAACATACTTCAATTATTATTTCATTGAATGCACGTACATACATCTTATTTAAAGTTATAAATTGTATGAGAAAAGGAGTCTGCCCATAGCCATATATGATGAGCATTTTAGAAAAAATGATCTATTATATAATTGATAAATGTAGTATTTGATGTACGAGCTAGTGAATGCTTACAAAATAGGCTGTTTAACAGATGTCTGTATAAACTCAAAACATAGTTATTGATGCATATACCTTATAAAAAGAAACACACCTTTCCAAATTATTTAATAACCTACTTCTTAAAAGTTTGATATACAAGGATCTAGTACTTTTCCCAATATTACTCTGATTAATATCCAGAGTTTATATATTACACCTCTTTCACCACATGCATCTTTCATACAGTCAAATAGAAATACCAGGGGATATCAACTGATGTCAATAATCCACAACAGCACACAAATCATGACTACTGATTAGTAAAGCAATTATCATATTAAAAGAGTTCAACAGGGCTCAACATACTGTAAAATTAGAAATCAGTCAATACCACTGCCATTATATAGAATTGCATTGATTGGATGTACTAAATGTGAGCCTTGATGACAATTGATCACGATGAACTCTGCTCACAGAGGAGTCTGGTACACTAATTGAGGAGCCATCCTTAAATAGAATAATAAATAGAGGAGCAGGGGAGAGGAGAAATGGCTACAAAGCTGAGGTCCCACCTGTCTGTGCAACAAAGCGATAAAAATTCCAAGAGCCAGGAAAGCCTCTGTCTGCTGGATGTCCACTAACTTCTGAGCCTCCTTTTCCAACACCAAATGAACCTGTGAACTCCTCACAGGTCATCTCCACAATCTGTGCGACAGCTGGGAAACCTGCTCAAAGAGTCTGAACAACACCTCAGCGGAAAGATTTCCAAAAACAAATCCCACAAAGAGGCCAGAAACCCCAGAGGTCTCGTCTGTGACACATGTGACCAATCTCCATTGGTCTGCCCGAAATCAGGCCTCAGACTGCACGTGTAACCAAAATACGTTCCTTAGAGTGAGGAGCTGCCCAGGCTGCTTTTCTTGGTTTTGCTCAGGGCAAGCTGCACGTGGAAGAGTTTGAGTGAAATGCTGGGTTGTTAAATTTGGCACTAACAGTTTGTAGTTCTCACTACAGCTCAAGGAAATGCATCATCCTGAAAACTTACTCTAAAAGCATCCCCAGATCAAGATCAAACAGCATCGAGTACTGAGGACACTCATCCCAGCAAATGTAAATGTTGTACTGCCACCAGGATCATCCCAGGTTTGTCACCTCTATTGAGTTTTAAAATACAAAAAAAAAAAACAAAAAAACAAAACAAAAAACCTCAGGTATTAGACACCTACCCGATTTTGAGTGAACTAAAGGGCAGAAGTTGTTCTGATTTTGGTTTGTGACAGGGAAGAGATGGCCTGGAGAAACCCCACACAGCACAGGCTGCTGAAACTTCAAGCAAGCACAAGTTCTGCTGGTAGTAAACCACGACCAATGTTCAAAAATCCAGTGTTTGGGGTAGGCAACGTTATTTCTATGTTTTCGTGGTTTCCTGGAAATGGGAGAGGAGTCTGTGCAAGGCGGTTTGCTACCAATGAGTGGACGCCAGCAGATGGCCCCCGTTGCACATGCCTTCTAATGCTCAGAGATGCAGTCACGGGAACGAACCTCGAACAGACAGCAAGCCGGCAGAAGTTGGAGATGAGCATTTAAATGTTCCCAGATATAAGACACAGCAGTAGAAAAAGACATTTGGAGGCGAGGGAGTAAAGGACTTGAGCTACATCAATCAGTCTTAACATGCAGTTATGTTACAGGGAAAGATGGTTACAAAAATGAGCACACTGCCTGAGTTTCGTTAAGGACATAAAGGAGGAGTTTTTAAAATATATCTGGTTTTCCATCCACACAGCTGTTCAAACAGCGACGTCTTCAAGAGTTAGAAGCAGCAGATATTTTTGTTCTCTGCCTCACCCACGTGGCGAGAGGGAGTTATTTTATTCATTCATTCATTCCAACATACATTTATTTTCAACTAGTGTCTCATTTCCTTAGGCAGCTCAAGTTCGGGGTGAATGCACCTGGGACCACCGTGGTTTGTTCCAGTTTGCTGCTGCATTAGTGCCACAGCAACAGGTAGCATCCCTTACATGCTTCATACATGGGTACCAGCCAGCAGCACCAGATTACAAAGCAAGGCTATGTTTTACAATGTAGGTCTTCCCTGCACTGATTTGCTGTATCAAATTTAATTTGGAGATGAGGTCATCCAGTCAGTTACAACTACAGGACCCCCTGGTTAAGGAGCAGGACGGCAAATACATTAAATGGTAAAAAACAGAGGAAATTTGTGCTCTGGAGGAAGACAGAGTTCACAAGCTTGTCCAAGCTGATGATATATCTTGACTATGTTGTTTGCACTGCTATCAGATAAATAAATTTAAAAAACAAACAAAACCAACAACAACAATGAAAAACATTACTTACACTGACATATTTTAATTTTTTTTTGCTTGATTGGCTTTGTTTTGGGCATTGATTGCCTGATCCACCCAGATACTCCACTTGCTTCTATTTCAGCCTATCATTTGGCACAAATGATAGTGAAACCATGCTGCATTTGATCCTGCAAACGTACATGGTAAAAAAGAGGAGCTCTTATAGTTAAGAAGCCTAGTTCCTGCAAGACCAGTGAAAGATAAGAAAAGAGGAGGAGTAACATGTGCAAGGTCCTTGATTGCGAAAAATAAGCTGTTTGTCAGCTTCCCACTCATGTGTTGCCATAAGAACATGTTCTTTTTGCTGTTACCATGCCCTCCTGGTGAAGGAGGAAAACACACCTATCTGTGGAGACCCTTTGGATAATAATCAATTCCTCCAAAACCTTGGCAGTCTAAGGGCAGTATACAATTCCAGGTAAAAGCAATTGCCAAGGCCTCTGCTGATATATTCTGTACTTCATTTGCATTTCAAGAGAAAAGAAAGGAGGAGGTGGAAGGTGGGTAGAGAAAATAGCACCAAAAATCAGAAACAGCTCTTTAAACCAGGGCAAGACAAAGTAGTCTCTGTTCGAAGTCAGATTGGCATTTTTACCAGCAGCTAACCAAGCACACTTCACTTGTCACTGACAAGTTCACGGGTTCATCACTTGCTTTATATTTCCCCATTCTATATGTAAGCACCCATTTCACAGAGTTTTCAGCTTGTTTTGCTAAGACAGCCAAAAATTGTCTAAGAAAATACTGACAATCCCACCATCCTCTCACAGATGACACGTAATACTCATACATTCAGAGGTCTGAGCTTTACTTTTACATGACTTGGAGTCATAACCATGGTGAGGATCAGACATTCCAAGGCTCCTCTTGATGAGCTGGAGAAGTGTTGCAGGACAGAGAAAAAGGCACATCAATCTCCTAATTTCTTACAGAAGCAGAAAATTTCTCTTCCAACGGCTGTTCTTTATCTCCTCATATTTTCCTGTGTCTGGCCCCTGTTTTTGCCTACTCCCATTTTACCTCTGAGCAGGAAGAAAGCACACAGTAGTGTGGGAAGGATGCTTTCAGCATTTGTCTTGTTGCAGTCTCTGTTAGCAACTCTCAGAAACCAGTCACACAGAAGGAAAATCTCCTAGTTTTAAACTCTGGCACACTGAAGACATTTAGAAGTTATCAGGTTTTTCAAACACATTTCTTCACATTTTTATACCCAGAAAATAAATCAACAGCTCAAACAGCCATAGAAGCACATCTTACTGCAGTTGGGAGCACGTAGATCTGTTCCATAGCAGGAGAGACTGAGGCAATTTTCTTTACTGCTGACACTCTCCCTGCCTGGGTGGCTGAAAGCTGTGCAAAAGGGCAGATTCTCCTACTGCTTACCCATGGCACCAACGCTTCGGCTGACTGATCCACCAAAGGAATTCACATACCTGTAGCAATGCCAGGCCTGGCCACAGAAGAGGAGAGCTCAGTTCCATGCTACCTCTGTGCCATGCAGCCTCAGGGTGATTATCACTCCTGTTAGCCCCTTGATGATGCTGACAGCCAGTCTGAAAGCCTCACAGGCCTCACAGAGTTTGACTTAAAAGCAGTCAAAATCTACCCGTGAGAAACTGCAGTCACAGTGAAAGCCACAGTGACAGCCAAAAGGATAATCAATGAAAGATGTTTTGCACACAAGGAGAAGATGTTCTTATTATGGAATATCAAGAATGTCCAGGAAGGGACTTGCATATAATATGTAACTAATTGCTCGTGTGACTAATTGTATTGCTGTTTGAATGGTCATTGTATCTTAGACAGCCCTGTCATTGTTTGCTAAGCAGCCAATCATAGTAAGGCACAGTAATTGTGAAGAGGTATAAGAGTTGTAGCAGAGAATAACGAAGATTCTCTTTTGTTTCTTAAGGCTTTGGATTACAATAAGTGTGTGTGTCATGTGAACATCTCTACAGCGACAGCACCTCCTCTGGATATTGTTTTTCTAGACTCTCCAGGGCTGGGCAGAGTTGTTTCTGTACATCTGTCCCTCTGCAGGATGTATTTGTGCTCACCAAGACTGATCCTCTCTCTTTTCTGAGACTTCAGCCTCTAGGGCTGCTAATGGCCATGTAAACATTATTAACTCTTCTTACCAATGTCTGTCTTAAGAGCACCTTGGCCAAAACAGCATCTAATTGTGTGTGTTTCATCAGGGACATTCAGATAGTTAAAGAAGCCAGATCTTTCCATATGGGAGCTACTTACCAGGAGAGCAAATACTTTATACCAATAAATACTATAAGAGATGGAAATAGTCCCATTGCATACTCCTCAAGTGCACTTGTTCTATTCCAGGAGGATTGGCTTGTCAGAGGAAAAATCTTCAGCCTTCACATCCAGTGGTAACACAAGCAGGTGGCAGTCCAGAAATAACAGCAACAGAGGACAGTAGATGTCACATCACATCACAAGTTTTCTTTAATTTGTGTAAGGCATACAAACAGACACAGAAAGGGATCTAACAAAACCACAAGATGTAATTTAAAAACATGGTATATTTTCTCTGACACTGTCCTTGGCTGTGACTAGTTTATCTCAGCTTCACTCACCCAGGCATCAGGGACGTGCCCTGGACACTGTTCTGCTCTTTGTCACATTAGAACACATTTTTACAACACCATCCCTGGTCATGGACATGGAAGAGAAAGTCAGCATCTGCTTTTTCCCTCTGACATCCAACACTTCCTCTCCAGCATCTAATTCAGAAAACATATTTTGGTAAACTGCTTCATGTCTTCTGACATCAGGAGATCTATCTAGAGCAACATGGTTTCTGTGGCTCACAAGAATACTGCTAGTCCAAGTCCTTGAGAGAGTCTAAGAATACAGAGGTGTTTTATTACGAGTAACCACTTAGGTCCTCAAGGCATTGTAAATATTTTTAAATTGTATTTTAATGAATATAATTAACTTTATTGTCGATTCTTTTCAGCCTCAGGGAGAATTTTATTAGCAAATTTTATGTTTTCCTATCTATAAAATTACAGTATTTTGCTTTAAATAAGGATATCTCTTTATAGTTTCCCTGCTGTGTCACATGCAAAATATCTTACAGGGACAGAAGGAAAACATGTTGGGTTTAATATAAAACCAGTCTATTTTCTGGTAGAGATAAGTCATGGAAAAATGAGATAAAATAAATAGCATTTAACAAACATTTCTGTTTCCCACAGATCCATTTCCTATTACTATCTGGCAATATTTTTTCTGTTGCTCTTCCTTGAAAGACTCTTTGACCTTTTTCCTTTTCAGTCCCCCGTCCCTGAAAGATACAGAAAAGAAACAGCCTTAAACTCACTTTAGGGTCAAGGCAGAAAAACATTACTATATTTAGACTGTGTAGTCAAAGCAGCTTCCAGTCTTAATGTTCACTTTTGTAAGACAATGATAAGTGATTTATACTGCCAAGACTTACCACACTACAATGCCCTTCTTTTAACCCAGCATTTAACAGGAAAGTAATAATTTTCACCTAATACAGCCTGCTGTCTAGATCCACCTGTCAGCTCTGCTTCTCTTTATCTACTATATTATTCCAATTATTCTAATGGAACTGTTGAAGTAATAAAGTAATATTTTCTGCATCAGAGTCAGTAAGGGTGATGGACTACTGTGCAAACAAAGCAAGTTTTAAAGGATTCTACGCTAATGTTTCAGAACACAGAACACCTAAATATGCTTTAAACCCTATTCCAGAGATGTTGCTTCTTACCAAGGAAGCACAGACATTCCTGCCCGAGCAGCGATGACAGCCTTGACTCTGTCAGCAAAGTGAACAGCATCTTCTTCTTCCTGAAAAAATATATTAATTAATTGCTTTACAACATCAGCATTTTCTCTGTTCCTCACCTAAAGAGATAGGTTTTGTCAGACAGCAGGCACTGGGGTTTATGCCAGACCCACAAGCCAGATGTGACCTGCAGGGCGGTTCCAGCTGATCCTGGTTTGCCACTATTTGGTGCCAAAAAGAACTAAATGGGAGTCTCTCTGGTTTCTGGGGCGATCTCAAACAACACACAGCCTGAGGCCCCAGGTCTGGGGAGAGCAGGGGATGCATCCCACATAAATCCATGCTCACTTAAATTAAGACTACAGTGTTGCTTCCTGTTCTTTGTCCATTAAGTTATCAACAAAGGCTCACAAACACCTTGTGCAGTAACACAGACATCCTTCCAGACAACATTTCACAAGCACTTTCAAAACATACAAAAGCTTAAGAACCTCTTTGACCATCGGTGGCAGGTACCACACATTGCAGACAATAGCCCAGCTGGTCAACACATTAAAAGCATAGGTCATAATGGAATGCTTTGTGCTGTTCCAGAAGGCATCTCCAAAGCGGGGGTCATACTGGAAGACAAGAAGAATAAGCTGCCTTAGTTTAAATCCCATAAGCTGCTTTTTTTTTCAGCCACAGAGTCACAATTCAACTTATTAAATAAGTGGTAAATCTAATCACACCTCCTAAATCACACCTGCATCAGTAAATTTTGCAGGAGAGTAAAGCTCCAACATTCATTACAAGTTTCTAACAGTTAACCTTTACAAGCAATGCAGGAGTGCAAACTATGGCAGACCTTTTGAAACACAACTGTAGCAGAAGATTTATTCAAAAGGTGAAAACTTGTCATCTGCAGATATGCTGACTACAAAGATTTCCTTGAAAATGCTCACACCAGTTCTAACAACTTCCATAAGATCAGGCAGCATTATTCCAGAAAAAGTAACTAACGTTTCCAGATCTATAGTGACCTAGCTAAAGCTGCTCAGAAAGACTTGGAAGTGCCAAGAAACTGCCCTTATCTTCAGAGCACACAAGAGCCAGGAGCCTAGGACAGAAATAACATGTTTCCTATACTGCTTAAAACCACAAAAAGCTTCTGTGTCTCGGGGCTTATTCAGTACTTTATTCACACCAAACACATCCTTTCTCAAGGCTTACAAATGAGCAGCTTCTCTGACATGAGAAGCTTTTGCAAACAATCCTTCCATGTTTGGAAAACTGCAGTTACAGTACCTTGATTGCTACTGGATGGATGGTTCCTCCTACCTCAAAGCTTCCCTTCTTAAACATCATTACCGATGTGTTGTTAATGCAGGTACCTGGTCAGAATTAAAACAGATGAAGGGCTTAATCCACTCTGAGAAAAGCATCAGGAAATGAATCCTAAACTGCCTTAAGGAGACTTAGTTGCTAAAGGAGAAAGTAAGCTTTAGTTCTGGAACATAATCTCAGAGCCTTGTATGTCTTCATTATGTTATATGCTAAAGCAAATAAACTGTCATAAAACTGTTGTAAAATACTAGAACCTGACTTTTAATATCTCACAAGAGCTAATTAATTCTACAAACAAAAACCAAACACCTCACTTGTAAAGACCGGATATAATAAACTGCACTCAATGGCAAGAAGTGAGAAGAGCAATAAAATCAATACTATTGCTTCCTACCTTCTGGGAAAATCAAAATGGGTAACTTGGCCTTATCTGCAATGTGTTCTCTAATTCTGTGGAGAGAAAACAAAATTTCAGTGTATACTTCATATTTATGTTTGTCCAAGAACCTAAAGATCCATTACCTCTCACATCGGACAAGAAAAGCCCTTGCCCAATTGCCCTTTGCCAGTCAGTTGCCTCAGCTGGAATATGTGCTGGTTTATGCCTTTATCTCAGTATCTCTTGCTAATTAAAAAAAGTGAATTTTCTACAAAGCTGTATGAAGTTTCCTTTTACCATTTTAACCAAAGAATGGTGGTACTTGAAGCATGTGAAAATAAGTTCCCAGATTCCAGCTATGAATGCAGTCAAACTTTTCTTTAGACTGAAATATATTCCAAATTTCTAGCTTTCCCAGCATCATTTTTATATGTATCTAATGATTCTCCACATTTCGTTAAGTGAGAGGTCACTGTCTTACTACATTTGCTGCATCACTTAAAACCACAAGTATCACCACTAAGCAGAATACTGACACAAAAATCTGTCATTTTCCAGGACAACTGTCTTTCCTACAACTCAAGAGCGTAGAGCTCCTCTCCATCTGCATTAAAGAACAAAACCAAAGCATCATATATCACAAAAAACAAAAAAACCCAAAAAGACAACTGGTGACAAGAAATGACAACACTGATGACAAATTACCAGACCTGACCAGACAATGAAGCAAATACCTCACTACCTTACTTTTTCCTCACCAGGTGACGGTCTTTCATTTCCGAGCGTTCAAACAAGACATGCTGAGAGGTTTGCATGCAGGATTTTTGTATAAGTCCCATAAGCCCTCCATGTACCTGGCCAACCTGTAACCGCAAAAGAAACTTGTTACAAAGCAAACACACACATACACTTAAATGATTAAATTCTAAACACAGATGCAACCATTTCTAAGCTTATTGATAAATTATACCAATCCCCTTGGTCATAATTGTGCACATACCTGCATGCCTCTGGTTTTTTGCAGTCCAGAATGCAAGTTTAGATGCTGTCAAATCCCAGTCTCTCTACCAGGAAGTTTGTCCTCTTACCCAACAGTACATCTATAGGCATCTCAACATTACAGATATTTACCGTCTTATTCATACCAAGGAATAGCATCCATCACTGGCCAGGATTAGGACATCCAATGGAGACGTGTGATTGGCTACACAGATGCCTCCTTCCTGTGGTTTGTTTTCCCTGCAATGACCACCATAAAAGCAATCAGTTAATGTTTATTCTCCGGACTTCAGGCCCCATCAGGTGGCAAACACTGAAAAATATCTAAGTGTCCGAAGGCAGTATGATGTTGCCTACACACACCCTGCCAATACACAACAGGAAGCACAGTAGGGCAGGTGAACATCCTGACAGAGTCTGGATGATCCAAACAGCTTTTTGGATCAAATTGTACCATCACCAAGTATCCAGGGAGTAATGGAATAAGAATCCTACTCCAAAACTCGAGACATTAAATACTGCAAGAAACAAATTCCAGACTAACAAGGGCAGGGTGGCACCACTCACCTGTTGTGGAAATGAACAAGGCCACTCAGACACCGGACACCTAAGGTGGCACATACCATCTGGACCTGGTTGCTCAGCCAACGTTTAACTCTAAAAGAAATGAAGCCATAGAGACATTCCCAGTTCTATGGAGTCATGCATAGGACAATGCAATACAAACTCTCCGAATTACCCCCAATTGCTGTTACTACAGAGACCATACTAAGGTTCACACCACATGTCTGCTTTCAGATGCCATTGCCATAACTCTCTCTCACAGCACTCTGTAAGTTTATAGGAGAGAAAAAGCCACCCCATGATAGCCCACATCAATCCTCTGGACTCAAGCAGAGTTTTCCAACTGCTACTTCAAATGCTTGAAGAAATACAGAAGAAATGGAAAGAGCCCTCGACAAACACCTACCTGCCATTTGGAAACTGTCCCACTACTGTGGTGGCCAACACCAGCAACAAGATGCTGAAAACAGACAAGCAGATGCTACAAAGTAAAATAATCTTAATTAACGTCTAAGAAGCAAGACTGGAAGAGTAAGCAAGAAGGTATTTATACTCGGCCCTTTGATCCACTTCACAATGCTTCCTTCCAGCATTAAAAGCATCTAACTAGCAGCAAACCACTAGCTAACCAGCAGACAAACCACTTAATACAGTTTTGCTGGACTTAAAAAAAAAAATTAACTACTAATAAAACATATGGAACATGAGGAATTTACTTTTTTTTTTCCCCAAGGGGTATTTCAGTTTAGATGGCTTCCTGGAAAGGTCACGCCAGGTTCTCCTTCCTGTATTAGCCAATAGTATATTATTTCACAATTTCTGTAAAAAGTACCATGAAAAACATTCCCAGCCAACTCCGTCTGGCTCACCGGAAAGGCAGCAGGAGGCAATACCGAATTAGGATACCAGCGACCCACACAGCAGCCAGTTTCCAGCTGGCATGGTGCAGGCTGGCATTGGTTCTGCTGAGGAGATTCCAGGACAGCAGCTCCTCGGAGGAGAACCGTCGAGTGACTTCATCTTCTGCAACTGCCTCACAGCCCTTCTTGGAGAAGTACATGACATCAGCAAGGCTGAAACATCCTCGGCACTGGCCAGCAACCTCCTCTTCCATGGGTGTCTCATCTCTCTGGATGATCCCTGCATGACGAAATAAGCCTTCCTTCCACACGGTGAAATGAACAATATGGATTCCAAAGAGAGCAAAATACATGTGCTTTTTAGAAGTCACTCTCCTCCTACTCAAGCATCATAATGGAATTGCTGTGCTTCATTTATGTACTGACAGTTCATTCCACAAGTCACTTCTCTAATCCTACGCCATATAATCCCCCTAAATTGCTAAGGAAGAAGAAAAGGATTCAGATCAAGCTGTAAATAAACCTTGAGCACAACACCTACTTCCTTGTCCTTTACCAAACAACGTAGGTACTCACACCTAGAAATGTCACCAATACACTGCCAGGATAGCAGATCCCTCCTGGTGCCCTGACCCAAATTCAGGCAGTGTTTGTGTGATTGTTGCTCTGGCTGCTGTTGATTAGTTTCATTGTTTCCCAGCTGTAACAAACACCATCCTCTGTGATTTTTTTCTTGAACCTTCTGTTTTCCCCAACCCTTCGTCTTTAACAGTCGCTTCACTACCAAGAAATTTGGAAGTGGCTTGATCTCCCCCCAGACATACACAGCATTACACAGACACGTGCAGGAATAATGACAGCACATTCATCGTCTGCTATTTGTAAAGTCACACCCCACAGGAGAGCCACACAGCAAGTCTCAAATATTTGCTGAGGTCACTCTGAGACCAGATTCTTATCTGGCTGGTTACAGTGACTAAAATTCTCTCAATTCATACCAGCTAATGCTTGCCTTTTTTGTTTGCCCCCTCACCTTTTTGTTGTTATTTATCTCAATCAACCTACTTCCCCCTCGTCAGAATCATGAAACTTTCCTCCAGGTGCACTTCAGTAAAACATTCAACACCCAGGAAATCATAAGACCAGAAAATTATTAGCTGACAAACCAAGCAGCCTACATGACTAATGACTAAAAATGCAAGTAAAAGGATTACTATGAGAACTTAACCCCCTCCCCTTTGGTTGAAGAAGAAAGGAAAAATAGTTGGGGGAAAAATTTATTTGGATTTTATCCTCATGCCTAGAGAAGAGTGCAAATTATAACTGTGATCCATGGGATGCTGTAACTCTCTTACTTGAGAGACCTTGGATTTTTTGCATGCTAGGAGTTACAAGAAGAAAAAGATAACCATGCCGAGCCATGTCAAGCACAAAGAACACTCATTCCTCTAGATCCTGTAATGAGAGAGCCGATGGAGCCAGAAAGCACAAAATACTTACGAGAACAGGAACAGCTTCCCAAATGCTTATCAGCAATGCCTTTCTATACCCACACTAGTCTCTAACTCCTTTTATTCACAAGACTGAATCACTCAGAGGTTATCTTTCTTACAACATGCATTTGTAGGTTTGTAACTTCAACAGATATTTGCCCATCAGACTCCTTTCTAAGTAAGATTGTTAAATAGTTGCCTTTTTACAAGATAAATAGTGCTGTGTCCCCTTCATCCAGAGATCTTACCCGTGGAGATTAAATTTTCAAGTGCCAGCGCCTTCTGCTTTTTTACTCCCTCCTCAATCTGCAGGGTGGCCCACTGTTCCCAAAACAAGAAAAGTAAATGTTGATGGTTTCCATTTCTTCATTTCCAGACATTCTGTAATTACCTCAGGTGAATTGTCTGAGCCTCTTTTACCCCTGCCAGGTCTAAGATTTTCATTTTTCAAATTCAGCCTGAAGGCTATCCCGCCCACCTCCTGTTTCGTTTTTTACATAGAGTACCTTTTGCCATTTCCAGAAAAAATCGTTTGGCTCAAACTTCTTTTCAGGACACAGGCAGTTGTTCTTTTCTGGGGGTTCAGCAAATTACTGAGCTACCTATGAGACTCTAAGAGAGCCAATGTGTCCAAAACTCTCTCTTCTCCAGTTAGCATCAGGCAATAGGATTACAAAAAATAATATCACTGACATTAGAGGCACGCCAGAAAAATAGATCTAAAAAATGGATTTTAAAGAATAAAAGAGATTACTCAATTTTGAGGGCATTCAAGTGGTCTCTGTTGACAGAAAACAGAGGTGGCAACATTTTGTATCAATAGTATTTCAGAAAGTAGCAGCTTTGATAATGAGTATCACCCTTCCCTGTATTCACCTTTCAGAGCTAAACCAGGTTTCTTCTCCTTGTGCAGAGCATCATAAAACCCTCCATTAGCAAAATCAAACATAAAAATATGCCTATTTTAGAAGTTTTCCTAGTTTTGAATGTTTTCATCATACATACGTAGACATACAAGTAGCTCTCATAAGCACTAAATCTGCCTGTACTTATGTCAAGGTACCTGCCCCAACAAAGGGCACAGGACGCTTGAGCGTAGGCTCTGCTCATTATTAAAGGCTCAGTGACCCACTCAGTTTATGCCTTCACCTGCTATTAAGGGTTCCCATCTACAACAGATAAGGATAATCCATCTGCTTCGTATAAACTCTTGCTAAACAGTGTATTTCCCTTTAACTGACATGTGCAGCCACACAAGTCGCCACAAAGCTGACCTCAAATAGTCTTGACTGCATTACAACGTCTCATGTGCAAACACCAACCAGCTTTTTTCCACGCTTAAGTTTTGCATGTTCTCTACCAGCTCTTTCTGTAGCTATTGAAGTTAATTCAGTAACAAAATGGACACTTTGCCATGACAAAATTAGGATGTTTTAATTACCCTTAGCTGACCTTTTTTTTTTTTTTTACCAGCCATCATAAAAGAAAAAAGTGAAAGTAGAATAGGCTTTGATGTGGTATTTTAAACTCCATGCAAACCATCTTTGATAACACCATAAAGCAAGCAACACCCCCCCCCCCAAAAAAAAAAAANNCAAAAAAAAAAAAGAAATTAAAAAACCTACACCACAGACCATCATCTTGTCTATACTTCCTAATTATTCTCCTGAAAAGGTCAACAGGTACATCATCTCTCTCAATCTTTTGCAACACATGAAGAGTCATTCAGAATTGTGGAGCCAGGGGATGTCATGAAAACAGCAGCCCACACACTGAGAAATGAAAGAACATACAGAACAGGTACAGGAATGTTGCAAAAGAGGTAAAGGCAGACGTGGCAAATTTAACTTCTTTACAAAATAATGCTGGTCCTCATCCCTTCCACAACATCCTTTAGGATAGTTGCGTGGCACGACGGAGGAAAAAACATAAAAATTACTGAGACTGACAAATAAAGCCTTCTGCCTCAGTCTCTTCTTTCCTGTCTCCTGTCTACCACCCCTATCTTGCCAATCATTGTCCTCCTACATAAAAAAGCACCTGTCACCTGGCCAGCGCTGCCAGAAATGAGCTTGCTCATACTATCCTGATTTGGAATAGCTCCAGGAGGCTGGCTTTTGATTACCAGATAGAAAAAGGGTGATAATCATGGACCAAGCTGACTCCAGAAATACACGATAGCTAATCTAAATGAGCAAGACAAGTCAAACCCAACCAAAATTTATAAAGTTTACTAGTAAATTATAAAATCTTGCCTCCTCGCACAGAGAAACAGTGAGGCAAAAGTGGCAGACTGTAACTAAACAGTCAAAGCTGCAAAGGCAGTGGCCAAGGAAGATGAGGAAGAGTTTTCGAAGTCTGAAGAGTTACACAGGGCTCATTAGCTTGGAAAACAGCTGGCTGAGATGGGTTAAGACAGGCATCTACAAAGCCTGGACTGGCACAGAGCAGGTGCTTAAGGAACAGCTATCCATTTTCTCTTCTACTACAAGAACTGAGGTTTACCATGGGAAAGCTTTGGGCAGAGTGTCTGAGCAAGGAAAAGGCAATATATTTCCACAAACCAATGTGGGACACAAAATTCTCCTAACTCGTGCCTTGGCATGGGAGGCTGAAGCACGAGCAGTGAGGAGGGACTACAGCTGTACAGTCACCCAGGTCTTAGGCTTTCAGTTCAGCCATTGACTTGACACCTGTCAAAGCCATCTGTCTGGGTCAAACTCTGGACTCATGAACTCTGGAGTAGCTACTGTGCTGTTTTGCATTCGGCAGCATCTGTATGTATAATTTGTTTTCAAAAATGAAATAAGGCTTTGTGATCGCCTTTGTATTGCACAGTATTGAGACAGAGCTGTCACACTGGTCTTTGTTGCAAAACAGTAATGAAAGGATGTTTTAAATACCTTTCAAAAAAAACACAGATGTTGCAACTAACACAGAATTTAAGTATTAAATGTAGCAACTTCATTCCTGCATTTGCTGACTGAATGAGAACTCAGGTGGTGTGCTTTCCTCACTCCTGTTTCTAAAGTGATAAGGACACAAGGAGTCCAAACATCCAACTGTTGATCCCAGCTGGAATACTGAAGACTTGACAGCTTAACTCCAACAATCCATTTGTTTGAGCTTCCTGTAATTACATTCTAAACAAAATGAGGGTGCCCAATACTTCATTATATCAATTACTGTCTTCACAGGACAGGACATGAAATACAACATGGATTGTTCGTTTCTTGCAGAATTTTTCCTTCCTTTTCCCCTTTAAGCACAGCTCAGTACTCCATATTTCCATACCATGCAATAATTCAGTTTTGCCTCTCTTCCCATATTTTACTACCTCTTTTCCCATATTCTCATAAAAAGTTTTTCTAATTACTCATTACACAACACAAACTTTTCTTAATCTTTTCCTCACATGTGACAAAAGCTTTGGGGCAACCTCTCTATGTAAAATCTTCTGCTACAATGGCAAAGAGAAGGTTGGTAGGTTTTCAGCACAAACTAAAATCACCATCAAAGATCAAGCACTTGTGACCTCTTCATCCAACAGTCCTTTCTGCCTGGCCTCACTTCCCCTTGCCCATCACAAACATGAACCCAGACCAAAGGATGTGTGTTACACTCAGTGTCTGAGTGGATGTGACTGCCCACACTCAGGCTGTGAAAAGGACTCACAAATCTCCCAGCTGCTCTGTGAGGGCTGATGAAGTGGGTTTAGAAAGGTTTGTTTAGGATAAAAGCACAGGTATACTTTGTTTGGGTTTTGATGGAGAGGCCAACTAAGGATAACCATGTATTTGAAAGCACAGCAGTGCAATTTTTCACCAGCTGAAGTGTCTGCAACATCTGCCATACTCCAGTAGGAGTTAACAGCGGACGAGCTACCTCTGTGCACAAGTGAGCTCTCAGTTCAGAAATTACTCACAATTTTTATCTGGGTAATTTCTTCTTCTCAAGAAGCAACAATGCTCCAGTTTCATACTGGAAGAAGTTCAGATCTCGTAAAACTCCAGAGTATTTCTTAGTAAATAGAGCTGCAGCTGTTTAACATGTTTCTTTGACTGTTCACAGGGCTGTGAGAGCATGCTGTACATTTCCTCCTAGCAAATGCATTTTCTTTTGCAACAACAGAAATAACGTCCCAAGCACAGCTTTGCCACCATTCCCATCTCCAAAAAACCCCAGTACAGACAAAACTCAGAGAAAAACATTATTTACAAATAAAAGTTTACAAGCATATGTGAAAGAACAACCCTAACAAAAGCCAAGCCACATTCACCTTTACCATTTCCAGAAATATTTGAAGGATCAATTAAGGGTAATAAGAAAAATTATGGGTTAACAGATACGCAATTGAGAAATTACTGTATTGGCGATCTTTTCCTGTTATATTATCCATATGTCTTCAACCCCCCCCCCCAAAAAAAAAAAATCAAACAAAAAACCAACCACAAAAAGCACCTGAAAAAAAAAAAGTCACCCTGAATTTTCAAACTTTGAATCTTACTTTTATAAAATTATTTATTTTCTTTTTAAAACAACAAGTATCTAGATTCCTGACAGAAAAGCAGCAGAGGGTAAAAATTATTTCCATACATGATTACATCTTTCCCATTTGTTCCAATCACCATTCACAGTGCTAAAACACTTCGGTGAAGTGAAAAAATCTAAGTGGCTTATCTCATCATATGCTGCCATTACTCATTGCTTAGTAATAGATCTGAAAACTTCAGTTTTAATCTAAAACACCTCTTTTGCTCCCAACCAATTCAGTAAGGTCTACAGATGGGCTTTCTTTGAAAACACAACTTTAAAAAATATTTTTTTACTTTGAAGTCCTTGATTTCAGTCTCCACTCTTCTATTTTTCTCAAGTTGCCAAACATGGAGGAAAATAAAACAAGTTTTCTCTCTGCTCAGCTGTAAGAAACAAAATGTTCTTGGGTGAGAAGTTTTCTAGTAATTTTGCTGGTCTACATAACAGACTAAATTAAATGCAACACAATGGAGAGACCAGTCATAGTGCTCAGGGCAGGATTTTTGCTGAAGTATCACCCAGTTGTTTGGCACTTCTATATAGTCAGTAGTGTGTTAATATATGACTAAGCACCTTCAGCATTTCCAGCCCAGCTATCCGGGAAGGCATCATGTTTCACCATTCCATATAGCAACAGGAACCATGGGTGGTCTCTGTGCATTACCCCATTAGCAATATCACAGGAAGACACCACCACAGCTAGAAACCAGTCAACACGTCTCTAGGCTTTCAATATCAGGTTGTTCATACCTCAAACAAGCCTGCTTTAAAGCTAGCTCATCCCAAGCTGAAATTTTGGTCGTACTCTGGTGAATGAGGCCCAGGACTCCAAGAACAGGCTCAGCACTTCCATGCACAAGCTTTAACCCAGCATGTCCCAGTCCCACCCTTTCTTCCAAAGAGCCCAGCAGGCCACAACACAAGCAAAGGGGACCTAACATTCCCTCCATCCTTCCTCCCTTTCATTTCCCACCAAGATAGCTCTTAGTTACTCTTGTGGCACAATGTGGCACTTGACAATACTTCAAAGAAAACTGTTGGAATTAATTGTAAGATGAAAACAAAGGAAATCCCTTTTTTGCCCACAGGACAATTAGGGAAGAACTTTGAACAAAAGGAAAAAACAAGCCACCCTAAACATAAGTGCATGGAGCTGCGCTGCTCCTGTTATTAGCTACTGAGGCAGCAGGGAACTAGACACAAAAGGCTGATCACATGACAATTATCTATTTTTCAATACATTGATCATTCACATTGTGAGCACAGAATTATCATGCTCACAACCTGTCACAAAAACTGTGGAGAGAAAAACACTCAATGTGCTTTATGAAAGAGAAGTGCCTTCCTACATAAAACACACACTGAGTGGGTCAAATGTCTCTTGAAGTTGGGAAATACACAGGGAAAAAAACCCAGAAATTATTTTGATGCGCATCAACTGCAGCAGCAAAGCTGTCCAAAGACAAGTTTGATATGAGAGTAGCTCTTAATTAGGGTACCAATCAGAATTTAATTAGCATACCACTGGCTGATTAAAAAAATGTTTCACATATAAAGACCAATATTGCATACATCCACTGCAGGCAGCCATTGCCCACTGACATCAGTATCTGAAAAGAATAAGTAATCTCTAATTTTTGCAGTCATGTGCACTGTGCTAAATGATGCATACAGCTCATACAGCTGAAGACAGCTACTGCCCAAGAGCTCTTAATCAGTATTAAAACAAATAAAACAAACAAACAAACAACCTCCCCCAAACCCACAAGCAAATAAACAAAAAATCCCCAAACAACAACAACAAAAGAGAATTATAAGAAGAAAAAAAGACAGAATTGGCAAGGTAAGATGGTCATGACATTAACTGTATCGCACTGTTACAGAAATGTTCTACTGCAAAACAGGTAACTCCAACAGCTTAATAATAATAGCAGCAATAATAGTAACGTGCTTTCTGCTACAAGTAGAAAGTATATTCACAGAAAGCAGGTTTATGCCAGAAGCACAAAGTTAATCTACTGGAAAATGGAAATGCTTCACTGTTCAATATGATGAATTCGCAGCACTTACTTCTGGCTAATGATGGGTATCAAAAGTCAAACTTGAAAAACTAAATGGGATTCTGCCTTATAAAAAGCCCCAGAAACCTTTTACTAATAGAAGCAGGATCAGGATCTTAGCTATGATCTGTTTATCTCTAGAAAAATTACACTTTTAGAAGGTTGCACAAAGATTCCTTTAAGTCTTGTATGGCAGAACTTGTAACTGCTGGATCCCCCAGATTTATAACTGGGAGAAGCAAACACACAGAATCAGTGTTCTTACCTGGAATATTAATCTCATGCAATTAAAACAATCCAAATAAAAGCACTGAAACTTACATACATCTAAAATACATGTTTTTTTTTACTTACCAACTCCCATAAACTAAAAGATCTTTTTCTTTATACTTCACTTGTCATGAGTATTCTACTTGCATGAAGCATTCTAACCAGCATGAACTAGAAGAAAATATCATGGAATCTCTACTTCAACCCCAAGAAACCTCAAACCAGCAGCAGATTATAAGCCAGAACATAACTAGACAGCATTAAAGACACTCCTCAAAAGATTATCACAAAAAGTAAAGCTGCAAACAACACATCCAAGTTAATGGATTTTTTTCTGCTTACTTTTATGGCAGTTCTATCAATTGTACAATTTTAATTTTTTTTATTAAACATGTCCTGTAGCAAACACATACCTTTTGAACTCACTTCTCAACTTACCTCTAACATTTTAATTACAATTTTCACATAGAAATGAGAAATCCCCAGTGACACTCGGAACATCGAAGGCAACAAAACTAATGCCACAAATGAAATCATCCAGATAGACAAAATCTTGCCTTCTGCAAGGCCATGGCCTTCTCTATTTTCTTCCATGTTTGCTCCTCCAAAATGCCAACCAGCTGCCTTTCTGAGAATATATGCTCATCTGTAATGGAGAATCTAGCAAGGTTCAAGAGACAGAGGCAAATAAAAATTCCACATTACACATAAGAGCCAAAACTGTCTCAAGGAGAAGGCTGCTGCTCACTGAAGACTGACACTACTGATACTTTCAACGATAAGGTAATTTCTACCCTTTGTCCCGCCCTAACTCCACCCACTTCCTTGTAATTGATAAGCATTTACTCACCAGGGGAGAAGAAAGAAAAAACATGATAAGTAAAAATATATGTTAGATAATTAGATGCTGCCAATAAAGAACCTCATCAATGTGACAACCAGTTGTCACAAGGTGTCCTGCCAATAAATTACAATACAGAACTAGGTGGGTGTGTTTTTCAGACTGCCTAAAATCTTCTCTTCTAAATCTTATTAATACAGACTAAGCATTTATCCAACTGACATTTCTGTGGCTTATTCAGCCAGATTTTCTATTTCATGGTGACATAACTGCCTTGTTTTGGTATTCAAACAAATAAATGAAACTCATGCTTGAGGTACAAGTCAGGCTTTTTCTATTTTATTTTATTTTATTTTTTTAATAACACATGTGAAACGAAGATGCAAGTCTCAGCAGGCAAGGATTGACAAGACAATAAACCTGCTCCCTCCACTGCTCTATCAGAAATTAGCCAAAGAGCCTGTATTAGAGGGTTACAAAATACACCATGGTGAAATAACAAGCCATCTATCTCTGCACCTATTCAACTACAGAATTGAAATGCAATAGATAACCCAGTTTCTCCTTCTAGCCTATCAAACTTCAATAATTTAGTCCAGTATCTTTTAGAAAAGACCCAGCTCAGCCCCTTGCAGCCACCTCTCTCCTGCCTTTTCGTATATCCCAGAAGATACAACGGTGAGTGACTCATCTCTAGAACCTCAAGGGAGCCCACCAGCTGCTCATTTACAACCTTCCCACAGAACAAATTGAACAGTCTCGGTGGAATGAGCATTTAGGGCACAACTTCCAAGACAGTGACATGCCAGTCGACGGAAGATCTTCTGTTTGCCAATACTTACATTGGTGTGTTTGTCTGAAGCTGGGGCTGTCCTTTTAAAATACTCCCATCCTCCAGTACCATTGCTTGGTTTGTGTTGCAGAGCAGTTGGATTCCTTAGAAATGGAAGCAGCCCCAAAGATCCTCTGTAAAATGTGCACCCAACACCGTCCAGGCAGTAAGAGAAGCAGAGCTGGCAGAGGGGGCTGCATCACCTCTAATTTACACCACGCACCCCCAGGCACCAGCACACAGACTCCTGACACTCACAAGCCCACATGAATCCATGGCATGCTTCTCGTGCCACACAGTGAGTTGAGTAGCTTCTGTGCCTTCAGATTCGCTGCTGCATGACATCCCTCAGGTCTTTCAAATTACATTGCAATCTTTTCCAGCAATATAATATTTCTTTTGCATCTTTTAATTGCTTAGCTTCTTTACCTTCTCTCCCCTTGCTGGCCTTCTTCTGAGCCTTCTGTATCCTCTACAAAACCTCACTGGTTTTGTTTTAATTGTTTCTGCCTTCCCAATGCTCTTTCTCTCTGTGGCAACCTCAAGCCCCTCACTCTCATCACCCTGCTGCTGCCAGGTACACCATTAACCACTATTTCTCACCTGCCCCACCAAAAGGCTTCTCTAGAACAATGCTCCATTGTAAAACAGCTTTGCTCACCCATTTCTCTTTAGCTACCATTCCTTATTCTCATTTCTGGTCTCTCCCTCAAGTAGCTTGCCCAGCTCACACACATTCCCTAGCGTGACCTGTGGTGGAGAGCTAGAGGAGAGAGTGTTGATCCACCGGCAGCACCTCTAAATAGCTGCCCTCAGACTCAGCACAGGGGATCGGTATGTACGTCGTCTGGGTGCTAAAAACCTTGTGGGCGGGAGGGTGGAGGTAATTTCTGGGACCTGATTTGAGGCAGGAAAGGTGGGCAAATGAAGTATTGCAAGGAACAGGAAGATGTGGTGACTTGCTTGGTGGGATGCCTCAGCAGTAAGTTTAGGCACACACAAGACAGATCATGTCTTAAAAGCAGAGAGGGAAAGACAGACTTTCGTAGCCTGGATGGGAAGAATATGTTTCCTCTCCTGGATAAGGTAGAACTGTTTTCCATCCTTGTGAAACCACACAAAGGAAGAATTGAAGAGTTGCTAGTAGCCTCTCTATTGAGGTGGTCAAACTATCCAGCTCAAAGGTACAACAAGATCCATATGGCCAAGGCTCTTCTTACATTTATTCTTTGCTTTATTCACTTTGTACCTCCTGAAATAATGAAAAACATTTCAGTGTTCTTACTGTTCTGTTACCTTTAATGTCACATGGTTTGGAGAGAAAAACAAACAATCAAACAGAAACAAACAACCAAATAGAAACAAACAACCTGAACCTAAACCACCCAAATTGGGAATGATGCCAAAATCAAGGAGATTCTGCACATCTACCTATTAACAGTATGGAATAAAAACTCAAATTCAATGGAAAATTGTCCTAAAACCTAATAAGGAATGAACTTGAGTACTGGAACTTGTCCAGTCAGAACCAAGGATTTCAATCTTGTTAAATTTCTGACAAAAATGGCTGCCAAAGCTACTAAAGCATCTTTCTGCTCTTGAGATCATGAGCATAAAAACAACTGAGACATGGTGGTCTGAGCATTGTACATCTTAACTCCAAAGCACTTGAAACTGCTGTAGAAGCGAATATGGATTTGAATTTTATCTTTGCCCTGAATGAAGGTAATGAACTTGCTCATGATATTAAGAGGAAAGGAAATTCTTTCTTTCTCTAGGCAAATCATAACACAGCTTCCTATTTTTTGGTCAGAAATTTGGCATAGCTTTTTGCACCCCTGTCACATTAATCGATTTTTTCTTACTATTGTTATTTCAAAAGAGCCATGAAACGTCATGTTCGTCAATTTCCAATGTGAATAGATAAGCATCCAACACAAAGCTGAATAACTACAGTGATGATGCTACACAAATTTCCTCAGCACAATAAGTTCTTTCAGAATTAGCTCTGCCTTACTAATACACTCATACACTGACTAAACAGAGCTTCTGCATGTTATTCTTCTGCCCCTTTTGTCCATCTTACCAACAGCCAGCCTGCTGCAATCACGTCTGTTTTGAAGCTGTGAGAGAGAGACTTCATCCAGAAGTGTAAAGGTATTTCAAATAATTCAAATAAACATCCAGCAACAGAACGTAGCACTCGTTTGTAAGGTCCAGCAAATAGTAGTTGATGCATTTATACCAAATAGCCACAAGCACTTCTTTCTGATGAAGTACCCCATATGCCAGGGGTACTTTGCACAGACAACGTGCAAAACTTTCTGTCCATTTGGAAGAATGGAATCCAACTTAGAAGAAAGGGATGCTGGTGACACAGGAGGAATCCAAGAGCAAAGCTCCCTTTAATTCAATGAATCTCAAATTGACACCCACAAGCATAAGAAATTCACTTGAAACAATTCCTGGTCTCCTAGGGAAATGAAAAGGACATGGAATGGGCGTCAGCTGCCTACTCTAGGCTCTAGATCCCTTGAGGTCATTCTACTAATTTCATATTGCAAAACATTGCCTATTGCCTAATTGCCAATTGTCGGAGGGAACCGGAATTATGACCCATTTATTTTTTCAGTGCAAGAAGAAGCAAACACGGCACTGACCTGTGTCTATCTGCCTCACATGGAAGGGTTGAATCAGGTATAAACAGCCCCTTCCTGCACAGCAGTGGTTATACAGCAGTGAGCTTTCAAGCAGGTTCATATACACTGTGAACAGACAAAAAACTGCAGTGGGATGTGGCAGCTTTCAAGAAGTACCACAATAGTTTTGCTGTACTGCTGATACACAGAGGGAACACAGCCTGGAAATAACACTTGACACGGTCTTCAAAAAGAAGGAATCCCACAGTAACAGAAAGTTTGGGAACCACTCTTTCCAGGTATGCTTTCTTCCTGTCCAACACTAACCATTCCAGTGACTCTGAGGAGAGGACAGGGGGAAGTTCGCAGCATGCCTTTTTCATAACGCCTTTCTTATCAGGCTGCCCGAATATCACACATCTGCAGCAGGTACTGAGCCAAAGCAGCACTGACACATCAGCTTCAGCCAGGTCGTGCCTCAGATGCTGAAGCAATACACTCCCTATGGATTAACAAAGAGGTATTTCTACCTGAGCCAAATGACAATGACCATGTCTGTCAATCGAGATCAACCTTCTACCACTCGATCCTTTTTATAGGAAATATACAGGGTATAATTTTTACCTGTGTGGAGTAGCAACATTGTCAAAAGCTGCTTGTATCCAGTGTACAGAAGTATACCCTAACATCGCCATTAGGCAAATGAAGGTGTTACTATTGCTAAAATTATTCCTCTGACTGCAGTTGTAGGGCTCCCTGGTATTTCTCTGTGAGTTTTGCCACATCACAAAGCAGACTGACCTATTTAGAAAAGCCTTGTAAGTCAATGACACAGAGTCAGACAGCAAACTCGGGCTGATTTCTCAGCATCACTTAATATCCATGGATACTGGGATTATGTTTTGCAGGATAAGAAAGTCTTCAAACAGGACTGACCAGAGCATTCTGCACTCCAGTAATTCTGATGCATGTACTCAGAATGAAAACTAAGAACACCTCTTTTTCAATTAAACTTCAACCAGCTATAGCAGCAACAACAACAAGAAGAAGCCTTTTTTAGTTTTGCTTATGTCTTCTCAATGTTTCAAACTCACATTTATCAAATTCCTTACCTGATTGCTACTCAAGGGTGAAATAACCTCTGGTAGTTTCGTTTTGATATTTATCAAGACTGAGGTTCATGCTTTACTTGTGGAGAATCCTCCAAAAGGCCAGAATAACCTTAGAGGTCACCTATTGCATGGTAAGCAGTGTCAGGTGCGATATTTATTTATGGAAACCACACTGTCTTCACGCACTGAAGTGCAAATACGTGCTCCTCTGCATTCTCTCTCTAGCTCAGCTATGTTTGCTGTTCTTTAGGTCTCTACAGATCCCATCTATGCCACTAAAGGTGTGTGTTTATACCTGACCACAGTAAGATTGCACTAGTTAAACTTAATATTTGGTCATCAATAGACAAATTATGAAAACACTGAAGAAGTATATTTAACTACTGTATCACTCATTAGGATGATCGTAACACCTTTAGCTCTGATCACAGAAGCATAATTGTTTCCATACAAGATAAATACAACAATCACGGAAAGTTATTTATTGTATCCTATGGCTTACAACAGGCTTGAGTCTTTGTATCTCAAAAGAGGGAAATCCACTACATGTTCTGATTACATTTGTTTGCCCCAGCAATGCATAAATACCCACAGAGGTGTAGGCATTGCATGGCTGTCAATACATATCTCATATATTGTCCATATAAATCGTGTATATGGTTTGTGGGTCATTGACAGTGAGTGCAATAAATTAATTTGTCAGTGCCCAACACTTATTGCATTGATTAAATGCATACAATTTTCTCCCAGCTCTGGTTTAGGAGTGACTGCAAGCACAGCACAGGGTCCTTTAGGGCAATTCCTGAAAGGCATCAGCACTCGTGTCAATTTTCAACGTTTTCTCTACGAACAGCTAGAGAAGCTTCTCATATCCACCTGTTCTTGTTGCCTCTACCAGAGCAACATGGTCCATAATGGAATCGTTTGTTGTAATATATGCATTTAGATGTGTCGTATTTGTTACCCCTTTGTTTAACACCACGTGGCCTGTATTGCAAGGAATGCATGCTAGCTCTTTCCCATCAACCTCGTCCATCATTCCGTACCATCCAGAGACTTGCCATCCCCTTATTCAGAGATCTAGATCGGTTATGAGTGTGTTGGGAAATAAAAGTCTTACCTGGTCCCCCTCTCCACTGTAACAACAGCTAAGAATCACAATTTTCCCTTCTAAATACTTGCATCATTCATATACATTTTAAATAATACTTGGAGAACTTTATTCAAATGTAAATATGGCAGAACTAACCATTCTCCTTCTACATCTTGCCAACAAGATGGGAAAAAAAAACTGCACTGAAAATATTCATTTTATATGCAACCTAAAAAAGGCATGGCAATATCTCTTGAAAGACCACAGGTCCATATATCCTATTTCAAGGCTCAGAAAATTAATGTCTAAGGCTAAGAATGTGCTAACCTATAGTCCTGATAAGGGATTAAATCAAACATTTGCTCTCCTGAAGTAAAGGAGTAAAACCCCTGCAGCCTTTAGACCAGATCTCTGATCACATTTCAAAGAATGTTGTCACTTTTTACTCTCTCTTCCTGAAATGGTTTTTTGGGGCTTTCTTCTGGCTGATTGCTCAGGAACATCTGCTAGAACAGGGGGAAAAAAAAATTACTGCAAGTATTTAAAAGAAGTAAAACGTGATAACTCAAAAAATACAAAACATGCATTCTGTAAACTCAGTCTGTATCTGAGGAAGTAGTATAATTTACTGCTGTCAGATCATTGTTTAGCATTATCATTATAATTTTATTACCTTTTCATCACATTAGGTTATTAACTCAGAAGATTCTCCCCACAATCTCCAACAGTGCAGTGCCCCTCCAGACATACTCACAGCCGCATGCCCTGTTTCAAAAGGCACGGCCTTGTTATGGACAGGAGCTCAGCCAGTGCCATGCCTTTTCATATTGCAGGCTGGCATGACACAATCCTCCCATTCCGGAGATGTGAGCACAGCTTGCTCCACCCACACTCCCAGAGGGACGATGTGGGCCGGGCAGCTCGGTTTAAATGCTGATGTTTCGATGAAAGCATCAAACTAAAGCTCGCAGTACAGCTCAATGAGGTGGTTCCATCAGCATAGATCCTGCCCTTCAGTCCAGTGCTTGCAGGCAGGGGACTGGGAGCAATGGCTGAGGACAGGATAGCTGCATTTGTCCTTGGGACAAACCCTAGAGCTGCCCCTAAATTCTGCATTCTTTGTATCCAGTATCAATGGGCATCCTTCTTCCCAAGCTTTGTTATCCTCCCCCTGGGTAAGACTATTGAAGCATGTCCAGCCCTAAACCTTAACAAGGCAGTTCTACCAACAAGTAATTCTTCTTTCTAACACTGGGACATTACTCAGAGCTTGCTTGCTACCTGCTGTCTTACAGTCTTAAGCTACACCAGGGGAGGTTTATGTTGACCATCAGGAAGAATTTCTTCACAGAAATGGTGATTAGACATTGGAACGAGGTGCCCAGGGAGGTACTGTAGTCACTGTCTGTGAAGGTGTTTATGGAAAGACTGGACATGGCACTCAATGCCATGGTCTGGCTGACATGGTGGTGCTTGGACACGGGTTCGGCTTGATGGTCTCAGAGATCTTTTCCAACCTAATTGATTCTGTGACTGTTTCACGGATTAAATCTCCCTTCTTGTTGATTAGGCTTGAAAGCAGACAAAGATCAAACGTCAGAGAACATCCTTCCTCGAGAAAATTTTTCCAAATTCCGCATTTTGCAGCTGAGGAGCGATCTTGGGCCCCGCCGCCGCCAGGCCGCGCTCGCTGGGGGCCGGGATGTGGCGGGCCGCGGTGCGGCGGGCCGGGATGTGGCGGGCCGGGATGCGGCGGGCCGGGATGCGGAGGGCCGGGATGTGGGGGGCCGGCCCTGGTG
>VZRR01005329.1:837293-905039 GCA_013398015.1 Oreocharis arfaki
GGGGTAGCTTTGTGTGCAAGCGGCGAAAAACGCGGGTGTTCCGCGTTCGAACGAGGCGAGCGGCGGCTGCAGCGCCGTGTCCGCCGCGGGCCGGGCGCGGCGCTGGTCAGGCCGCCTGGCGCCAGCCTCGGCGGGCAGCACCCGCACGGCCGCGGGCTGCTCGCTGCGCCGTGAACACGGGAGCCACGGCAAACCGACGAGCACACAGCACTGCATGGCTGGGGATTTTTTCCTAACTGAGGGCTAGTACTGAAAAATGAGCTAGAACCTACTCAGTCTTTAAAAAAAAAAAAAAAAAAAAAAAAAAATTTTTTTTCACAAATTTTTTTCCTTCCAGAAACAGACATTTTCACTACATTTTAANGCATTTTTCCTCTCCTGAAGACAGCATTTGCACGTAATATTAGAGGGAAAATCTATTCTACATCATAGAATATGCTGAGTTGAAAGGGACCCATAAGGACCACAGAGTCCAACTTTTGGCCCCATACAGGACAGTCCAAGAACCCCACCACGTGCCTGTGAGGGTGTTGTCCAAACGCTTCTTGAACTCTGCCAGGCTTCGGTGCTGTGACCACGTCCCTGGGGAGCCTGTTCCAGTGCCCAAACACTCTATGTGAGAAAAGCCTTTTTCGGATATCCAACCTAAACCTCCCCCGACTCAGCTTCATATCGTTCCCTCGGGTCCTGTCTTGCTCGGCAGAGGACAGAGATCAGCGTCTGTCTCTCCACTTCTCTTGAGGCAGCTGAACACTGCCCTCACTCTCCTCCAGGCTGAACAGATCAAGTGACCTCAGCCACTCCTGGTATGGCTTCCCCTCTGGACTCTTCACCATCTTTGCAGCCCTCCTTTGGACATTTTCTGATAGCTTTTAATTTTCCTTACATTGTGGCACCCTAAACTGCACAAAGGACTGGGGGTGAGGCCACACCAGCACCAAGGAGAGTAGGAGTGTCTGTGCTACTGTTAATACTGTTAATACGATTTTTTTTTTCCTTCTTCCTCTCTAAAGGAAGGTTTTCTCCTCGGAGATGTGAAAGGTGAAGCCAAGAACAGCATTACAGACTCACAAATGGATGATGTTGAAGTTGTTTATACAATCGGTTAGTGCGTCCGCATTTTTNATTTTCTAATAGCTTTTAATTTTCCTTACATTGTGGCACCCTAAACTGCACAAAGGACTGGGGGTGAGGCCACACCAGCACCAAGGAGAGTAGGAGTGTCTGTGCTACTGTTAATACTGTTAATACGATTTTTTTTTTCCTTCTTCCTCTCTAAAGGAAGGTTTTCTCCTCGGAGATGTGAAAGGTGAAGCCAAGAACAGCATTACAGACTCACAAATGGATGATGTTGAAGTTGTTTATACAATCGGTTAGTGCGTCCGCATTTTTCATACCCTGCTTGGTTTCAGACAGTAAATGACAGCTTTCAGTTTTGAGGGATAGCAGTCAAAACCCTACTGCAAGGTCAAAGCTGCAAGATGCTACACTCCACTCTGATGGGAAAAAACCTCCCAAACAACCAACCAAAACCACACGGGTTATTTTGTAACATTTTAACTGCTAAAAAAATTTACAATTTTACTGCAGAAAACACAGTAATTTAAAAGAAACAATAGTTCTTAGTTCTTTGAATGGCTACTCTTTGCCCAATATCTTGTTAGATTAAACATAATTTAGGGTTTAGATTTCTTGTGTTGGCTACATGACAAACTCTCCTGGACTACAGTCGCCCTGGAAAAGCTCTGTCTATCTCAGTGATGTGAACTGTCGTGCATTAGCATCCATTACCTCATTTGGAGGTTATAAAATTCTGTGTGTGAAGGCTGCAAACTCTTTAATAATTTCACTAAGCAGATGACAGATGTATTTTTGTTTACCATCTTGATGTGATTGGAGTGGATGTGCACTGAGTAACTCAATGAAATCTTTCATACTACATACTCCTGCACTCAGAAGAAGAGAGAGAAAAAGAAAGCACCAAACTTGATTTTTCAGTTAACGAAGTAGAATAATATACAAAAAATACAGTTTATGTAAGTGGTTCCCTTTACATTTGATGGAATTAATTAGAACAGATTTTAAAAATATTTCCTTTCTTCACCTTATTTATTTAGATGTTAATGCATTTGATTTTAAGAAATTACATATAATTATTCCTTGGCCCATCTATCAGTTTAATGCTGATCATAGCACGCAGAAGAATACATACATCTTGAGATGATGAACCCAGAGTAATATTACTTTCTCTTTCCAGATATACAGAAGCATATTCCGTGCTACCAGTTGTTCAGGTAAGAATCTTAAGTAAACAAATACGAAAAAGATAATATTAACCCTAACTTGAACTCTTCAAGAGGTAAACTTATGTTCTATTGCCTGAGAAAATCACCCAGCTGCAACTATAGTACCCATAACAACCTCTTGGAATTACAAATGCAAAATGCCTTATGTTATTCCTATTTTGGTTCTTTACGTCTTTGTGTGTGTGTGTGTGTGTTTGTTTATGCATATAGAAATAGAGATAAGGCATACTGCACCTTCTGGTGAGCTATGATACCATATAAACTACAGAACCATGTCAACACGCCAAAAAAACGCATTCCATACCTTCCAACCCCTCACCCTTAATAGTATTAATTCTTTTTTTTTTTTTTTAAACTGAGATGATTACCAGCAAGTTAGAGTTATTTTTACAGTACAATTTCTTCCCCTCTAACTGTCCTAAATTTTTTCTAGCTTTTATAATTCTGCAGGAGAACTGAATGAACTTGCCCTGAAGAAAATACTATCAGGCTGTAAGAAGGTATTTTATTTTCAAATCTAAACCATACTGAGGAGCTCACTCAAATTTTGGAGGCTGTTCTGGATACCTCTTGCATCAAGGTTTTTTCTTTTCTCATTTTAAACCTTTTATAGTCCCTCATGCTCCTGATCAAGGCAGCTACATCCTTTTCCTTCTTAAAAAAACCCAAACTGTATAGCTTATCTTTGACTAGGGTTTGCCTACATATGTGTGTCACAACTTTATTTTTAATTAACTTCTCAAGTGAACACTTCAACTATCCCAAAGGAATTCCACCAATTTCCACCTTAAGATCAGCTGAGGTCAGCTCACAAGTGGGCAAGGAACACTTCATCAAAAAAACTTTAGTCTTTTCCACAAAACAAAATTTTACAAGGGGAAAGTAGAAGCTGAAAAGAAACAATAAAACAGAAGAAAGTTTGCAGTTCCAGCTTGAACACAAGCTCAGGAACAGGGCAATTCAACCCATGGTTTTGAAGGAAAGAAGATGGGAATTAGGCTTAGAAACTTTAAGGGTTTCAAGTTAACTAACTGCTTGAATAGGTACCTATCAGCAAACAATTCAGACATGACTTTGCACTGAAATAAACTTGCTTCAGTGTGACACACAGGGACATCATGACTCAACAGTAACTGTGAATTTTCTTCCGCCTGCAGAGTGTAATAGGATGGTACAAATTCAGACGCAACACAGACCAGACCATGACATTCCGGGAAAGACTTCTTCATAAAAACCTGCAGTCACACCTATCAAATCCGGGGCTGGTATTCCTCCTTTTAACCTCCAGTGTGATGACAGAAAGTTGTTCTACTTACAGACTGGAACATGCCCTACATCGGCCTCAGGAAGGGTAATTGGTTTGTTTTCTACAACATGTGCTAAAACTTGAAAGTTTCCCTACTTTGTTGCAACTGAATCAGTAACACTGTTTATTTTACCCTTGAAACTTAAACGTTTAATAAGATTTCTCCTTATGTTGCCAGAGCCCAGTTGAAGGCTTACCATGGAATTCTATCATGGGATCACCGTTTTTATCTGTAGTGCCAGCATCACCAGGCAGACACTGTCAGTTTATTTACACACAAACTGCTCCTGATCAAATTGTTTTGTGTACAGGACTTCAACTATACATGGTGTGCATCAAAATATTTAAATTGGTGTTAACTTGATCTTCAGAGACATCCTGCCCACAGCCCAGGCTTAGCAAGCGTTGCCTTAGTGTGTGAAGTACTCAGAAAGGGGGGAAAATTATGGGCATTGCTCAGCTTCTGGTTGCTCTTGGAGTTTGCCTTTAGCCTCACCTGTATGTGATGTAGCACATTTAGCAAGGACTAACTATACTGTAACCCTCCCCTGGGATCCTGAATGGTCAAGAACCTTTAACTATCAAAGAGAGATCTCTGGATGTTAATAGATCGTGTTTTCACACTTCTGCATTTTAAGTCTTTTCCAGAAAGTCCCTTTGGTGGTTACCAACTTGGGCATGGCAGAACAGCAAGGTTACAGAACAGTGTCTGGTTCCTGTGTATCCTCTGGTTTTGTGAGAGCCGTGAGACAACACAGGTACAATACATGTCGTGTTTACTGATAGCTGCAGCTTCCAATCACCATAACTACACTTACCTTTCTATAAAAGCACTTAAGTGCTTTTGCAAATGCTACAGCCATACCTTGCTCACTTGTTGACCTGTGTTCTGCAATTACTTACCATTCCAGCATACCTGGAAATTAATTCAGGCCCATATTTTGCCAGGAGCTGTCTGTCTCAACACAGGCACCTGGCACTGAAGCTCAAAATGCTTCTTTACTCATTAAAGCTCCTACTAAGTAAGTTCTTAGGGATAACTAACTTGCAATTATGCAGTTATACCTTTGGTCCACAGGTCAGAATTCTTCCATGAGGATGGGTCCTTACAAGAGGTTCATAAGATAAATGAGATGTATGCCACCTTGCAGGAGGAACTGAAGGTAAGTCAGGCACGCCTGCCCCACCTTCAGCAGTTCTACAAAACCAAGGCAACCAAGGGCTGCAACACCTTGCACTGCATGAGAAACAAAGCCATGTTTTGGAAGGACAAATTGAAGGATCAGGGAGTTCTATTTACTGTGCCGCACACTATATTCTCCAAGCTGAAGACTTAAGTTCCCATTTGCTGAAAGTACAATGTTAAATCTTCAAGTCCACTAATAAATTCTCACAAGAGGATTATTTTGAAGGAGTACTATCTGTAGTTTATTAGATCTCCTTTGCCTAGATGGGAACAAATAAAACATCTTGCACCTCATTCAACTCAAGGTTTAAGCAATGTGTCAAATCCACCTCCAAATCATTAAGCTTTTTACTACTTTGTCTCCAACTTAACCATAAGTACCTTTACGGATTTTGCAACAATCCTACAGCTAGCTGCTGTGAATACTGTTAATCTGATCATGCCCTCTTCTTCTTGCAGAAAATATGCTTTACAGTAGAAGTCAGTGAACGATCTGTAGAGAAACTCTTAGCAGAGGTGAGCCAACTAAAAGAAGAAATAAAGAGGAAAAAGCAACAAAATTGTTCAGGTAAGTAAACCAAATGTTACATGAGTCTTGCCCTTCCAAAGTTGACTTAAGTGGCAGAAGCAGAAAACACTTCTGAACCTGAGGCAGCCAAAACAGCAGTGGTGCAAGACGTTCTGCAACTCCGACTTTGTTTTTTTTTTTTCCTCAGGAGAAGACAGAGACCACCCAGGAGAGCCAAAGGAGAATGTTCTCCTTTGTCAGGCACTGCAAACATTTTTCCCCAATTCTGGACTTCAGACATGCATTGTTTCCTTCAAAGGCCAACAGATATCCAAGAACTGCTGTAACATAGACCATCATATTAATGTCACGGACAAACTGACTCTCATGGTAGAGGAAAGAGACTTCACTGAAGCTGAAACAAGGCATCTAAACAAGCGTAAAGTCCGAGGGACCACAACAGTTTCAAAGTCATTCAAAAAATCCAGATCATTGCAGCTTCACCAAGAATCACCTCAAGATCAAGAGGACAGTGACCAGGAAAGGAAGCTGACACTGAGTAGCACTGAAACAGATGAGGATTTGTTTGAAAAAAACAGAGATGCAAATGAATACCCACACTCTCCTACTTTCTGATCTGTCAGATGACTTCACACCAAAAGCTACTGCCAGTGTATTCCAGTGATGTATGAATCTACAGCACTGCAGGGATGTATATAACCAGGCATTTTTCCAGGTTGGGTTTTTTTTCCCAGTGCACGAATCCTGTTCAGCTTAAAGACAAGTCCAAGATGACATTCCCTCACTTTGCCTTCCAGAGTTCCATCTGTAGTCTCTCTCTCAGGGTTCAAAGACTATGCTACAGGATGCTATCAGTCAGATAAGCATGTCACATACTGCCTCAAGGTGACAGAACTTCAAGCTGCCGTTGAAGAAGCAGTGCTACCCTCCTGACGCAGGGAGCATCAAATGAACACATAACAGAATTAGCTGTCTACATGAACTGCCACAATTTAAATACAATAATCTGTCCTCAGGAAACCAGTACTTGTTTACTTCCCCCCGTCTTACAACCCAGCAAGGGCAAAAACAGCCACCTGAGCTTTAGCAAGACCTGTGAACAGAGGAAGGGGTCCATATAGCTGACAGTTTCTATCATTGCTTTAACCTTTCATACTTCCTTCAGACAATAACTTTTAGAGACTTCATTAATTTTTTTTATTTTAAAGAGACTGACATTCACCCTCAGTCTACCACACATTATGCTAGCAAACCACATTTCCAGCAAACAATTATATAAGCATGAAACAGTTTTATTGTTTATTTCTTTACAGTATATCACTCTGGATGCTTGATATTACATAGCATGGGGTCTGTGAGAAATTGTGGGTTCTTAAACATAACTGGCATAAATCCTGTCAAAAAAAAAAAAAACAAACATGGAGGTGTTCTTAGTAGAGAAGTAGCCTTGAGTTAAAAAACTCAAAAGCAAAATCATACTTACCAAATACATGAGCTCTTTTAATGGCTTTTGTAATTTCCTTCTGCTTCTTGCTGCACAAGCCTAAAGGGATGAATTATTTTCAACACTAAGCAAGTCATCAGTCTAAAGGGTGAAAGGGATATTACTGACAATTCCCTCTAGCTTTGAGTAAGTCTTCCAAGAAAGATGCATGTGTGCTTTTACTTAAAATACAAAACGCATAAAATTAAGGGATATTTTAATCCCTTGAGGCAGGCTACTAAGTTGGGGAATACTATTACAAAATGTGTTAGTTAGGACTGGTTACTTTCAGAAAGATTGATGATGCACAGACTCACAAAAACATTATTATTAACCCGTAAATTATTTAATTTAATACTTCACATACCTGTGATATGTCTGCCATAAATGGAGCCAGTATACGGAGAAACAAACTGGGAAAGAAGCTACTTAAAATTAAGAAAATCAAAGTCAGTTTAAGAACTTTTCTTTTTTTTAAGCTTTATGTTACTACTTGCATCCTATTTTTCATTTTTTCATCTGTTTTTACAAAACTCAGGACTACCTGAAGAAAAAAGTACAGCTTGGAACTAGACAGTATTTTCTCTGGAATTGCTGTCAGGCTTTGTGGCAGCTGAATTGTAACCAAGGACTCTATTTCTTAAACAACAAAGCTGTCACACTCACACATAAATAGTAGATTAAGCATCTTATCATGACTGTATTATTTGGCCCTGAATCTGCACACATTCTTACTCTTAAGTTTTAAACCCCTACACATATGGATGGATTTTCTTTTTTTGAAAATTTTTTTAATCCCTGGAGACCTCCTACACACACATATAAAACAGTAAACCAGTTACCTTCATCCAAGGACAGCAATTTTCAAACTCACCTGCACATTCTTATAGTCCACATTTATTCCACACAAGACACATCTCTTTGGAGGGTCTTTATAGGGGTTCTCTATTTGTATGGGCTGAAATTAGAGAATTAATCTGTAAGCTTCACAAGAAAATAGAGAACATTTGTTACTTTTAATCTTTTGATCAATATTTGTCTTGAAACCAAAAGAGATATTTAGTTCACTGCTGAAGTTTTTCAATAACTTTAACTCACTGCACGGTACCTTGCAACCTAAAAGACTTCTCACAAGTAAAGAGTCTTTTATATTTAGTAACAATGACACTAACAACTCTACTAAATCATTCAGCAACATAGTGCTTACACCTTCTACTTGGAAGTAAAGATCTACAGGAGCTGGTAGAAAGGTACTTCTGTCTGATAAGTGCCAAGTTTTTTTTTATTAATTTCAAAGCAAATGGCCTGAGGAAGCTCCTGTGTGCTCACAATTTCTGCAATTATTTACCATTCCAGCATACCTGGAAATTAATTCAGGCCCATACTTTACCAGGAGCTGTCTGTCTCAACACAGGCACCTGGCACTGAAGCTCAAAATGCTTCTTTACTCATTAAAGCTCCTACTAAGTAAGTGCTTAGGAATAACTAACTTGCAATTATGCAGTCATACTCTTGGTCCACAGCTGAGGATTCTTCCATGAGGATGGGTCCTTACAAGAGGTGCTAAAGAGAAAGATTCATAAATAGCTCCCAAGGACTGAAAGCCTCCTCAAGCTTCAGAATACACCTAGCACCAAATTCTTACAAGACATGAAAGGTGACCTTTCACTTTTCACAGAGTCACAGAATTGTTAGGGTTGGGAGGCACCTCTGGAGATCATCCACTCCAACCCCGTGCCAAGGCAGGGTGGCCAAGAGCAGGTGGCACAGGAACACACCCAGGTGGGGTTGGAATGTCTCCAGAGAGGGAGAGTCCACAACCTCCCTGGGCAGCTTGTTCCAGGGCTCTGCCACCCTCACTGTAAAGTTTTTCCTCATGCTGAGATGAAATATCTTGCGTTTTTACTTTATGGCCATTGGTCCTTGTCCTGTCGCTGGCTCCCCATCCGAGTTACTGAGACAGCAGGTTCAACAGGCTCTAGTTAAAATACTGGAATACAGATCTGTGGGGCCTTAACCTCCAGCACCTGGTGACCTCTCTCTGCGCTGCACTCCCCACAACGCATTCCGGGTTTTGAGGAGCCCGAGCTACATAGCGACCAGAGAAAAGCGTTTCCAGCCACCGCTAATGCCTTGCGGTGTGAGACAACAGGGCGGGGCATGTCGGGGAAGCCTCACCTGGTCTGAGCGCTCAGCCTGCCGCTCAGGCTGCCCCTCATGCTGCAAGCGGCGCGGCCGCGCCCACAGCGCCGCTGCAAGGGAGAGAGTGACAGGGTTAGAGGCGGTGCGGCGCGACAGCCCGGACATGCGAACGCCCGCGCGGCCGCTTGGGATAGAGGATGAACCGAGAAGCGGGAGGGACGCACCGGGAATCAGGCGCGGCCAAGGCCTCCGCACCACCAAGGCCCGCGCCGCCATGACACCCACACCTCGCAGCGCCACTTCCGCCCGCGCGTCACTGCCGCTGGCCCCTCGCTGGCCAATAGAAGCGCGGTCTTCGCTACTCGGGGCAGACGACTGGCCGTGGTCCTGTCACGTGCTTCCTCCGGCGGGTTGTTGCCGGAAGTGTTCGCTCCCGCCATGGCAGCCGCGCGCCCCTGGGGCAGCCCGGCGGCCTCTCCCCCTGTCCCGCCGCGGCCGTGACGCCTCCGCGCAGCCCTGGCCATGGCGGAGCCCAGGCTCGCCGTGCGGAGGAAGAGCCGCTCCAGCTCGGAGCGCAAGCGGAGCCGCGCCCCGGTGCAGCCCATCGCCGCCAGCTCGCCGGTGGCTCGCAAGAGACCGAGCTCTGGTGGCGAGGGGTCCCCGGCGGAGGCCCCGGTAGGGGATAGCGGGATCCTGGGGCTGGTGGCGAGGCGGGGGAGCTCCGTCTGGGAGGGTGGCGTGTGTCAGGAAGGGCCGTGCTTTGTATGAGAGGCTATGATGCTGTTTGGTTTACCTTTAAAAAAATTCATCTCTGTCAACTCTTTGCGCACGTACCCTGCGTACTTGTAGGATACCTGTTTCACTGAGTCAAGGCGTTCCTTTAGAACCCAAGCTGGGTTTTCCTCACAGACGGCATCAGACAAAATGCATTTGTGTTGAGTTGGGGCAGACTTAGGTGACTTGTCTCTGGTGTTTGTTCTCTGCAAGTTATTCTGCCTTCTGTGGTGTTGCTTCAAAACTCCTGTTTTGTTTTTGCAGTGCGGTAACGATAGTGAAGAGGATATGTTTGGTGACTATGACAGCTTTTATGGAAACGATTCATTGCTGGCTCAAGTGGATGATATTGAGCACAAATACCTGCAGGATAAAAATATGGATGTGAAAGCAGCTGGAGAGATTGTACTTGGGAACCTTCAGTCAGGGATTCACCAGAAAGAGCAAGATAACTTTTCTGCTTCAGAAAATGTGATCGCCCCTAAAAGTGACAAAGAGGATGCTTGCCAAAAGCGTGACAGTGACCCAGCTCATGGTGATCAAGAACTGACTGAGTCTATTTTAGATGAGTTGCCATCATCACAACTTTTGTATTTTGAAAAAATGGATGAACTTTCTTCTGCTTCTAGAACATCTCCAGTCTCAAAAGCGGGGTATGAATGTGTGAATTCTTCCTCAGACAAAATCAGGGGCCCGTCGTCTTTTTATGCTGGTGCTGAACACAGGAACAGACCTACTGACTCTTCCTTGCACTCCAAGTGTGTTTTATTTAAAACTGAGAGTCTCAAAGATCACTTGAAAAGTGCTATGACTGGAAATGCCAAAGCCCAGACTCTGCAGGTCTCTAAGACCAAGCAGCTTAAAGAAGCTGTTTTATCTGAAGAGATTTTTGTGGCTAAGAAAACTATTGAATCTTCTTCTGTCGATATAGGCCCTTTTTATGGATTACCTAGCAAGGTTAAAGATTTATTCAGACAACTTCGAGGGATTGAAACACTTTATGGTAGTGTAAACTAATAGTCTGTTGGGAAAAAGGAGTTGCTAGTGGAGTATTGTCTGTTTCAGCCATTATACTGTAAAAATATTTAAGGTAATGCTTAATGTAAACCACGTTGGAAAGTAGTTGTTCTGTTTTAGCAAGTGGCTATTTTGGTGTTTTAGGTGGATGGAATGGGTGGATGTTATCCATCTGGATTATGGAATACTTTGGAAGTCACCATCACTGAATGCTTTAAGTGCTTTATTGAGGAAAAGCTCTCAAACACTGAGCTTAAAGTATTCTGTATGAAACATAGGCATTTTGATGTCAACTAACATGCCCCTGGGATTGCTGATAGTCCCTTTTTCATTTTGCAGAGTGGCAGCATGATTGCTTAATGTTAGAATCCCTGCAGCAAAGAAAGAACTTGATATACTCATTGCCAACCGGTGGTGGAAAAACTCTTGTAGCTGAAATAATAATTCTCCAAGAATTACTCTGCAGGCAGAAGGATGTTCTGATGATCCTGCCGTATGTTGCCATTGTCCAAGAAAAGGTCTGGATACCGTATTTCTGATACTGCTTTGCTTGATATATATCTTTCCTGATATGCTTTTTTACTTGCTGACTTGCCTGGTTTTCATCAAGTGCCTATGGTTTCTATGAATATATGGTGGGAAGTGAGTGACCTCTCGTAAGTGCTTCTCTGAGGGTCAGTAATTTTGTAATGGAACAGACGTAAATCATGAGGTGAAGATGTTGAATTGTGGAGTAAAGGGTGCTGAATTTTGAAACAACAGCTTTTTGTGATGTTTTGTTTAGTTCTGCAGCCTAAGAGCTGTGCTGCCCAACTTGCTAAAGAAATGATCTTGAAATAAAAACTAACATTTTTTGACATAAAGGGAAAGTTAGTTTTAGAGAACAGATGAAACCCAGCCTGATAATACATGTAGACACTTCAGTTTTGTGGCTGGAATAGATATTCTTAGCTAATACAGTTTCAAGCATAATAATTCATTTCATAATTCAAGCAGCTGATTGTGATGTGTGTTGGTTTTATGTACATTGAGTTCTTGAGGCAGCTCTGAAATAATCCAAAACGAGCGTTAATTTATTCTCTAATTGATTTTCTTTTATAGGTTAGGGGTTTATCGAGTTTTGGGATAGAATTGGGTTTCCTGGTAGAAGAATATGCAGGAAGTAAAGGAAGATTTCCACCAATCAAAAGGAGAGTAAAAAAATCTCTTTATATTGCTACTATAGAAAAAGGACATGCTCTGGTGAACTCCTTAATCGAAACAGAAAGAATCGATGACCTTGGCCTGGTTGTGGTAGATGAGGTAGGCCACAAGATGTACTCAGATTTATCAGATGCAAGTTCTTATAGGTTTCTAATAAGCAATTATTTAGGAAGGAGCAGGAAGTTCTCTGCCTGCTTGGTTTTGCCTAGAGTGTTCATAATGAAATTACTTTTATTATTTATGTTCTGAATTGTTCATAATTGTGTAACTCTGAAAGTTATTTTCTTTCAAATGAAGCATTTATTGCTATTTCAGAGTAATAGATTTTATACTGAGAGATCTACTGTGGTAGTGGTTGGTGGTGAATTCCTGTGTATTTGTCATTTAGAAGTCTCTAATGGGTTACAAAAAAGCATAAAGAATTTTAATTGTATGGAATGTATTTTATGAGGCCCAGAACTTAACTCTTAGATGTGTAACCATGCAACTTTGTGTCTGGTATTAATAATGACCCAGTGAAATATTGACAAAAAAGAAAAATACCAAGTAACATTTGGCTGTGAGAATTGCCCCTTATTGTGCTTTTCAGTGGTGGGGCTGACTTGTGCTGCCGAGGGTTGGTTGTTGGGTTGAATGACGTTTATAACATCTAACAGGGATTTTAATTCATGGAATTCTTCAGGCTGACTGACCATACTTTAGCACTGTAGCTTCTAAACAGAGGGCAGCTGAAGCACTAACTTCTAGTTTTCCTGGAAGCCGGCTGGTAGGAATGTTTTTACTCTAAGCAGTGCTTAAAACATGTTTTGTTTAAAATTGCCTTAGACTGGTGAATACAAAGATCTCTACCTGACAGTAAACGCTGACTGTTTGCTGTCAGGAGTTAACTGTGTCAGATGTGGTCTAGTTAAGTGGAAGGTAAATCTTGTTCATGAAAGGTAAAGAAACCTTAAAGATCTTGCCCTTGAGTCTGTTTTTCTGTGATTCTTAAATGCTTTTGAAGTGAGGTCATGTATCTGAATGTAGCAATCCAAATTTACACTAGGGATATCGTGAGGAAGTCCAACAAAGACAGTTCTGTAGTGTTGATTTAGGTCTATATATATTGGAGGTTTTTTTTCAGAAATACTTGCAACTCTGTAACATTCTTGCCTTTTCTTTTTCCCTTCTGTGCACAGCTGCACATGCTCGGTGAGGGCAGCCGTGGAGCAATACTGGAAATTACTCTGGCGAAAATTCTTTACACCAGTAGTAAGTCATGGCTACAGTTAATGTCATTAATATTTCGTGGTTGTGGCATCTCTAGAGAAAAGTCACATTCTTACTTTCTGGATCTGTGCTATTTTGGCTGCATTTGGAAAACATGGCATGACTCCATGTGTTAACAGCATTTGCTCATCAAGTGTTAATTGACCTCTAATGATGGGCTGGGTGTTTTTGAAGCTCTTTTGATACTTCTCTGAGAAATCCTGAGTATTGTCAAATGTCTTCCATTTCTTTGTAGGAGCCCTTTCGACGTTGCAGTTAAAGTCTCCCTTTTAACATTTAAATCTTAAGTAGTATTTTGTAACTTAGTATTATTTCTTAGTTAGTTAGTATTTCTTTAGTAGCGACCTTTCCCTTCAAGCCTGCTACTTCGGCATTTTGGAAGACTAATGATGAAAAAGGAGTCTTATCACTTAAATACTGAACAGAAGTGTTAAAAATTGGTAATGTGACAGTAAATTCGTTTCAACTTCTGTTTTACAGAAAAGACACAAATCATTGGAATGAGTGCAACGTTAAATAATGTTGGAGACCTGCAGAAGTTCCTGCAAGCAGAGTACTACACTAATAATTTTAGACCGGTACGTATACAAGTTGCCAGAAACTAGTAGAGAAGATATTTGCCCTTAAAATTATAGTAAATCTGTTTAGGATTGTATCACAGCTTTTAGGTTTAATTGCACAGCATGATATAAGGCCTGTAATTGCTCTCCATTGCTAACAATACAATAAATAGCACTCTGCACTTCTAAATACACAAATGCAATAACCTTTATCCTGCTGTGCTAAGGCATTTGTTTCATTTTAAATAAAACAATTCCTAAATTACAGCTACTATGATGAATCCTTGCAGTCCATTTGATGTAACTAGAATCTACTGCTGAGGCTCGTACGCTGTCAGGACAGCATGGTTTGTGAATAGTTCATGGGATACAATATTTGTCATTCTTCATTATCATTCCATGCTTTGTCAAGGCAAATAATTGAAACGATTAACTTCTTTTCAAAATTCCTAAGTGTGTGCTTGTGTGCAAGTATGTATGTATATGATATGTGATGCTTAGAAAAAAAGCTGTAGCTGTACATCAGCAATAGCTTTAGAGAAAACTGAGTAATGTAACTAAAGTTTCTCTTTGTGGCTTCTATCTTGCTAGGTAGAATTAAAAGAATACATAAAGATACGAGACACCATTTATGAGGTTGACAGCAAAACAGAAAAAGGCTTTGCTTTTTCACGTCTCCTTAATTTCAAGGTAAAAACAAAGTGCTTATAGCTTCTTTGAACCATTGTGAAATGTATTATTTTACACGGATTTGCTTACAGACATTTTACTAGAGAAATTACTTAAACATGATAATTCATTTGTAGTACCCATGAGAAAGGAGTGGTAGGCTTTGGGAAGGAAAAAAGTCTTAAAATACTGAATGCTTAACTTGATTTTTTCCCCCTTTTTTACTCTTCAATGTAGAGGTTTCTTCAGTATTTTAAAATGTGAAGCATAATGTGTTCGAGTATTCCAGATACTCAGTGTTTTATGTTTGGGAGCAGATTTTCTCAGTAGTTGATCACTCTCAGACAAAATTGAAAAGGATATCTTTTGGGGGTTTTGCCAGCTTACTACTGCCCTGTAGGGATTCATTTCAACCTTTACAAAGAAAAACGTGTCTTATGGTAGACTGCCGGTATCACAAGTGTTGCTAAAAGGAAATGAAGTATTAAGGGAAAAAGCAAAGAATTTGATTTGTGTATCCATGTATCCCTCAAGTTAGATGTCTTTCAAGTGAGGATTGGGAGAAAAGCTTATCCTTTCAAGTGAGGATTGGGAGAAAATTTTATCCTAACTTCTTGAAATTGCATCACATTGAATCCAAAGGGAGTATTCAAACGATGGTTGAGAACAAGTATTGAATATTTAGGTTATGACTTAATTTCTAAGTTTAAGTATTTGTCAATCTATGTTTCTTACAGTATTCTCGTAATCTGGAGAAAGCAGATCCTGACCACATCATTGCACTGGTTACTGAAGTTATTCCTAAATATTCCTGCCTTATCTTTTGTCCCACTAAAAAGAACTGTGAAAATGTGGCTTCAATGGTGTGCAAGTACCTCAAGAAGTAAGTTCTGTCTTTTTTTTTAATTTTATGTGAAATAATTTCTTGCAACTTAGGATTTATCGTCATCTAGGTTGCAAGTGTCTTTCCTCGGTGATTAGAAGTAAATATAAATACTTTGAACATGGAGTCATATAAAGTAGCTTACTGCATAAGTGATAGCAAACTGTGAAAGACTTATGAAACAAAAACTTTAAAGAAATTCTTACTTTTATACTAAAATAGTTGAATAAAATTATTTTCAAGAGGACAAATACTAAAGAAAATAAGTAAAAGCGTACTAAATTAATCGGGCTCTCTGTCTCTTTGGCACTGGTTTCTGGAAGCCCAGAAAACAAAAATATTTTTCTCTATAGCCTGGTATTTGGTCATGTATTTTAGTAGTCAATTGATTATCTGTGTTCCGTACCCACTTTGGAAATCTACGTTGTAAAATGCAAACCAGGCTTCATTAACAAGGAAAAGAAAGTAAGACATAAGATTAGTTTCATTTAAATATGATTCGATCAACTCATAATGATCTGGCAAAGTTAAATTTATGTAGAAAGAAGCTATATAAAAATGAACAATCCCCTCCCTTGCTATCAAAATTGAAACCATTTTTAGATGTACCTATAATCTTCACTACTGGCCCTATTTCCTTTGTTTGGTGCACTCAATATCCACACCCAGCCAGTATTTGATCCCTTCTGTTCCCATGCTTCCAAACAAGAAGGGTTCTATCACAACTAAATCAGCCTCCTGTGTATTGCTGTTTAAAAGTTACTGGAAATAACTGTTTCTCCAACCTAGACGTTAGAGGAGTAGATGATGAACAGAAATAGACAAGTAAGCATGTCTCTTGGTTTTTATTTTCTTTTTAGTTAATGATTGATCAAAGTCTAAAGAAATGCTTTTCCTCCTCCAAGAGAATTTAGAGCTCACAGGGAGAAAGAGAAACAAGACCTCATCAAGAGCCTAAAGAGTATTGGAAATGGAACTGTCTGTCCTGTTTTGGAGCAAACAATCCCATTTGGTATCGCCTATCACCATGGTGGCCTTACAAATGATGAAAGAAAAAGCATAGAGGAAGCTTATTCTTCAGGTGTCCTGTGTCTGCTTGCTTGCACAGCCACTCTAGCTGCTGGAGTCAACCTGCCAGCTAGAAGGTTAGTAACTGAAACATTTAATTTTTGCTTTGTAAAAAAAAATTGCTTTAATCAGTTGGAAATCTCAGTGCTATTTAAAGCATGTTTCTGCTTTTACCAGCAAATTGAAAGTATAACGGATTTTGTGTTCAACTTGGGGCACAAAACTATGCAGTATTTATGTAGGAAATGTGAATCAGAAGGAAGTACTTCAGAGTACATCACTGAAGAGCACTTACCTAAATGGATTAAAGGAATTTTAATAAATTGAAAAATGCTTCAGTGTTTTTAGTAGTGTTATTCACGACAACAGTGGTTTCTTTAGAAACCGTCCTAAGAACAGTGTTTAAACTGTAAAATAAACCTTTTCTAAGGAGTTACAGTTGGAATATATTTTAACACAAAAAAGTATTATCTTTTCACATACAAGTTCTGATTATGGGGCTGCTGTACTCTGTGTGACCAAAGACTGTTTGCTAAGAATCCAGTTCTGTGTGCACATTTGACACACCTTAAATAGTTTAGTGCTTTGCAATTGATTTACACATGTGTCCAAAGAGGTGCATTTGATTTTTATTAGTTACTGGGTAAGGGGCACATATAAGGAATGAATTTGAATTTGTAACGTTTTATTGCTGCTTTAGTAATTTGAATATAAAGCATAACTTATTAAAGGCTTCTTTGCAGGGTGATTCTCAGGGCTCCTTATGTTGCCAATGACTTCCTGAGGAAGAACCAGTACAAGCAAATGATTGGCAGAGCTGGTCGAGCTGGTATTGACAGTGCTGGAGAAAGTATTCTCATAGTGCAAGAGAAAGACAAACACTTGGTAAATTTTACAAAGCTGTTGGTAATTTAAATTGCTGAGTTAAGATGGTGGAATAAACAGGAGGAGCTGAGCTGCCTAGCCTAATTTTTGTTCACTTAAAACTGTGAGTATTCGACTTATGTAATAATACCTTTATGTGGTTTGTTTTCAGATGTCAGCTGTAAACCTCAGATGTTTACACTTACCTATGTAATTCAGCTTATAAAGAAAATTGGGGGGGTGTGGTTAAGTGTAAAATTAATGCATGGATATTCCTCTGTAGTAATATATTCCTTGCTCGTTTTAGGTTCAGGATTTAGTTCACAGTCCTTTGGAGAATTGCTACAGCAATCTTCTGCTGGAGTTGACCAAGGGAATGCAGAACCTGTTGTTATCTTTGGTTGGACTGAAGGTATCAATTAAATCTTCTCTGTGAGTAACTTAAATGCTTGGAAATGCCAAGAAAATGTTGCCCATTGAGTCTGTAGAAAGACAGGCTGCTTAAACACTTGGGCTTACAAGTTCAGAACAGCTTTTAGTCAGAGAGGGACAAAAATTTGATTAATCTTTTCATTTAACTCACTTATTAAGTAATCATGTAACACAATTACTTTATGTGTAAAAGCAAAAATTCTATCTAGTTTATTATACATTACAGTTTAATATTTCTATTTCTGATACTTGATTCAGAATACAAATAAAAGAGTGGAAACAAGTTGACATGATGCAGTAGCTGGAGTATTAGAACAGATGGAGAGCAGTCTCATCAGATTCACCACCGAGTATCTCGCATTCTATTTGTTGGGATGTATTCCTATAGAAACACAAACTCCTTTGTTCAGTATTGTTTTTCCTGTATCTTATTAAATGTGTGAAATTACAACTTTAAATGTGCTAATCATTTCCCAAACTGATGCAGATAGCAGTTACCCACGAGGAAGTGGACAATTTCATGTGCTGTACATTGCTGGGTGTTCAGCAGCAGCTGCTGTCTAAAGAGAAGAGCCTCTCAGAGATAATTAAAGATGGGCTGGAAAATCTAATAGAAAAAGGACTCCTAAAAGGAAGAATATCTGGGAAGGACCACAATTCCAAATGTACACTGACAATCACACCCTTGGGTAAAGCTACATATAAGGGTAAGGCTTTTTTTGCTCTTATTATTAAACTGCAATGAAAAATAAGTTGCAGAGAAACAGTTTTACTACACGATGTACTGGACTGGAAATGGGAGTGAAGTAGCCCATGACTGAACGCAATGGGAATGAAGTGTAATAATATTGATCCCAATGGGAACGAAACCAGAACTATACCCCTAAAAATGACTTAGAGATTTGGTTTAGTGGTTGTAATCAAAGTGGCTGAGGACCTTGTTTTATAATTAACTGTTATGAACAGAAGGATTTCTTGGAAAGCTTAAGAGGGAAAGGGCGCATATGACATGTAAACCAATTGTAATAAAAAAAAAATATCAGGAAGTTCTGTTTTCCTGGCATATCATAAAGATTTTGGGGGATGGAATGCAATTGAAGTAGGATGAATCTGAAGGGTTCCCTCAATCTACAACATTATTGCAGGATTTCATTAAAACCAAGGCATTTTGCAAGCACTTCAAAGCCACACCAAATGAACGTACATGGAAACTGGTGACTGCCTCTCTTCAGTTTTGCTTCACTTCTCATGTTAGGTTAGAACAGTTATCCAGATTACAGGCATTTCTCTCCAGTTCAGATGGCATAACAAGCTTTTGTGGAAGATAAAGACTGATTCTGTGTTAAAATGTACTTCATTTAACTCTGTGTGCCTGTTTATAATTGTGCTTATTCTTATCCTGTGTGCTTGTTCTAGGCTCTATAGACTTGGCATACTGCAATCTTCTGTACAGAGAATTGAAGAAGGGCTTGGAAGGGCTGATTCTTGAGAGCAATCTTCATCTCCTATACCTGGCAACTCCCTATGATTTGACTTCTACCTGTAGCCCAGACTGGATGATATACTTGAGACAGGTGAGAATTTGCTAGCAAACATGCATTGGGGCATTCAGTAATCCTGGGTATTAGATTCGCAGGGGGATTGTACACATAGGACATGTAGTGGGGTAACAATTTGATGGGAAATATGCTATTTTTTTACTGGGGGAGCACTAAAATCTATTTAATTCTGTTAGAATGAGGCATTCAGAGACGGACAGTTACAGATAATTCGAACAAGTAGGCAAAGGGGCTGCAGATCTGCCTGTGACTAGTGACTGTAGTACTACTCTGCTGATGCTGTAGAGATAATGAAAAGCATTGTTTCACTGTAAATAATAGACTTGTGTTTCCTACAGTTTTCAAAGAACTAAATATCTGAAAATTCTTTGTAAAATCTTATTTTAGTTCAACCAGCTAAGTGCAGCAGAGCAAAAAGTAGCAGATATTGTGGGAGTACCTGAAAGCTTTATAACAAAAAAGGCTTCTGGTCAAGCCATCAGAAAGGTAGGTGTGGAGATTTCTCATACCTAAGATGACAGTTTAGTAATTTCATTTGATTATTTACAAATTCTAGATTATTTTTCTGCCTGTGATGTTTATTACTGTTCTGATTGTTAAAGTTCTTTTAACCTCACTGGTTGGTTTTCTTAATGTTTTTAATGTCTTTGTGTGTAATATAGAAATGTTTTAAAGCTGTGAAGGGAGTAGAGATGAAAAGATTTGCCTTGTAGTACTAACAGAACACCTGCAGTGTGATACTGGCTCTGAATTCTAGCTTGTTTTATTCCTAGAATGTGGACATGGCTGTGGTGAACAGGCTCTACCTGACGTTTGTCCTTTATACCCTACTGAAAGAGACCAATATATGGAGTGTTTCAGAGAAATTTAACATGTCCCGAGGATATGTGCAAAATCTCCTCAATTCTGCTGCCTCTTTTGCATCCTGTCTTCTGCACTTCTGTGAGGTACTGTGTTAAAAGAATGTAAATAAATTCTTTGTGGTTTGGTTTTGCAAAATCTGGAGTTTGGTTCTCTTACTTTAGAACTGAATACAGATGTGGTATTTCACCTTTCCTGGGCAAAATTGTTTCTTCACCTTTCCTGTTCAAAGTTATTTTTCCTGTTGAGCAAAGCATGCTTATACGATGACATTTCTGATAGTAAAAGTAAGCTTTATGCACTGGAAATGTGAAAACATGCAAATTGTACTGGGCATTGATCACTGTCAGTGCTGTTGGGGAAATTATTGAAATAATGCACTGCTTATCCTTCAGAATTCCCCCAGCTTTGGGATGTTCAGCTGCAGAGTGCCGAATACACCTCTGCAACTGTCTGAAAGTTGGTGTTTAGCAATTAGAAATAATGGTGCTTCCCCCATCTAAAAGCCAAGTATCTGCTTGTTGCCATAGCAGAGTTTCGCCAGTCTTATTCCGCAAACACAGAACTTTGGATCTGATTTTTAGCAATCTTTGTCTCTGCAGGAATTGGAAGAATTCTGGGTTTATAAAGCCTTGCTGACAGAACTTACCAAGCGGTTGACATACTGTGTTAAGACAGAACTCATCCCTCTGATGGAGGTAGCAGGGGTTCTAGAGGTCAGTAAACCTGGCTCAATGAAACTTTTCAATGTAAACTTGTGTGCTAAATGTTACTGTGCCTTTCAAATGTATCTGGAAGACCAGGCTAATTTGTTACTGGGAATTCAGCATAGTGCAGATATTCCGCAACAGTCTGGAGGTTGGGGGAAAAGTGAGCTGTTGATGAAATGGGAGCTTGAGCCAATGTTTTTCTTCTGGCTGCTGCCACAGCAGCTGTGACAATACTGTATTTGGACAATAATTTAGCTGTGTACTCAGTTGGAAAAGAGAGTCCAAGTTTCTTTTGTGGTAAGGATTCTTCAGTCCATGGGAGTAAAGAAGAAAAAGAATTTTCACATATAAGTTAGAAGATCCTTACAGAAATATGCGAAGTCCTATTGGGAACTTTGGCTTTGGCAATCACTTGCATTACTGCATGTACTTTAAATTAGAAATTTAACCTGTCTCTGAATCAAAGACTCCTATTAAAATAAAATCTCTTTTGGGGCTTCAGTCCAAGGTTCTGCTCTTTGCAAAATGGTTTAACTTGCCTGTCCAGTATATTGTAGAATCAATTTGTCAGAAAATCATTGAATTCAGTGGCAGTAAGGCTTTGATCTGAGAAGCTAAACAAGACAGACACCTCCAAAGAATGTGGGACTGTTGTTCCTGTCAGTGACAGTGAATGCAGAAAACATGGCAACAAGAGAAGACAGCAGATTTGGTATCATCTAGGCTCAGAGAAAATAAAGGCTAATGGGTTCCTAAATATTGCATAAGATTGCTAGGGTGGTAAATCTTAGTGGTAAAGCTGTGCTTTTGGGCTATAAAGATTCTTAGTGAGTATTCATGTTAGAAATAGAAAAAAGAGAATTGGATTGATATGCAGAATTAAATGTTTGAGGTTGGTGCAGAGACTGGCACTTACCAGTAATTCTTATTTCCTGTTCTGATAATCTAACACAGTCTTGTACTTTCAGGCACGAGCAAAACAGCTTTACAATGCAGGGTACAAAACTTTGGCACACTTGGCTAATGCAAATCCAGAAACTCTGGTCAAGACGATTGAGCACTTGTCACGGCGTCAAGCCAAACAAATTGTTTCATCTGCAAAGGTGAGTTAGAAACAAAGCTATAAAAACCTGCTTCAGAACTTGCAGTATGTCAGAAGTGGATGTTTGAATGACATTAAAAGGGAAGGATTCAGTTTACTAGTGAAGGCACTAGTGGATGTTTGTGATCCAAATACTGATCTGTACTAAGAACATTCTGTTGTATACAGGATAGTGCCAAGTGGTGCTACTTTTCAGAGGAGCAGCAACGGGCAAAGCAAAAAAATGCTTGACAGCTTGTCTGATGAAATGTGGAAATTTAATGACTGCAGTGGTCTCTCTGCTGGGTCATCTTAACTGGAAATGCTCAGTTCTGCCAATACCTCAGGACTTATCTTACAGAAGTTCTAGTGATAGTTGTGAAAAAAGAATAGGATTTTTAGGGTTGTAGAAAGGGAAACCAACAAGGTGCAGGGTTAACCTCACCTATTTAGGTTGCTTTTGTCATGCCCTGTGATTCTTTCGTTTCTTTTCCATTTTGAATATGCAAGTTCTGTAACAAACACTGAGTTGTGTCTAAACAAAAAATACAGCAAGTACTTTACCAAGTGATGGTATTCTCTCTCTGTCTCCATTCATCATCTGCTGTTGCAATGGCATTGGCTTCATGTTTGATTCTACTGAAAGAGCAAGCTCTTGGTGAAGTAAGGGAATGCCCAGAATAAAAGGATGGGTGGTTGGTGTAAAAATAAGGCAGTCAATTAGAAAGTTTTGGTTTGTACCTTCTCACGAAGTAAACGTGCTAACTTTGGGGGTTATGCACTTAAAAGGTCGTGTTCGGATAATGTTGCTGTAGGCTTCTTGCTGCTTTTTTAGTTTGCTGCTGTGGGAGCCAAAAGAAAGTATCTGATATATGCAGATTCCTTATCTACATTGATGCCAAATCTAGCAATCTAGCCTACTCGCATGCTCAGATATTAATTTCATGGAGTTTTCTCTAACTGTGAAGTTAGAAGAGTGCTTTGCATGAGGTCCTGTTCTTCTCCAACTGCCAGCAACAATAAGTTCAGGGCAGTGGAATAAACAACTGCTGATATCAGGAGTCCTGTATGTCTGGTGTAAAATGCTGTAGTAAGAAATTTCAAATAAAGGAAAAAGTTGGCAACTCAGCAGGCACAACTTAAAAATGTTTATTCCAATGTGGAAAATAAATGTCTGAGGTTAGAAATGTTCCTTAACAGTTCCAGACAAAACTGTTTATGGTCAGTAAATTTGGCTTATTATGTGATGGCAGAATCCAGAAAACCAGCTGTGTGCTGTATGAATTTTTGTGTGACTGTGTTTTATATGGGTGTACTCTGATCGGCAAAAAAATGTTGGTGCAAATGTTAGTGCTTTGAGGCAAAGCTGCTGCGGTCCTGGGAGCAGCAGCAGAAGTCTTTTACAGACCCAGTGCAAGTTTGGAAAGAAACGCTGGTGTTTTAATCTGTCTAAAGAATTATAGTCAATGCTTGTATTTGTTTTCTAATTTTTGTTTCTTTGTTTTTTCTTATCGTAGATGCTCCTGAGTGAAAAAGCTGAGGCTTTACAGGAAGAAGTCGAAGAACTCTTAAAGGTGCCAACAGATATCCCAGGGACCCACTGACTGTCACAAAGAGAAATCATGAATCCAAAATTTGGATATTTTAAAGTTTTTTAACTCTCCTGTTTAAAGCTGCTGTAATTTAATAAATATTTAATGCCTTTTGTATACCACAATTTTGTGTGAGTTCTGAGTTCAGAATGTTTCCTGGAAAGTTAACTTCATTTGAAGGTTTGGATTATGAACTTCTTGAGCAATAGGGCAGAATCACCTCAATTCATTCCTGGGTTTAGACATAGCACTAAGAGTGCTTTGGGGATTGGACTGACTGCCTGGTGTGTACTTCTGCTGGGAGCTTATGTTCATATCTGACTTAAAATATCTCTGGATATTCCCTTTAGGAAACGTGCACTTGAGTGAGCTACTCCGAAATTCCTGCTTGCAGGATTCTCTGTACTCCAAGTGTAGCTAATGGAAGGAGAGAAATAGAGCTGCAATTCATAACAAAGAAGTTGTCCCAGAGTTGTGCAAGAGGTCATAGATGATGCCTAGTTTAAGCCTTTTTTAAAAATGCAGATACCAAATTTGTATTCAGCCTCTGACAATTCCCTGAGGTAATTCTTTCAGGATGCTTCTGAAGCAGTCTTCCAAGCAGAAAGTTTACTTCTTAAAAATTTTTTTTGTTTCTTGCTTAAATGTGAAGACTAAATAAAGGTGAAGTCTTAAAGAACTGACTTTTGAGAAGCCCTGTCAAGTTCTGAGACTCCATAGGCATGTGTCAATTGCACTGGTCAGGATTTTTAAAGGTATCTGAACCAGATTTGCTCCAGCAAAAGGTTAGACTGCATGAAAGTAGTTTTGAGGATGCCTGAACCTTCCTCAGTTGTGAGACAGTAAACTTTAAAGCTGGTATGTAGTACTCGACAATGGCCTGCACATCAAGGCAGGCTTGAAAGCTGGGGCAGCCTGGTGCATTAAATTACAGATTCATAGACTGGTTTGGGTTGGAAGAAACCTTAAAGATCCCCTAGTTCCAATCCCCCTGCCATGGGCAGGGACATCTTTCACTAGACCAGGTTTTCCAGAGCCCCACCCAGCCTGGCCTTGAACACCAGGGATGGGGCATCCACAGCTTCCTTGGGCAACCTCTGCCAGTGCTTCATCACCTTCACAGTAAAGAATTTCTTCCTAACATCCAATCTAAGTCTCTTCTTTTAGTTTAAAGCCATTCCCTCTTGTCACTGTCTGCCCCTCTAGAAAGTCTCTGTCCCTCATTTGTTATAAGCCCTGGAGCCTTCTCTGTGCAGAACAACCCCAGCTCTCTTAGCCTGTGTTCATAGGAGAGGTGCTCCAGCCCTCTGAGCATCTCCACGACCTCCTCTGAACCTGCTCCAACAGGATCCATGGCTTTTTCTTGTGCTGAGGACCCCAGACCTGGATGCAGTATTCCAGGTGGGGTCTCATGACAGCATGAAAGTAGAATTTATGTTTGAATTATGGTAGCCAGGGAGCTGGCACACCTACACAAGGCATTTCTGAGTAAAATTGGGTGTCTCTTCTCGGTAAATGAAAAATAAGATAAACCTTAGTTAAACTGGGGGCTTTTTACTCAGGTTAATTATGTTGGGTTCTAGAAATAAACAGGAATGTTTTTAAATCCAGTGGAGATGTTAGATATTGAATGATTGACAGAAAGGGGTTATGGTGAAAAACTGATGAAAATGCTAGTATTCTACTGCTCGTTTTGTTGTGGCATTAGAGAAGTCATAAGTAGCAATTGGTTAAATTCTTTATAAGCCTTTATTTAGCAGAAACATGCCTCTAAACCCATTCTTGTGATACTTCATACTCCATACTGGCTTACACAGTTTGGATAAATGCAATATTTGACTGCTGTCAGTATTAAACCAGGTCAGGAATTTAAACCCAGCACTTCTTAAAGGTAGCATGTTTCATTACCACTGGTATGCTGAGTGCCCACAGGGGAATCCCATTATTGATTTTTAAGTGCCTAAGGCACAATGGGATTTGGAAACATGAGAAAATGTTAAGTTGGCTCTAACAATAGTTGGACCTCAAGGGCAGAAGCAAGGTTTGCCATGACTTGAGGCTATGTAAGTCTGTCTCTTAATGCCTTGCCCTTTCAACTAAGATATATTTTTGAACAAATGAATATTAAATTCTCTGCTGGTTTACCTGTGTTACATTCAAAATGCAGATGATGCTCATTCTAGCATAACTGTAAATACATAACTAAGCAGGTGATGTAGTACCCATGTAAGAAAACCCAGTTGGCCTAAAGGTTTATTTGTGCTTAATGGTGCTTTTCCAAAGTTTGATACAGTTTTGTGTGGATTTGGGGGGAAAAAGAACCCCAGGAAATTACTGTAAAATTACTCACTCTGAGTACTGTGTTATTGTGATAACAGATGTTGTTGAAATAATCCATTAATTGCTATATTTATTACAGAATAGTTAACGAGTTGGGAACCTCTGTCACAATTTTTTGCATGATATTTGTACTTGCATGCTAACTAAACTGTACATTTTTATGTATTTATTTTCACATAGCAGAGGGGAATAGCAGGAAAATATAATTCCTGCCAGTTGCTAAATGTACCCTCACACCGTAAATGACTGTAACACCCAGCACTGCTGCAAGATCAGGTTTTGATTAGATAGACATCTAGGAATAAAGTCAAGTATTGCCTACAAATGCTGGAGCTTCTGTGAAAAGGGTAGGAAAAGATGGTTTGAAACAAGAGAGTGGTTTTAAATCTGCATAAGGCTCGTCTGGAAAGAAAAAGAGGTTGGCATTTCTTGTCTCTGCTGTTCTGTTTACACAGACTGCTCTGCTAGATGGATGAGTGCAACTCCCCCAAGGCTTTCTCTGTGACCTTTGAGAGCATCGGAAGTGAAATGAAGCTGCACTAATTTGCACTGAAACTTTGCTATATGTAGCTTGTCTTATTTTCCTGAAATCAAGCTTTTCAAGCAAGGCAGTACGTGTATTTCATACTGCTTTTTCTTTCTGCAGTGTGTTTTAATGTGTGATTAAATGCTTTTCATATAAAGTTTTCTTAAAGCTTGGGCTTTTCCCCTCAGTAGAGATGGGAGAGGGGAAAAAAGGAGTACAAAGGAATACAACAGGTGCTGGTCATGGTATTTTTGTGCTGCCAGATGATGCTGAGGTACTTCAGCATCAAGTACAGAACTGGGCTCATTAAAGAAAATACATATATATATATATATATATATATAAAAAAGATGCAGGTGTTGGAATCGGTATGCATTAGTTCGGTAAATGTCTGTTATGGGTAGATGTGCTATGGGAAAGCTTATGCTAAGGATGGGTTCAAGATATTTTGGAAAGCCAACATTTCTCACTTGCTTCAATGGGATGTTTGTATCCTAAGGCCTGTGTTAAAGGGAAAGAAGCAACATTGATGAATTTATCTTATTTCTATGTAAAATAATGGCAGATTCAAACCTAAATAGGTCATAAAAATACGGTTTGTAGGATGTTCCTGCCATGTCTTCGTAACCCACAGTAAATTGGATCAGAGCTGTCGTGTGCAAGTCTGCTCAGGTGCAGAGAGAGATTCTGACCTAAAACCTCAGAGCATATTTCTTAGTTTTTATTTCTACTCACTCCACTTTCCAACTTACCCACATAGACCAGTTCTTGTGTTTGTGTGATTCCCTTCCTTCCCCTGAGTCATAATTCTGTGCTTTCAAGAACCCCTCTACGTAACTTACTGAAAACTGTCTGCTTGGGAGGACTGGTAAGAGAGTCAGGCTTAGGGTAATGTTTAGCTGTTAATTTTCATTGTGTGAGTGAGACCTATTTTGTTCCTGTGTTCTGGAAAGTGGTTTCCACGTGAATCAGTCCTGCCTACCTCTCACTTTGTCCTTCCTTTTAAAGCTTCATTTCATCTCTGTGTGCATTTCAAAGAGAACTGCTGAAATCTAGACCCAAGGTGTCATTTCCATCTCTGAACAAACAGTGTGTGCTATCTCAGACTCGCACAACCAGCTGGGCTCAGAAATAAAACCAGCAGGGGGTGCTGAGAGCTGTGTGCTGTGTCAGGACAAGGTCTGGCTGCAGGCTTGGGGCAGAGAGGAAGGATAGCTTACAAAATCACTCTCACAGGCATCTCTGTTTTTACAGTTTCTGTGCTTTCTTGGCATCAGCTTAGCCTTAGTTTCATCTTTCTGAGGCTTTTATAAGGAAACAGAGCAGTACTCTGACAGAGGTCAGCTCTGTTCATCTGTCCCAACACTGCTCTGTCACAAGAATTGTTTGCCTTTAGTACAGGCAGCTCTTCCCTTCTGAATTCCCTTAATATGCACAAGGTAAAGCACTGACATATATATAGAGTTAAAAATATATCAGTTCTTGGTGCTTGCCCAGGAACAGCAGTGGTGCCCCTGTTAGCAACAGCATGGTGCTGCTGCTATTAGACAGTTGAAATTCCTGGAAGGTTTTATTTTTAGTTTTTTCTAGTTATAAAATCCTAGTCATCACAGTGTGTCTAATGGCATCACTGTCATGGGAGAAGCAGAACTGCATGATAGGAGCTGTGGGACCAAAGCATTTGAATGTCACAAGGCAGGGTGTAGGGTTTCTGTGAAGTGGGAAGTGGGATGGGATGCTTGTTTGGAGCTGGCTTCAAGTAACACTCAAGTGGGCTTAAGCCTAGTCATAGTTCTTAAGACTTCCCCTCGTAGCTCACAGGGCATCACTCAAATTCTGCCCTAATTTCCATGAGCCCAAACATATCTGTACTGATGTCACCTACTCTGCAATACTTAAAAATGTGTATAAAACCATGTGAAAAATGCCCAGGTAAAAGCTGGGCATTCTCATTTAGTACCTCAAGCACTTAAGCTAATGCTGGAAGGCATTGTTTTCCAGCTACAAGGTTTTGCAGGCTGCTAAAAACACAACATGGGCTAGACTTTACAGACACACATCTGCACACAGCAACTGAATCCAAACCATAGCCTTGGCCATTTGGTATACACACCCTGTGCCTTGGCTCTGAGAAATACAGCACAGTGGCAAGTGACTCAAAGTGCCTCTTCTCAAAGAAAAACATGGAGGAAATGAAGGCAGAAGTAGGGAATTCCAACAGAAAAAATTGTGCACGGGCTGCATCTTGCCTGACAACTCTTGGCCTTTCCTGTACCTGTAGTAACAACCTTAGCTAGGTTTGCTGCCATGAATTTTCACACACTGAACTACATTGTTATATCCTTAGTTTACCGGTGAGGTTGGCTAGTTTGTTTGGTACTCCAGTCATCTGCTGATAGATGAGTTATTCCTACGGCAGATAGTCACCCAGCCCTTCCTGGGGCGTAGGCATGTAATTGGTGCTGCACCCCCAAAATGGGAAGCATTACCCTGACTAAGATACTGAGACAGTCAGAAGTGTCACTGATGCTTCCTTTTTGGCAGGGCCTGGGATGTGTTTATCAAAAACAGAGTTAATTTGGTCGAGTTCTTCTAGTTCCGGTGGAGAGTTACTTAATAGGACAAAAATGCAGAGCAAGCAGGAACAGGAAGGGCCAGGCAAGCACTTGAGACACACTGATTAATGCCCAAACTTTGGTGCATGTGGGAAGCGCTGCACCCAAATAAAGTAACAGATTTGCAGCCTGTTCCAGCAGACAGCTGATTTCAAAACAAGCTTCTTAAGAAACATAGACGCTTCAGGACGAACTGGTGCAGGTGGGAAATGTAATGGTGGTGCTAAGTGGAATTGTTTAAAAACTCCGCAAATGTTTCAGTAGTGTGCATAGAAACTCAGAAACATTATTGCAGTCCAGAAGGCAAACTGTATTCTGGGCTGCATCAAAGGGAGAGTGGGCAGTAGGTCGAGGGAAGTGACTGTCCCCCTCTACTCCAGACTCCATCTCTGGTGCTGCATCCAGCTCTGGGCCCCCCCAAATAAGGATATGGACCTGTTAGGAGGCCATGGAGGTGATCAGAGGACTGGAGCAAAAGGAGCTCTCTTCTCCTTTGAAGAGAGGCTGAAAGAGTTGGGGTTGTTCAGCCTGGAGAACAGAAGGCTCCAGGGTGACCTTAGAGCACCTTCCAGTGGCTGAAGGGACGACAAGAGAGCTGGAGAGGGACTTTTTACAAGGGCATGGAGTGATAGGACAAGAGGGGAACAGCCTTAAGCTGAAGGAGGGGTGGTTTAGACCCAATGCCAGGAAGAAATTCTTTACTGTGAGGGTGGTGAGGCACTGGCACAGGTTGCCCAGAGAAGCTGCGGACACCTCATTCCTGGAAGTGCTCAAGGCCAGGCTGGATGGGTCTAGTGGGAGGCATCCCTGCCCATGGTGTGGGGTTTGGAACAACCCAAGCCATTCTACGACATTAAGCCGTACCTGCTCTGCGGCTGCAGCAGGCTCTTCCCTGACAGGCCTCCCAGGCAAGGCCAGCAGTTGCCAAAGAAGGAGTTTCGGTACAGACTGGACTCTGCAGGGAGCACCTGGGGGGCAGGACCAGAGCTGGCCTGAATTGTTTTCGTAACAGTAATTCCAAGTTTCATGCCTCTGTAGTTAGGACATACACTTGTTCCAACAGTGTAGCAGGGGAGGCGGGTTTCAGCCCGACACGGCTGTGCGCTGCTGGGACTGAGTTTCCCGCAGTGGAGGCCACGGATGGGGTGCCAGGCTGACATCTCAGCCCTGGAGCGGCAGCGCTCAGCCTGTAGCCATTTTCCAGCCCGCTGGTTGTACACAGAAATGCCCAGGGCCGCTCGGGAAGGGCGGGATGGTGGAGGAGGCAGCTGCAAGGCTGCAAAGGTGTGAGCAGGGAAGGAACTAGCTTGACACACAGGTTCATTTTGCAATGGTTGAGGCGTTTGGGTAACCCCGGGTTTCGTTTGTCTCGGCGCTGATTTGAGGCTCGAAGATGCTGTTGGAGCCCTTCCAGAGGGTGAGGAAGGTCCTGCTCACGCCAGCGCGGTTCTTCCCGGCGGGGAGCGGAGCGCTGCGGCCCCGGGCCCGCCCTCCGCGGGGGTGGTGCCGGCGGCGGCAGCGCGGCGGGCCGGGAGCGGAGGATGCTGCTGCCGCTCCTGCCGCTCCTGCTGCTGCTGCCGGCGCTGGCCGAGGGACAGCGGGCGGCGGTGCTGCGGCTGGGGCTCCGGGGCAGCCCCCGAAGGGAGGTGAGCCCGGCTTTCCTCTCCCTCACGCTGGATGCCAGCCTCGCCCGGGACCCGCGCTATGTCGCCTTGCTCAGGTGAGCCGCCTCTCGCCTCTTCGGGCAAAGGAAGAAAGGTCTTACGGGGGATGGCCATCCCGGCAAACGCGCTGCGGAGCGAGCTAGGGGGAACAGGGAGCCCTCCACCCCTGGAACTGGGATCGGAGAGAGGCTGCTGGATCCCCTCTGCTTCGGGGTTCACTAATTCCATCCTCGCAGGCCAGAAGGCGGTATCTTCCGCAGGTGCGAGCCTCGCCGGCTGGTTTGTGCTCGGGAAAGGGGTGGCTGGGCTGGGTGGATGCAGGCAAGGGTCAGCTCGGTGACAAGCCTGGGAGAGGAGCCGCTTTGAGAGCAGGAGAAGAGAAAAAAAGAGAAGGAAACGGAGGAAATTGCGGTTGTTCGGCCTCGGGAAAGAGAAACTTCAGGGTGTCCTTATCGCTCTCCGCAGCTACCGGAAAAGAGGTTATTGTGAGACCTGGGTCGGTCTCTTCCAGGTGACAAGTGACTGGAGGAGAGGAAACGGCCTCAAGTTGCACCAGGGGAGATTTAGGTTGGATATTAAGAAAAATTTCTTCACCGAGAGGGTGGCCATGCACTGGAACAGGCTGCCCAGGGAAGCAGATGGTGGGATCACCATCTATGAAAGTGTTCAAAACACGTGTGGATCCTCCAGTCCTGATTTCCCTCTTCCTACCACTTGCATGTTTTCCTCCTCACTGAGGTGGTGAGAAAGGTGTCACCAGCTTTACTGGAAAGTGCCCAGGTCCCCGACATCCAGCCCCAACCGCACACCGTGGGGTTCAGCCTGGGGCCAACCCTGCCACCACAAGGAGTAGGAAGTACTTGGTGGCCTCTAATCTGCTGTTTGTTACCAGGAGCAGATAGCACCTCATGCACCCAGCAGCCTCCGATGCCTAGCGGTTTCCCCCAGAGAAGGCTGGGTGCTGGTGCTACACATCTTGCATGGGGTGTGAGCAAGCCACAGATCTACCTGCTTTGATAGAGTTAACACCTGTCCCAGCAGAGACTCCTAATCTCCTCTGGGTACAAAGGCAATTGTTTTTGCTCTTGTTGATGGAAGTCAGGGCTGATGATGAAAAGTCAGTTTTGCATCCACTTTCTCACAGGACTTTTATGTTGGGGTTGCATAAACAAAATTTAAAAATCTAAGGGAAGAGGATATTTAAGACGAAAAAAAACCAAGGCTGTTTTAATGTTTTGCCTTACTTTGCCCCCAGGATTTGACTCCCTGCCCATGACCACACTCCCTCAGGCATGTCCTCCCCTTGTTGCCTCATAGACAGTCTCCTGGCTCACTTGGCCATCAATGTCCCTCTTGTACAGTGCAGAAGGCTGGGATGCAGATCCCAGCAAGGTGTCAGGAATGCCCTGAGGCTACTGGGTAGCCCCAGGTCACCTACTGCAGCATGCTCCTCAAAGTGCTTGCCACGTTTGCCCTCTACACAGTCTACACAAATACAGTGGTTTTCTGTTTCTCGGCATTCCTTCCTCAGCAATTCCAAACTGCGTGCCCTGGCAACGGCCCTGTCCCCAGGTTTCCTGAGGTTTGGTGGCACTGAGACAGATTTTCTTATCTTTGATCCTAACAAGGAATCAACTTTGGAAGAAAAAAGGCTCTGGGAACTTCAGGCACAGCAAGGTAAAGTGGGCATCGACGTGTTAAACTCAAAACCATCCTGGGTTTTGGAGGGTCTTTGATACAGGCTGAGGATACTGCAAGGGCACAGCAGCAGCACTGGGAGCCCTCCACAGGGTCAGTATTACTATCATCCATGGAGAGGAGATCTGTGGACTTTCAGCATGGTTTATGGGAAGAGCTGTGCCAGCCATGGGAAAGTGAGAAAGGATGTGGGGGAACTTGCATGCTCCCTGGCATCTGTTGAGACTCTCCCTTTGCCACCCTCTGCTTCAATCTGCTGATAGGTGAGTTATGTATTGCCGCCTCCCTGCAGCAATCTTGGGAGCTCCCCCACTGCCTGGGAGGAGGTCAAGGTCAGCTCAGAAATTGTGGGTTCATTATGAAAATTAAGTAACAAATGGAAGAAATAATCTGAAGAGAACAGAGTGTTCAATCTCTCTGCCAAAGCCAGAGAGCTGGGCTGGAGGTGCAGCCTCACCCTCCTGCTGCTTTAACAGGGAAAGTGCAAACTTGCTGTAACCATGCCAACTGCTTGAGCTTGGTATTTTCTCTTCGAACTCAGCAAAAGTGCATAAATTCTTCAAGAGGTATTTCAGATGAAAAAAACCCCTGTCTGTTCCTGGGGCACATAGCACAACGGTGCAATCCTACACTACTGTACGACAAGCACCAGCGATGCTCAGTTTCGAAGTCAAGTGGTACTTTTCCCCTCATAGCACTTTGCTAAGTGGTCACTTCCTGTGACTGTCTTGTGTCTTCCTCTCTGGTTATGGCTTGTTCCTGGTTTGCATGCCAAGAAAAAACATGAACTTTGAAGGAGAAGCGTGGTATGACTCCTGCCAGGGAGCTGTGCAGGGAAGTCAGCACTTTCCCGCGCACAAGATGGGCAGTGCAGGAAGCATTGCCCTGCTCCTGCCCACAGCAAGGTGGGTCATGATCCCAGCCTCACCTCTGCATGCCAGGTTGACTTATCTCCTCCTCAAGCAGGGCAGCCCACACTTTACCAGCTCACTGGAACAAGGGTTCACTGGCTGTAGAGGTGAGGAGTTAATTCCTATCAACCTTCTGTCCTACAGAGGCTTGTGGCTCGAGGCCTGCATTTGCTGCTGTTGGGAAGGTGCTGCTGGCCCAATGGCCCAGCCAGGAGAAGCTGATTCTTGCTGAACAGAACCGGAAAAAGCACAAAAACACCACCATTACAAGTAAGACTTAAACAGGGGGATGCAGTTCTCTGCCCCATGGTAAAAGGGCTGTAGGCTGTTAGGAGCTGGAACCACCAAAGAAGAAATATTTCACCCACTTAGAAAAATATTCAGAGAACTCTTTTTCTACTGTTTGCCACCTCACATTTAATAGTATTGAGCTGCAGGAGTTGAGAGGTTCTCAAAACTTGCAAGATGTTGTGTAGTGAGGCCTGACCTCTTCTGTCTGGCTGGGAGAGTTTGGCACATCTGCAGCATCAGGCAAAATAAATACAGGCAGTAAAGATTGTTGCTTGGCCAGAGCTCAACTAGCACGCTCTAATCTTGAGATAAACAGCCCTCCTTTCTCCTTGGTGCAGGAAATACACTGGATATTCTCTACAGCTTTGCAAACTGCTCAGGGTTTCACCTGATCTTTGGACTCAACGCCTTGCTGCGGAAAGGTGGCTTGCAGTGGGACAGCTCGAATGCCCAGGCACTGCTGGACTACTGTGCTTCCCAGAGGTACAACATCTCCTGGGAGCTTGGGAATGGTAAGCGCTTGTTGGCCAGACCCGCCATCACCTGGGAAAGTACCACCACAGGGTATGGGCTGGTAACTTCAGATGTTTTGGATGATGGCACATAAAGGCAAGGTGATATTTTATTAAGAGACCTTAAGGTCTTAATTTGCAAAGAGGGATTTCACAAGAAGACACAGTGAATGAGCAAATTGAGATGATTTTGCTGCTCCTACCAGGGCTTTGAGATGAGGTGAACAATGCCCTCCGAGGTGCAGAATATCACCTATGGGGACTGGCTGGGACAGAGTGCTGGAGAGCAGCATGCTGTATCCTCTGGGCTTTTGGTTTCATGCTCACCTTCAAATATCTCACCCACACCCTGCCAGATCAGGTGAAGCTTTAGCGGCCTGGGGCTTCCCATGCAGATGGAGCTGCCCTATTTTGTGTCCCAGAAAGAGAGTGAGGTGCTGATGTGCATGTGTCGCCCCCAGAGCCCAACAGCTTCAGGAAGAAATCTGGCATCCACATCGATGGCTTCCAGCTGGGGCAAGATTTTATTCACTTTCGCCAACTCCTGAACAACTATGCCCTCTACCAGCATGCCAAGCTCTACGGCCCCGATGTTGGGCAGCCCCGAAAGCACACACAGAGGCTGCTGAGAAGGTAGGGGTGTGAGGTGCCAGCAGCACTCCCTGGGGTGGGGCAGGTGTGGAGAATCGTGGTTCATCTGCCCCTAGATGCAGAAGGCATGAAGAGGCTTCAAGGCAGGGGCTGAATTTTTTTTCCCTTGACTGAGGACAACTAAAATCTTACCTGCAAGCATGAGTTCAAGGCTTGAATACCCAGCCAGGCGAAACTCAGCTGCTGGCAGTATATCAGTAGTCCATGCATTTTTCCGTTGAGCACTGGCTCTATGGTTGTGCTAACAAGGGATTTTAGCCCAAGAAACACCCATGTGTTACACAAACATCAATTCATCCTCCCAGCAACCTGCTGAGGCAGCCAGGCTGCCCAAAGCCTGCTTAAAAGCCATAGCAAGCCTGTTCCCCAAGCATTCACCATCAGTCCTGCCAGCTGTGGGGAGAGGGGAGGGTTGTGCGTGGCATTGCACTGGTGCATGGTGGGAGGGCCATGACCCATCACTGATACTGCTAACCCCCTGCTCTCCACCATTCCCTCTGGTTGCAGCTTCCTGAAATCGGGAGGGAAAGTGATTGACTCTGTCACATGGCACCAGTAAGTATCACTTGGACAACACTGTCACTTTGATTACTGCCTCGTTTTCTTTACAAAATGTCAATTTGAACGGAATTGTCAATCTCAATAGAAAAGAGGGGGGTGAAATGCCCCTTTCAACAGTTTCTTGGGGGCATCTCCACAAATTTCTCTGTTCAGAATAAGAGATTGAATTGAGGGAGCATGTTACAGAAATGCTGAAGCCTCCAAAGGGTCTACTTGGTACAGCAACCCAAAAGCTATGGGTGGGGGGCCGTCACACAAGCACAGCAGCAGGGAACGCAACGTGTGCAAGGGAGCCATTTTGTTTGCTCTATTTATGTCTATTTGATATAAAGGAAAAGCCCTGCAGGTCTGGCTGACCCTTGTCCATGGAGAAGTGCCAGCAGCTCCTCCTGCTCCCTCGAGCTTGCTCTCTGAGTCATTTCAGGCTCTGTGTGGGTAACTCACCCTCAGATCCCACATGCAGTGCAAGCAGCACAGGCACCTGGCCCTTTGCTCTTGTGCAGTGACTTTGATTTGTATGTTTAAAGTGCTCACAGGGGCAGTGAGGTAACTTGGCCCCAGGGCCATGAACTCCACATGTTTGAAAGTCATTTCCATGTGAAGGCAGTTTTCTTTCCAGAGTCAAAAGCAGGACATTGACATGCAGCAGTCAGACAACAGTGGGAAAAGAGGCACATACTTATATTTGATATACATGTATACATACATGAATTATCTATGTATTTTGAGCTGCTAGAAAGGCATGAAACATGTCCTTTCCCCTTCCTGGACTGTTCTTTACTAATTTAGTATTATCAGGTTTTAGCTTCCTCTTGTGGCTGGAAGGCTTCAACTACTTCTGGCAGGACTGAGTGATAGGATGGAATGCAAAAACCACAGGGATCCCAATTTATGTGGACAAACCAGACTTAAAAGCTCTTCTGCTCATGGTGGAGGGCAACCTTCATGCCATAGGGATGCCCACATTCCAGCTCCCTCCAAGTAGCCAAAGTATTCCAGCAGAGGGACAGATGCTGGAATCTGATATTTTTAATATATAACTTGATACAGTAAAGCAAGTAATCACTTAGGAGTGTCAGACTCCTCAACAAGAGAAGACATACAGAAGCTGGCTCTTGGCAACGCTTTCCTTATTCTAAATGAGTAGATGCAAACAAACCTACTACTTCTGCTGGTGGAAATCTCTGTGATATCCTGCCTCCATCCAGGAAATTATATCTGACAGTCCCTTAAACACAAGTGACAGACCTATACATTCGGAAAACAAAAAATTAAAAAGCCCTGGACAGAAAAATCATGCTGTGAATAAATGTACCAATCAACTGAGTACTGTAAGTGGTGTTTTGTACCACTGGCGGTATTTTTCCCTAATTTTGGCTATGTTTTTTCCCCCATTTTCAGTTACTATGTGAATGGACGGAGTGCAACAAGGGGGGATTTCCTGAGCCCTGAAGTGCTGGATACCTTTGCCGCAGCCATATATGAAGTCCAGGAGGTGCCTTGTCCTGAATCATTCCCATGTTCAATGTCCAGGGGGTTAGCAGAGAATCCAGGATAAAACACCACTTCTTACTAGCAATAAACAGGGATACTCAAAGCTTGAGTGCTGCTGCCGCTGTAAATTTTTAAAAAATTAAAATTAATGATACTAACAGTAAATGAGATCCAACAGTTTGCCATGCAGCAAACATGGTGCCAGGTACATCACACACCTACAATATTCTCATTTATTGACGCAGTAATTACTCAGGGATGTAATTCGTGATCATCCCTTCCCCCCTCCTGCATTTTGGTTTGCATTTTGAGATTCTGAGAACAGAAAAACTCAGAACATAGCACAGCTCAGCACAAGAAGAATTACGGGACCCAGATTTTAGTGATGTTTGCCTTGTTTTACATGGGTAGCAAGTTTTTTGGGGGGGCAGGGGGGATGTAAACCTACTTCTAGTCCTTTAGATCCAAATTTCTGTGACTTCCTGTCTCAGGGTGTTATCCCTTAAATGCAAACATCCTAAGTAAGCCTTTAGCTAAAGCACAAAATTTTGTTTATTTCAGTAGCCAAAAAACTTACCTGTTGTCTCTTTCTCTTCTTCCCTATTGCCACACTGGCCAGATTGTTGGTGGGACCGTGTCAGATAAGAAGGTCTGGCTGGGAGAGACAAGCTCTGCCTATGGAGGAGGAGCTCCCAGATTGTCTAACACTTATGTTGCTGGCTTTATGTGAGTACCATGTCCCAGGTATGGGGAAATTACATATTTCTCCAGCTGAGGAGGGCTGCCCCCAGGAGGAAGGTGGCCTCCTCAGGCTTTCTGGGGAGTGTGGGCAGTTTTTTTCCTTCCTATAAGACAAGATGACCTTTTTATCAGGGCCTGGTGGGCCAGCAAGTCAAAGTCTGGTAATGACAGGCAACCTCGTTGTTGGTGTGATGATTTCTCTCAGTCTTCAGACCCTTGGCCAGTTCAGGAGAATCTGCTGCTGCTCCTGGTTTCCACCACCTGCAAACAGGGGAATAGAGCAACTGTTCCCACCAACTGGGACTTCAAGGGGTTGTCTGAAACTGTTTTTAACGTAATCAATGCAAGACCTGAATTGAAATAAGCTGCGTGATTTGAAGGAAGTCAGCATCATGCACTAATTTTTGCTTTCGTGCTTCTCGAGCTAGTTAGAGAGGGGCAAAAGGGTACAGTCGAGGTCAGCCATTTCATCTGTGTGATATTTGCCTCATTTTTTGTCAGGTGGTTGGACAAACTCGGGCTTTCAGCCAGGCAGGGGATTGATGTGGTGATGAGACAGGTTTTCTTCGGGGCAGGGACCTACCACCTGGTGGATGCCAACTTTGTGCCTTTGCCGGTATGTAAACAACACCCCCCGAATGCACCACTGCACAGGCCACATCTGGTGTGGAGGGAAAAGTCAGCTATTTTAACACCACCTTTTTTTGGTTGGATGGTCACAGGTATCCTTGTACCTAAAGTTACCTCATGTTCCACTACAGGTTAATTATTACATATATACGTATGCACACAAGATATTTACTGTAACTGCAGGGGTGCAGCCAGTCTTCAGCACGGCAGAGACTGATTTGTGGGACATGATGCTTTGGTTTGTATGCAAGTGCTCCTGGAGCTCACAAGGCTTTTCTGGATGGCCTGTTTTGATTTGGCTACTCCTCAGCTGAGTGATGAGTAGTTTATAAACAGAAGTGAAAAGAGGTATTAAAATAAATTATATTCCACATGCAAACCAGGCCAACGTGAAGTCAAAACTCAAGCATTATAGGTCATGAGCATATTCATCCTACAGTGGTGGCTGAAGGATAATTAAATTGAAACATACATTTAGCGCAGTTTGATTTATTAGGAAACAACATTTTGCTGTGATGAAACTTTATTATATACTTTAATATATATATATATATTCATTCAATATATATTAATATATATATTCATTGTTCCTGCACACAAAGCACATTTCTTTGTACTACTAGCACTTAGCTTGGGGTGAGAGGACAGCATCTTTCTTTTTAGCTTTCCTCTCATTTTTCTGCTTCTAAATTGTGATTTTCACGGGTGGTCATAGAGCCAGCCTGAAAGAAAACCCATCATATGGGGATCTTCCATCCTGCTTGCTCAGCTGGTTCCTATGCCAGAGGCTGCATCATCAGGCTGGTTGCTTCGGGCTTTTTATTCCCTCATTTAAAATAGATTTAATTCGGACTGAAACTATATGCCTTGTTCCTCACCTACAGGCAGTACAGATGCTAATGCTTCAGAGGCAGGGAAATCCAAACCCAGGTCCATCAGCTGTAGTTAGCACAGAAATAGGGAAGCACAGCAGTGTGCTTCCCTTGCAGAGGGATTGAGTGCGAAGGCTGATAGGAAAAGTAATTTTCCAGGCTTGTGGTGAGTCAGAAGAGAAACACAACGGTTTTCCTCCTAGGAAAACCTCAAAGACAAACATATGAGTTGGGAGAAGCTCTCTGAAAGCCTGGAAAGACCTGGAAAAAATGAGTCTGCACTGGGCATCACCCTGCTCTGAGGCATCATCCTGGGGTGTCAGAGGATGCACTTGTGACTTGGGTTCAGAAATCAATCCTGAGACCTGTTCAAAAGCATAATGTTAATGAAAAGGGTTAAAGTTTTGGGAGCTTCCTCCTGGTGTTGCACCTGTGCCTTAGGCACAAGCTTTCCTGCAGGAAGGAAAGGGTGTGTGCAGCTCACACCCCTGCATTCAGCCCTGAGGTGCCCTGTACCCTGCAGAAGGGCGTTTCCAAAATGCAAGCAAGCAAGCCCTGACAGAGCCCTGAGAGTTGCAAATGAAGGGGAAAATTACTCTAAGGTACCTTGTAAACACAGCTGCTCACAGGCAGGGCTTCCCTTTTAGCTATGGTGTTTGTATGAATTTAAGTAGATACCATGAAAAGCTTGGCAAAGCAAAAAGCTGTAGGGGAAAACCCCTTGAAATGAGCTTCAAAATGAAGGTTAGATTCACACTTTGCTGTGTGGAGCACCTGGCACACACACAAAAGTTTCCACATGTTTTTGTGCCTCCCAGGACTACTGGCTCTCCCTGCTCTACAAGAAGCTGGTGGGTACCAAGGTCCTGCAGGTCAGCCTGGCAGGAGCCAACAAGAGGAAGCTCCGTGTCTACCTCCACTGCACGAACAGCCTCAAGTAAGCCTCCAGAAAGGGCAAAATATCCAAGAAACTGAGCCTGCTGCCACCCACAGGCCAACAAATGCCATCTGGGACAGCGCAAGGTTGCACATTATTTCTCTGAAACCTCTTTTTTTCCTCATCCCCACCATCACCTTGTCTTGCCCTGCAGCCCAAAGTACAGAGAAGGGGATGTGACGCTGTTTGCCTTAAACCTCTATAATGTTACCCAGCATTTGGAGCTACCAAATTACCTATCGAGCAAGCACGTGGATCAGTACCTCTTACTGCCTCATGGCAAAGAGAATATTCTTTCCAGGTAAGTTGCAATTCCTCCGATCCCTGTGGAAAAGACTGTAAGTAGGCTTAGAAGGTCTTTAAAACCTCACCTTATTCAATTTGCCAGGGGAAAGAAGATGTTACCATTCAGTCATACGGGGTTTTTTCGGTAAGAATTGTTTTCTATTAAATCAAGTCTCCTAAACTGAGGCTGGTGAAAGCTTGCTAAGTTATAAGGACATTTACTTGATGTTAATTTGGAAGTTTTTTCCTAGCAGGCTTCAGTGCTCTGGACAGGCTGCTAAAGTCCTTTTTTTTTTTTTTTTTCTTGCACAAGCACAGGTATATTGCTTTCCCAACTGCTGGCTCCTGATTTACAGCAACATGTTCAGGCTTTGTATGTTGATGGGGCTTTTTTGTTGTCATTGTTAATGCATCCACAGGGAATGGATCTGCTCTCTTGGCATAGAAGAATATTAATATTTTCAGGAGAAAAAGCAATTAAAGTGTGTACTTTTTGAAGACTGTTTAGCTGTTGACCTCACTGGAAGAGAAAGAATGTACTTTTTAATGTGCTAGTGCTACCACTCTGAAGGAGTCTTTGCAGAGGGAGTGCTGCAGGTGTCTCTGTGCGTGTGTACACACAAACTCAAGGGAAGTTTAGTTTGGCTTTAGGCTGAGTTAATGTTTACACTCAGGCCCACAGCAGTTTGTGCTCGATGGCAAACAGAGCACAGCTGCCCAAACAGTCTCTCTGTCCCTCTCCAGGTCTATCGAGCTGAATGGCCATGTGCTAAGGATGCTGGATGACGAAACACTGCCAGAGCTTATGGAAAAGCCCCTTGGTCCTGGCAGCCTGCTTGGCCTTCCGGCCTTCTCCTATGGCTTTTATGTTATCAAAAACGCCAAAGCTATTGCTTGCATTTAAGTGGTCAATACCCACACTCAGGATAAATGTAAAGCACTTAGCTAGCTGGGAATTCTAATCATAGAAATTCACCTTTCTACCACGGGATTTAATTCTGGTAAGGGATGTAAATGTTGCAGCACTAGTACAAACTGTGACCTGGGCAAGACAAAAGGTCCCACTGGGTAATTGGTATGTGAAAGATCCCAGGAGAATTACCCAGGTAGAACAAGACCAGGAAAGGGCTGGTTTTGCTCTTGATCCAGGCTGTCACTGTGCTTGAGCATGGAACCCTTCTCCACATCACGCACGGGGCCACATCAGCTTCTCACATTGCTTGGGGCTCTGCCAGCCCAGGCACTGCAACCTCCCATCTCCCTCTCGTTTCTGCAAGCACAGCTCCTAAAGCAGTTTCTTGAAAAGCTTGCCTTCAGAAAGGATGAGCAGAGTTTTTATTTGAGCTGCACAGCTGTGACTTTGCACCACGTAGGGAAGCCTGAGAGGGGGTTGTGGTTGCTGAGGGTATCTTGGGGTGTAAAGTGTGGACGTGCAATGCAAACCAAGGTCAGGGGCCTGCAGGAAGAAAGGCCATGCAGAGAAACCAGATCCTCTATCAGATTCGGGGCAGCACCACACGTTTTTCTCAAGCGAGCAGAGTTCAGCCACAAGATGGAGCTGTGGCCATGTGCTTTCCAAAGGCGAGTTGTTGGCACGGGAAATGCAGGCTGTTCCGGTAGGGTGGTCTGCCTCTGCCATCACACACTTCATCCCCGCAAGGAAAGGAGAGGAGCCTGCCAGCGCCCTGGAAATAACCCTCTGTGCTCACTGGGCTGCGCAGTGAGAGTTCCTGACTCCTCAACCTGCACCACCCTGCAGGCACCTCAGCTGGAAAGGATGTCCCTGAATCTCAGCACAGGTGAAGCACTCTCTGCTTTACACTCCCTAATGCACTCGGGTCTCTTCTGTCCTCGAAGAAATGGCACAGGAAAGAGGCTGAGCAAACCACTCACCCCTCAACCACCAGAGGGACACCAGTGGCCTTAGAGCATCCTGGGGACAGAACTGCCCAGCCAGGCTGACATCCTTCCTACTGGGAAAACAGCAATTTTGAACAGAAATCTGTGTTGGTGGTGGCCTTTCTCCCGAGCTGTGCCTTGCCTATGCACACCCTGTTGCAGCTGTCTGTGCCAGCACTAGCTCCCTGTGGCACACAGGCTGCTGGTCCCAGGGCAAAAAAAGGCCTCGAACAGTAGCTGGGGCCTCCTGCACATATTTATTTGCATCTACTTTTCTTGAAGGTATGCTAACCCACACCACTGTCAATGTCTTATGATATTTTGAGCACAGCAGGGAAGAACAACTCCACACTACTGTACTTCCCTTTTTAAGGTTTAAAAAGATGCTACCAGCTACACCGGACTTAATGCAGGGCAGGGAACCTTTTTTAATGAGAGGACTTTTGAAACTGATGTACATTTGCAGCTGTGATGAAAACCTGCACACTAAAAAGGTTATACTTGAGTTCAATGTGTCAAAGGAATGTGTACATCCACAGAGCAGATGCGTTCTGCGAAGGGTTATGTATCAGGGGATAACATAGATCAGAAATGAGGAAGGCAGAGTTTATTTAAATTGTCCCAGTTCCATAAAAAAAGTAAAGAGAGTGTAAGGTGGAGTGGAAAGTCTTACATACAGTCAGCATAAAGTTGTTGTTGTTGTTATTATTATTGTTGTTATTATTATTATTATTACTATTTAAGTTACAACTAAAACATCAAAGTCATTTGCCTGGTAGCTTCTTTTTAGAACTTTTCTAAAAATTTTGTTTATTCCAATGCTTGTGAGTTTTGTACTTGAAGATTTTAACTAAAGTGATTTATACCAGAAAGGAGCAATCTTCAATTTTTTAACACTCCTTTTCGACATACCTATACCAGAACACTCCCTACTTTTCTTTTGGTCACAACTACCTGTGCTTTTTTTTGTTATCAACAAGAGTTGTACAAGTACACAAAAATGAAAGAAATCCTACACAGGTTGGTGTGTTTCAGTTGTGTTTGCCCACCAGTTCAGAAGCCCTCCACCCAGCCTGACTCAGACCTGACACATGTGCTGGTGACTGGCACACAGGAACTGCCAGGAGGGGCCCGGGGATGTTTGCACATGCAAACGACAGCTGCTGCCAACCATGTCTGGTTCTCTGAGAACCACGTCTCCGGTTCTTCATGGTGGGGTGGGGAGGTGTGATTTACGGCTCAGTAACCACGTTTCTCTTTACAGTGCTGCACATCAAGCTACTAGCTGCTGTTAGCTCTACACAAACAGAGCAAGAGAGACTAAGTGCAGGGAGCGGGAAAGATGCTGGATCCCAGCACTCCAAGACAGCTATGGTCTGAAAGAGAGATGAACATCACCCTCACAGGACCAATGCCTGCCCCACCCTTATCTCTGTGGCTTTTATTCCTGTGTGAATGTTGTAAACCTTGGGAGATTGAATATGTGCATGTACACTTACTTCAGAACAGGAAGAACCATTTCTCACACTCATTCCAATTCACTTTTGCCCTTTTGACTGTGGAGGTCAGATTACTCACACTGGACTCGATGTAAATCAGTTCCTGGAAAGTGGAGTAAGTTGCATCAGTCTTTTGTACAGGGGATCAAATGGTGTATGTAGAAATAAGGAAAGTGATAATCTTCTTAGAGCCAGGGCCATTTCGACCATCAACTCAGATTTGAGCCAAACAAGGCAGCTGGGTTTTATTAGTCTGCAATGAACTATTCCCTAGACTATCTTTCAGTGGAGGGCCAGGCCACTTTATTATGAATATACAGTGTCAGTAACTGTAAAATTTTACATTATAAAAGTTTACTTTTCTGCTTTACTTACATGAACCCCTAAAAATTTTCTGCAGACAGTTCAGGCTTTCCTTGCCACATCACACACAAAAAACCCCCAAAGCAGAGTCTGTAGAGGAGCATCCACCTGATGACAATCAGAGTACCTGTGTTCCTATGGGCATGGCAGGCAGAGAGGCTGTGAGGATTTATTGCCAGGACTCACTATTAAAACACACCTCAGGCACTTGTCCGTATCTGAATAAAGGCCATGATGTTCTTACCAATGTGATAAGGAGCCTAGATTATTGGTTACTCTTCATCAGAGCTGAGCAACTATTTCCTTTATGGTCTTGTGCAAATTGTTTTACTGCGGTGGAGTACTGCTCATTGAAACAATGGCAAAACACTAAAGTCACTTCTCCATTGCATTCATATTTCATTTCCTCATGCTAATCAGCATCTCAGGAAATTAAAATTCAAAATGGTTTCCATTGTTTTCTACCAGTGTGTGTCGTTTAAGCTGAAGGAAGTGTGTGATGCAAAAAAATTTATACTCTACAGGGACAACACACTCCCCAAGAAATCTTACAGCAGCAGATCTGGGGACATTTTGGCACTGAAACCAAGTCATGCAAAGCAAAGGTTTCATGGCTCTGTCCTCTGCTCTCTGGTTTGTGCAATAACTCATGTTGGTGCTAAGACCAGCCCCCGACGGTGAGGTAACTGAGGTTTTTGTTAATGGGTCCCTCGGGGTGGATTAGAGTGAAATGACACTCAAATGACCAGTGTTTATATACACAAGGCTTAGGTATGCAGCCGTTTCGGCTACTATCTATAGAAATACAACAATAGAAAAGTTTAGAGATATCATTTAAGAAAATATATAAGGAAAAGAAAGGACAAGACAGTGGAGAGGAAAGATATGAAAGGCATGAGAAGAATGTGTCATTACAAACAAACTGTGAGTCTGCCTGTAGAAAAAGCCTGATACTGACAGGTGAAAGAAGCAACGGGAGGAACCACAAATTTCAGAGGAATGTTACTAATCGACACAGACTCTTGCTCATCCAAGGCTGTGTTAAATTCCTGGACTTCGAGAAAAAGAACAGAGACACAAACAAAAACAAGGGGGTGCATATTAAAAGGGGGTCTGTATTAGGCAATTTGGGGAACCAGTACCTCTCAAGTACCTCAGACAGCAGAGAAAGGAAGAGTGATGTGGCTGGGAAAATAGGATTAAAAGGAGGCTGCATCCTCCAACAACTCGAGAGACCCCAGGAGAATGCCCCATGGCCTCACCCTTTATTCAAATAAAGTTACAGGACTCTTCTGTCTCCTTTTTGAACACAAGCCTCTAGCACTGTTATTTTTCTGCACAGATATCACCACCTGGGGACCCAGCAACGAGACTTGACTGATGCAATTCTGATGTGTGATGGTAGCAGTCTTGATCCATCAGAGGTTGGGGAAGACCCTGAAACATGAAGTTCATTAGGTTAATACACAATCTGGGTCAGGTGGGAATGCCCAGGTACCTTCCCTCTTGCTAAGCGAAGGTGGTTTTGTTGTGGCCACCTGGGCTGCTCTTATGCAGGTCTGAGTTTTTCCACCACATACCCCAAGCCCTCTCCTCCTCCCTTCCGGCTCGCGGGGTGCAAACCCGGCCTCAGCCAAGGGCCCGATGCTTTTGTAGCTCGCTGGTTGTTGGAGTCATCAGCGCTCAGCATTTCAGGCCCTCACACAGATGGTGGGAGAACTGAGCGAGCGAGGAGAAGAGACACAAAGGCCGCAGAGGAAATCTGATTTTTTTTATTACCTACAGTGAGGGGAGGTGTGTGAGACGACACCGAGGCAAAGAACAATCACGCCATGTTCCGGGTAGGAGGATTTCCCTGACAACACCCAGCCCCACACCCCGCCGGCATCAGCCCCGGCGCGGGACGCCTGACGTGACCGCGCATGCGCAGAGCCGCGTGACCCCGTCCCGCCGGCAGCGAGGCGGCGCCAAGATGGCGGCGGTGCTGCTAGCNGCTCATGCGGCTGCACCAGCCCGCCGGTGAGCGCGGGGGGAGGGTCGGGGCCCCGTGGCCTCCCGTTCCCCGCTGAGCCCGCCCGCGGGTTTTGTCTCCCCGCAGGGACGTGGCTGCTCTACCTGCCGTGTACCTGGAGCATCGGGCTGGCGGCCGCGCCCGGCTGCCTCCCGGACTGGCACATGCTGTCCCTGTTCGGCGTGGGAGCCGTGCTCATGCGAGGGGCCGGCTGCACCATCAATGACATGTGGGACCGCGACTATGACAGACAGGTAGAGAGCGATGGGGCAAGGCTCTTGATATGAGCACGTAGCGACAGGACAAAAGGGACCGGCTTCAAACTGAAAGAGTAGATTTAGATTAGCTATTAGGAAGAAATTCTTCCTCTGGGGATGGTGAGGTGCTGGAACAGGTTGCCCAGAGAACTTGCTTGAACTGGAAGTGTTCAAAGCCAAGTTGAGGGCTCTGAGTAACCTGGTCTAGTAAAAAGCGTCCCTGCCCACAGCACGAGGTGTGGGTTGGAACGAGGGTTGAACCTTGATCTTCAAGGTCCCTTTCCACCCCAAGCCCTTCTGTGATCCAGTGAACCAAGCACATGCCCACTCATCTGCATCATTTCAGAATAAAAGGAAGTTTTAAGGCTGGAAGCGACCTTGGGAGATGATCTAGTTCAACCTCCTTGCCAAGGCCAGCTCACCCAGAGCAGGTTACGCAGGAATGCATCCAAGTGGGTTTGTAATGTCTCCAGGGAGGGAGACTCCACTTAACAGATGCTGGTTTTTCTTAGCCAGGCACCAAGGATCTTGAAGGCACTGACGTACGTGAGCATCACCAGTGATTCCTTGCTGAGTACAGGCCCCAGGTTCAGGAATTCCTCCATCTTTCTATCTGAGATGCACACAATTAATTTGTCTAAGTTTCCTCCAAGAATAGTAGAAATTATTTTTTTTTGTATAACATTTCTCTGTCCAGGACTAATAAATCTTCTGGAATCCTCACCTCTGTGCAAGGTAAAATACATGCTGTTGTCAGCTTGAGGTTGTACTTGAAAAAGTTTATTTCTCAAGCTTGTTTGCATGACAGAACAAAATAAGTAACACTGTTTTGCTACACTTGCTAGTTATAATCTACCCAAGAGCAACAGGTTTTTTTCCTTAATTTTAGGAGCCGTGTTTCCTTATATTTTGTATTGTTAGTTCTGGCTGTTCAGAGTATCATGCCCAACCCTGAACTAATCCACTTCTGTTATGTTCTATTTTTCATTTGTCATCTCCCATTTGTTCAGAAGAGGGAAATAAGCACAAGGCAGTGCCCAGTGTCAGGTTTTGAACCGTGCACAGGTGCAGGCTTGGAGGGGAATGTCCTGGTGATGTGTCACTGTTTGCTCGTCTTGTTTTCTGTTCCTGTATTGTTCCTCTGGTTTTGGGGTGTGGGTTTCGGCCCTGCAAGACACAGAATAATGAGCCAATTCAATATGTGAAGTTCTGTGTCACTTGTGCTGTTGGGAAGGCAGGGAATCTGAATGGGGTTTGTGGCATCTTTGGATGGTGTAGGGTTTGGAAGGTGTTAACGACTGCATATGCTGAACAAATTTGATGCCGGGAGGTGTGAAAAGTAAGAGGGAATTTCAATGTAAAGATTTAATTTATGTGTTATGTGATGTGGTTAGATGGAAAATTTTAAAAATAGCCTTCAGGGCTTTTTCTGGGGTACCTTGAAAGGCTGCCTTCGACACAAGTGCCGTAGAGGCCAGGCCAACAGCAGGATGTTGGCTGGTGTACGTGACGGTGGTTTGGGGTTTAGATTTTCTGTTACTGATTATTTGAGAGATGTTTTCTTTAAGTGAAACATCCCACTTTTGGTTGCACTGTGCAGTGGAATTGGTCACGGATATGTTTAACTGCATGTTTAAACTGCAAAAGCAGTATTTGGTGTTTAGTGTAACCCAATGGCAGGGGGGAGAACAAGCTAAAAGAGTTTATTTAAAGTCACATTATTAAAGCATAGGCAAGACACTTTATATGTACATCATATTCTGTAAAAAGTTGGCTTTTGAACCTTTTTGAATAGGCTTGACACCATTTCCATTGACATGCACAATTTCACGGAATCATTAGGGTAGAAAGGCACCTCTGGACATCATCCAGTCCAACCCCCTGCCAAGGCAGAGTCACCTGGAGCAGGTGACACAGAAACACTCAGGTGGGGTTGGAATGTCTCCAGACAGGGAGACTCCATGACCTCCCTGGGCAGCTTGTTCCAGGGCTCTGCCACCCTCAGTGTAAAGAAGTTCTTCCTCATCTTGAGGTGAATTTCAGTCATTTGGGGTTTTTTAGGCATTGGTCACCTTTGGCAAGTAACTCATCATTCGTTTATTTTAACTTTTTTCTGGTATTTGTTTCTTTCTTCAGTTTACCTTGTATGATTTCTTGTTCCAGACAGAGTTTCTAAACTCCACTGTTTCCCAGCTAGGATTAAACTAATTGTCTTTTCACAGATATTAGCTCCACATCAGTGGGACTGGATTCTGAAAATCCCATTAGAGAAAAACAAATGTCAACAACAGAATTAGGGCCCTTTCATTTCTCCCCAGAAAATAGAAAACAAACATTGTAAATTGCCCATAAGTTACAGATATATCTGGTGGTAATATTATTTCCATTTTTTAGGTTGCGAGGACAGCAAGCAGACCCCTGGCAGCTGGAGATATCTCCACTTTTCAGTCCTTGGTTTTTCTTGGAGGACAGCTCAGCCTGGCGCTCTGTGTGCTTCTGTGTCTGAATTACTACAGGTGATGTATGAGTTATCTTTTGGTTTTTGAAGTCTGGTTCTGGGTCCTCGGTTAAGCATAGAGATTTTGAGCAGAAAAGGTGTTGGGGTCAGAGGGAGGAGGTTATTAGTCATGGAATTGTAGTTGAAAGGAAAAGAATTAGTTCAGTACCATGTACAGATCCTGTAATGCTGCACTACATCTACTGATCTTTAGCCTGGCAAACAGTAATCCTCTTGGTGCTTTTTACAGTATCATTCTGGGAGCAGCCTCTTTATCCCTTGTGGTCACCTATCCTCTGATGAAGAGAATAACATACTGGCCACAGCTAGTTTTGGGTGAGATGGAAATATTTTTACTATTTTTTAATTTCAGCTGTAGTTTTTGGAGTGTTTTACAAATTAGTATTTGAGCTTTAGCAATCTGGTTTTTTATAATTTTATATTAAAATAGAAATATCTTTTAGACAAAGCTCTGTTGTGCCACAAGCTTCTTAATTTGTATCAGGCATCAGAGTCGGTGTGTGGCTTTGGGGGTTTTTTTGGTTAGAAATCAGTTCCTTGTTTTGATGGAGTGATAGGAGGAAGAAAAATAGGGAGGAAATAAATATTTGTCGTTTGAGAATGAGCTATGGTTTTGGGGTTATTTCAAAACCCTTCTTAAATAAAGATTTGTCTGTACAGAATTTCAGTCTTCAGCTTCTAAAATAACTCCGAACAGATACTGATAGTCCTTGTATTTTAGGCTGAGCTACTAAAACATACCTGTATATATTGGCTTTCACATTCCAGCTGTCTCCAGGTTTTTTTTTTTTACCAAAATTGTCATTTTCAGCCTAGAAGTACCATAGTTGGCTGCTGTATACTGTTTTGCAGGCAGTTATGCTGACATCTTTTGTTATGCTGGCATCTAAGCATTTTACCTTCAGGCCTGTCGTTTGAGTATTCTGGAATAGTTCTGTGCACATGTTGTCCTGCACTAATAAAGTCAAATTCAAATTAGGGAAAAATGTGTGTTATATATATTTTTCTTTGTATGTCCAGAGTATTTAATGTCAAATAACTTAGATTTATTACCTGTCTGAATATAAGTGGTAGAAAAGCAGAGTATTGTACAAAAAGCTACTGATAAGATACACCCTCACACAAATAATATTTAATTGCTGCTGGCATTCTTCTAATTTTTTTTTTTTAAATTCTCCTTTTGTTTTTAGGACTTACATTTAATTGGGGAGCCCTTCTTGGCTGGTCTGCCATCAGAGGGTCGTGTGAGTGGTCTGTGTGTTTGCCCTTGTACTTTGCTGGAGTCATGTGGACACTGGTGTACGACACCATTTACGCACATCAGGTAGAGTAACAGTGAGACATTTCAGATGCCTGTGTTTAAACACACAAGTTTGTATGTTTCTTTTACAAATTTGTTGTCAAACAGCAGAACTAACCTCTTGCAGTTCTTCACCTTCAGCTGAGCTGAAGCAGCACCAAAGAAGTCTCAGCCCTTCGATGTTTTATTGCTGTTTGCCAAGGTTTTACAAGTCAGGTGAAAAGATGGAAGTAAAATGCCCTTTGTGCTCTTACACTTTTGTATTGTGTAAATAACGTAGATGATGGTATTAACTCTTGGCTGCTAAAGCAGTTCTAAGACCAACCTTATTTGTTTAAATTTTAATGTGGGGACCTACAACTGCCCTTAAATTGGGCTCCTAGTAAGAAGCATTGGAAATTTAAGCAAATCCCCCATTTTCACTTTTCTTATGAAATGGCATCAGATTATGGATTTTCTGGTAATTCATCCTTTCATTCCAGGATAAGAGGGATGACATCATGATTGGTGTGAAGTCAACTGCACTGCAGTTCAAGGAGGACACGAAACAGTGGCTCAGTGGCTTCAGCCTGGCCATGCTTCTGAGTTTGTGCGTGGCAGGGATGAATTGCAACCAGACCTTCCCGTATTACTCGGCTGTGGCTGCCGTAGGGGCTCACCTGGCACACCAGGTTTGATGGATTTATTCATACTTTTTCCACGTGGAAGTTCTTAGTAAGAAGTCAGAGCACTTTTCAACCTCCCATCAATTCATGAGCTACCCATGAAAAACAGTTCCTGTAAAGAGAACTGAAGTCTTCTGACGATAAGCTTGGTCCTCTTAAGTACCTTTTTGGTTGAAGAGATCTTCAACCACTCCTGACCACAAACAGTGGAGCACTGCTTTCAGTCTGTTTGTAACCAACAGAAGAGCTACGCATTAAGTTGTGATCTCAAGGAAATGGTTTTCTCCTCACTCCCAGCAGCAGCTGCTGCTAGATCCACCTCAATATGCTCTAAAATACTGTGGTGTTGACTGTTCTGATTCAGCTCTTGCAGCGTCTGGCACATATAATAGCAGATGTTAATATTATAATTTTATGTTAATTGACAGTTCTAACTCAGAGTTCTTTTTATAGCAGAGAACAATCCAGTTCAGTCTTGTAGTTGCATTAGTTTAGAAATTCTTATGAATAACAGAAAGAAAGAAATTAGCTTTGTCAGTAAAGGATGCAGATAGGATCTTGTTACCTTGTTCTTTCTAAATCCTGACAACTGTGTTACACAGTCTTGTAAGTGACAAGTCAGTCTATTCAAAAGTTAATTGCTGGTCTTGATAGGTAAATGATGGCCGAGGTCTGTGTATTGCAAGTAGTAAAACCATTGCCAGTCTGAGCAGTTCAATCTGTGGTAATGTGGAACTTTTTAAAGCATATTGGTCTTATGTTGCATTTTAATGGGTAGAGCTCATGCAGGTAATGGATATTAAACATATCTCTGAGTAAGAGAACTCTTGTAGTCTAGCACTCAGCCACTGTTTTCATAGTGACTGCTTGGAAATGTATGAGGGAAGGAATACTACATCCACTGCATGATCGTTTACAGATTGAATTGTCAGAAAGGCTTTACACTTTCTGGTTTTGGCATGAGTGGAAACCACTTTTAAGGATTTTTATAAGTGAGGATACAGACCTAATGAGTCTAAGTGATGGAGAATTCACAATTGTGTGGACTGCCAAAGTCACAAGAACAGAACTGTTCTGTGTACCACAGAGTAGCTTCTTTTTGAGTGATTATTTTAATATTAGTCTTGCTTAAACATCTTCATGTTTATCTTCTTGTTCAAGATTTCTGATTGTGTGCTTAACTGAGTTTAGAAAGCTGAGTAAGATGCTTGAGGACCAGGATTTCCAGGGTTTCCTTAATTCACTGAATTTTTGCCTGAGGCAGAAGAATTTGGGTCATGATGTTGTCAAATTATATCCCTCTCAAGAACTGCGTCAATAGAAAAATAACGTTTTTACTTTCGTTGTTTTGGAAAGTATGGCTTGGCTGCTGTTGAGTTTGATTTGTCAGTTCAGTGTTTCAAGTTCCCACTGTCTGAGGAGCTGACAGGTTTTTAAGGGTGTGGATCACATCATATCTTAGAAACTTGTGTAGAGTGTTTTTGGTTGTATGACCAGGACCCAACCCTGATTTCTTTGTAGAACCACAGATAAAGCAGGTTTCCTGAGGAAGGTTTCACTTCTTTCAGTCAAATACTTTCTGGTTTAACTTTTTCAAAGGCTGAAATGCAAGGTTTGAGGTTTTAGGGGCTCCTTCTCTACTAATCCTTTCACTCATTTTGCTCAACATTTCCTCTTGTTATCCTTCTCAAGACTTTGCGCCAGATTTTGGTTTTGTGAATATTTTTCAGTAACGTTGCTCTTGCTATACATTGTGGGTTTGGTTTTTTTTTTTTACCTTTAGTTGTGACTCACAGCAGAGAGCTGCCATGTTCTCTGGCTGCTGTTGCAGGTGTCCTGGTTCTTGTTTGGAAGGGAATTGCATGAACTTGGCTAAGAGCAACTGGACTGAACCAGCCTTGTGTGGCAAGGCAGGGCCTGGTACTTCCCTGTACTTTCCAGTTACCCTGGTTCACTGCTGGCTCTCCAGTGCCTCGTCTCTACTGGAACATGGAACAACACCTTGCAGCAGAGATGGAAAACGGCATGTTCTGGGGGGCTTATTTTTACTTAAAGTTACATTGACGAATTAGGTGGCAACCTACTGAGGAAAATCTCAAAGAGACTTATTGACATGCCCAGATATTTTTGCACTTTTAAATATCAAACCAGACATACCAGGAACCAGGCTGTTAATATAGTCTTCCATTGAGATGGTCTGGGAATCATGTTCATATGAGATCCTTGACTTCTCTGCTGTATGTTGAATAAATCTGTCAAACACACATGCCAGTTATGCAAAAAAATTTTTAAGCACAGAGTATTCCTGTTTCTTGTGGAGGTAAGGGTAGACTTTAGAATTTAAGAATAACTTTTTGAAGTTGCAGATCATTTTGTGATGTGTCAGATATTTATGAGTCTGTGGAATAATAATCCTGTCATGTTATACTGTGCTTTTGCAGATTTACACTTTGGACATAGACAAGCCTGAAGACTGTTGGAAAAAATTTGCTTCAAATCGTACTGTAGGAATTCTGCTCTTCATAGGGATTGTGCTTGGAAATCTGTGGAAGCAAAAAGACTTTAAAAATGTAGAGGAGCCTTCAGAAAACAGCTGAAATCACTATACTGATATTTTAGTCTAACGAAAATGTAAGTATTGTAAGAAGAAAAACACTTTTAATATACGTATAGCTGCTTTATATTGTTTATTTATAAAAGCTGCTGGAAACATTCTTGTTTCTGAAATCATGCAATTGAGATAATTCTACAATGGAAGTTTTGGTTATCTGTCAATAACTTCAATCTGCGTAGAAGCTCCAGTAAGTGAAGCTCCTCTGCTGGTCCTGTAGTACCAGCAAACTTCTATCAAGCTCTGGAGACTGTGAACCCAAGATTTTATATGAAGCAGGTGTCTCTTAGTGACAGCAAGAGTAAAAATGCAAAATGATTTCTGGATGTAAATAAAATCTGGCTGTACATGTTTGATGGTCTGATTTATTACAAAAGTGATTCTCCATTTGAGTTGGAGCTTGCTGCGTGGAAGAATTCCAATAACTGTTTTTCTCCTGGGATGTCTAGGAGCAGTCAGGACTCCGAGTGTGTGAGGTCCGCAATAAAGAGTCAATAGAGAAGTATTTAAGAAGATTTTTCTGCTCTTGCTGTGATTGCTGCTGCATGTGCTTTCCGTGTGAGAAGAGCAGGCTTCTGCAAAGTTGCCTGCACAGAGTGAGCTGAGCCTGTTTTTATCAGGAGTGATTTGAACACAGACTAAGGACTGAAAACAAAAACAGAGCAGCCCAGCGCTGTTGCCAAGTGTGTGTGATCGGGGTTGACCCTGGGCTGCAAATTTGTTATGCAAACTGTTGACATTTTTTTTATTTTTATTTTTTAATTCTGCTTGGTTTGACTTATGCCTACCAGTTCTATTTGTAGTCCTACAGGAAAAACTTGTTTCTAGCGGGATGCTTAGAAACAGTAAAAATAGCAAGTGCAGGCTAACTAAATGGCCCTTACACAGAAGTTGTTCTTAAACAGGGTTTATATTTTTGCGCTGGAGAAAGTATCAAGTTGAAGAAAAGCAGTTTAAAAATCAAAACCAATAAGCTTCTGATGAATTATGTGAACATTAGCTGTATTTTGTAGAGGGAGAATTTGATGCATCCAATTGAATGTTGAACTTGTTTATTAGCCATTTACTAGTAATTAAAAAGTCTTGTAAAGTAACTAGTATGATCAGTTTCTCAGTACTAGTAGTATTAATTTAGAGAGGTGATGGCAAAAGTTTTTCATCTGTTTTTAACATATTGAAGTGTCTTTAAGTAGCTCAGATTTGGGAAGAGACATTTTGTAGTGCCTTTGAACCTTCTGGTGTCCTTTGATGACTGCTTGTCACTAGTGTTTGTCTTAAAATGACAAGAAGCAAAAGCTGTAGCTAAATAGAGTATAAATTAAAGTTTCAAAATAGTCCTCATGTCCTGAACTTGAAAATAATTTCACACTTTTCTGTGGGAGTTCTCCAAATTAATCTTAAAATGCATTTTGCACAGATAAGACATAGCTGTATTTTAGGTTCATTGCCTGAAAACCAGAAAGATTTAGGTTCCAGGCTGTAATACTGAGGTTATTAAATTTGTGAGTATTTTATGATTAAGACACAGAAATAAATAATTTTTAAAGTGCAAAAGAGGTAAAGGCTACTGAGGGTGTTAATTGCATGAGCCTTTTATGATTAATACACGGAAATTAATAAATTTTTAAGTGCAAAAGAGATACAGGCTGAGCTGCTTCCTGGCTAAAACCTTCCTGTTTGGATCTGCTGACAGATATATGTGCATCTCTTCCCTTCATTCCCAAGGTATTCTATTCCAGATCTTCACAAAGACACACTCTGCCATAGTTAGATGCAGTTTCTTAAAAATACACCTGCCTCTAAGCATCTGCTTTTTATTAGTGTGCTTTTGCACAAATAAACAATACCCTCCATTTCTTCTCCACTATCAAACCTTGCCATTCTCCCCCACCTCCTTTTCCAAGTATTCCTCCACAGGATGTTGAGATAACAAGTGCTTCTTTCAGGCAGCCAGAAGATCAAATGTGCCTGACAATGGCAAACTGAAACACTTCCAGTTGCTCAGTGAAACAGAAGGCTCTGTTACCAGCACCAGCCCTTGCCTGTGTGTTGCACTTTGTAGAAGGGTGTATCAAAGCAGCACCAGCTCTTTGTCCAGGATTAGCCCTATAGAAGTAAGGGTGCTACTCCTGCAGGGAGAAAGGGAGAGGTTGCCGAGGCATTGGAAGCCCTGTAGGGTGGGGCTGGATCTTTGCCCTAGAACCCTGCTTAGCACAGTGGCACCACGGGAGCTCTCACACTCCCCTTTCCCAGGGAAAAGACTCGCCACAGGAGGGTTAGCTAAGGCAAACTGTGCCTGGGTTCTGCTATTTGTATTTCTTGGTAAATATGATGCCGTTAATGTGAGGGGGTCAGGGTTTTCCCTCCCTCTATTCCCAAGTCCGTGCTGCAGGAGCTGTGCTGTGCAAACAGCTGGAGTGCCCGTGCCAGCCGGCCTGGCTGCCAGGGAGCCTGGCAACACCAGGGCAGTAGGTCGGGCATCTCACCAGCCACTGGTGACATGACCTGGAGAAAAAAAGGCACTCGTTTTTTATTTCCTTTTTAGCAAAAGCTAGGAGAGGGCCTTTAATTGATTTCTAAACACTTCACAGTGCCAATACCAGGCGAGAGGCTCCGTTTGAGCTTCAAAAGAAAGCTGCCAAGAGAAAACGTGCATGTTAGCCGGCCATGGATAATGTGAAGTTTAGCTGTGTATACTGAAGAGGTGATTTTCCTGCAATGCCTCTCTGTATTTTGTGATTCAGGCAAAAGGCCAGAGAAAATTTTAACACAGTATGCTAGATGTGGTACCAGAATTACAAATAAAATCGCAAAAAACCTCATTGGTTTTACAGCATTTTTCTTTTCCTGGATGGTGGTGTTTAAAAAAACACCAAAAACCACCACTTGCAGGCAGCTGTACACAAGTGATTTCGTCTGAACAAAGCAGAAAGCAGTCTAATACACTTAAACCAAAACAAAACCAGCAACTAAAGAACAATGTTCATGCCAAGTTCAATGCTTCTAACAATACAGCTGTAATTTCTGGGGTGGAAATTCCCATCCTAATGCAAAACAAAATCCAAAGCCACTCTTGAATACTTATGCCTGCAAAACACAGTTCCTCCCAATTGCAGAGCTTCTTGTCTGTGACAGGTACAGTAACAAGGAAATATACCTAATACAAAAGAAAATAAATAAACAAAATATACCTAATATGAGTTGTATCTACTGCATAAAGAACAGAACCAAGCCTGTATGAGGTTGTGAGGGCAGTGGAGCAAAGCAGTGGCATGCCCATTCCACAGGACCTTGTTTTTTTCCTGCACTGACATCAAAGAATTCAGAAAGTTCAGCTCTGAATGAAAAGTATCTCGCTTTCTAAAGCTTCCTGAAAGGAGCTTGTGGCCAGGTGGGAGTTGGTCTTATCTTCTAGGAGGAGAGAGGAAACGGCCTCAAGCTATGCCAGGGAAGGTTTAGACTGGATATAAATTCCTTCGCTGAAATGGTGGTCACACATCGGAACAGGCTGCCCAGCGTAGTGGTGGAATCGCTACCCCTGGAAGTGTTCAAAAGGTGTGAGGTTGTGGCACTCGGGGACATGGTTTGGTGGTGAACATGGCAGTGCCAGATTAATGGTTGGGCTCAATAATCTTTGAGGTCTTTTCCAACATTAATTTTTTCTATGATTCAATATTGAAGGGAAGTAATTTTATCTCCAAGTTAACATCGCAGCACATGCATAGCACCAGGGGAGAAACTTCAGCTGTGTTAGGTGGAAAAACCTGTGTGCATTTTGTGTTGCCGCTCATGTTGCAGCATAGCCAAATATTTGTCAAACACATTTTCAGCTTTATCAGAGCTTATTTTCCCCCAAATGCTGTCATGCTATTAACCACTTCAGGGAATACATATAAATGCAAATAAAAGTACTCAAGAGGAAAATGGAGGAAAGCACATGTACACCACAAGATGCATTACTGTTGTGTTTTACTTAAACATTTACTGGAAAACACCTTGAATTTATTTGCTTAGGGTTGGCATGAACCCTTCCTCCCTGCTCTTCCTCATGCATGACACCGCACACTGGGTGCAGCAAGGCAATAAAAGAAGGATTTGGCAGAGCACAGTAAAGTGTCGCTCTGACTGTATCTATTAGATGAGGGGTGGGAGTGTCCTGCCTCCCTCCTCCTTGGGAGGAAAACCCAAGGTGGAAAGCCAAGGCTGTCACCACAGGTCGTTCCTGGAGCTGGTGGGGCTGAGGTTATTCTTGGCTAGGTAAAGGGCAAGGCTGAAGGTCTGGTGTGCAGTGTACGCCACCTCTGCCAGGTGACAAGTGATAAACACTTGGTTGCTCAACCCCAAGCAGGACTCTGGCACCTACAGTTTCCTCTCTTCTTGTGCCTTTATCTGATGAATGTGCTCTCCACAGCGGGACTGCTGTCAGCACCACCTGGGGACCACTACTGGTGGTCTGCTTTTTCTCATATGCTGGGTAGGATGGGGGGAAATGTCCTCTCACTCCTCCCTGTGTCTCTCAGCCCAGCCATGAGCTGCTGTGCTGACAGGGGTCCTCTGAGATCTTGGCACATGCACACAGGGAAGCCATCCACATGGAGTGGGTGCAAAGGCAGCAAGTGTTGTATCTGCTGCCTTCAGGCTTTGCTTGAGAAATCAGTGGCGAAAGGGGAAGCGGGAGGCAAAAAATTGCCATCAAGAATTCGAGCTGCTCAGTGCTGATTTATTTATACCATGTTAAAATTGTGGTTAAGCAGTCGGGGAACTTCCATCAGATGTTATAACCTACCTCTCCATCAGGGTGAGCATGTTGGGTCACATGATTGCCATGGAAAAGCAAAGCTCTCCTCTGAAGAGGACTTGTGATCATGTACATGCAGCAGGTGTGCGGCCATACAGCTTCCCGATTTTGCACATCATTTCTCCTGGTTCAACTCTCTCAATACCTTCTCCCATCTGTCTTAAAATCATTATTATTAAGTAGTAAAGGCCCTTTTTAATCCGCAGTACAACTTATTCTGCCAAATAACATCAATACATTGAAAAAATACTTTTCACCTGTCAAATACTGTTGCAAAGTGTGTTCAATGTCATTCTGCCGATACCTTGGTTAATGCTGGATTAACCTCATGATGCATCATGTGCGGCTGTTTGCTTAGCTTCTGCTCAGGTGCTCCTCATGTACACTGGGAGCAGCACCATTGCGTTAAAGCAAGGACACCACATGTGCCAGACACAAGCGACCGGAGAAGGGAAGGGCCATCATCCCTTGAATTGTTCTGGCAGAAGCTGTCAGCTAGGGATAAAACTGCCATAGAAATGGCATAGAGCACGTGTCCAAGCTGGAAATTAGCCATGGGTCAGCTTACTCCAGAAAGCCTCTGGAGCTGACCCAAGAGCAGCTGAACTGCCAAGGTTCTCCTGCTTCCCACCACTCTCTGGGGATGAGGATAGGGATGGGGACAGGCAGATCCGCACTTGCACCCTCTGGTAGTTCTGCTTGTGTACAGGTGCAAGCCAGTGAATTTTTGAGTTAGGCAATTAATGAAGCAGCAGACTACAAAAATTTATGAGTTGGACTGGTCTGTTTGTTACAAGAGGGTTGGTTTGTTGATTTTTAATTTAGTTGTTTTTTACCTTGTGAGCTCCTGAGATAAAGCTTGATTTCCCGAGGGCATTATCCTGTAAGTGTGGGTGATCTGGAGAAAGAGTGGCACCACTGAAAGCACAAAAAGGTGGCGAGCCACGGGAAGCAGAAGCTCAGCCAGAAGAAGTGTGATGTCTTTCTCACCCACGATGTGTGAAACATCTTGTCGCGTTCTGCTGCTGGGAACTGCGAGGAGTTCTTTTACAAATGGATGGTCGGGAACGAAACGAAACCAAGGGAGGCAAACCTTGTATGTGAGAACCACTTATTGGTAACAAAAAAAGAGAAGGGAAAGGAGTTGCCCTAGAGAAAGAGGGCTACAAGAGACAGAAAAGAAGAAAGGAAAATAGAAAAAGAGTGTAGGGGAGACAAAGGACAGAGAGGAAAAGAGGGCGTTACCACCAGTGAGTGAGGGCAGTGCAGTCGGTGTCTGGGCGGCGGTCGGGCTGCGCCCGCTGCTACCTGTGGCCGGGCTGGGTCTCAGCGAGCCTGCGCAGCGCCCGGAGAGGCGCGGCTCCACAGGCGCGGCTCCCGCGTGGACGGCACCGGCCACGTGGTGAGTGGGGCGCTCGGACGGGAGGACCAGGACCCTCGACAGGGTCGCGGCGACCGGCTGGATCGGGGCGGCAGGGCGGGCAGTGACGGCTGGATCGGGGCGGCAGGGCGGGCAGGGACCAGCTGCATCGGGCGGCAGAGGTTGAAGCGGGCGGTCCAGCGGGGCGAAGCGGCAAGTGGTCAGGGGCACGGGAAGGCAGGAGAGGTGCGAGGGCGAGCCAGCGAGGGCAGGAGAGCCAGAAGGCAGGCAGGCTGGGGCCAGGGCAAAGGAGGGGGCGAGCAGGCCAGCAAACGAACAGGAACGAACCCCGGCAAGCGAGCAGTCAGTAGCGAGCCCTCCGGCGAGCCTCAGCGAACTGTAGCGACCCCCTCTCCCCCGAGAGAGAGGAGCCCTGACGCAGTTGGTTTTCATACCCCTCCGGCCACTCCCAAAGTCTGCCCACTAACAGGGAACCATTGGTTCTGTCCAACCTTCCCGTGCCGTCCATTGTTGGAGAGCTCTTTGCAACTTGACTGGAGAAGTCCCTCCACAGTGTCTCCTACTGCCTGCCTCATGTGAGGCGTTGCCAGGCGAAGTCACCCCAGAGACGAGACTTCCCCCACTGCTGGCTGCCTCCTGCGAGTAGCAGGTGTACGCTCCCTTCCCCCTCATGCCCCTGACAACCCCGACAACCAGAGCCGAGGCAAACTAAAATGTCCGAATTGAACCTCACACATCTTGTGACAAACCATTGCCCGAGCTAGCATGCGATTGTAGAGGGATTTGAAACCGCTTCTGCTACTTCTGTTTAGATCTGACGTGCTGTGGCTTAGAGCTGCTGCGAAGCTGGTCTTGGCCCAGCCTGTGAGCTCTACACTGTGTGCTGGACCTCATGTTCGAGTGCCTTTGGCACAGGGGCTTCAGGCACCTTGCTCAGATGGCATTGCGCGCTCCTAGCCACATCATTATTTTCTGTCTGATCAGCCACCCAAGCAGACCCTCTCCACTGTGTGCAGTGTCCTTGGTGTGGGAGGGATGAGGGATGTGCAGACATGGGAGCAGCTCTCTCCTTGTACCAGCTGCAGTGGCTTCAGTTTTGGTGAGATGTGCACCTGACCCTCAGCTGTATTTCTAAGGGCTGTGAAAATTTCATCTTGCACTTGCTCAGCTCCATTCTCCTGTGGCTTTTACAGCTGCAGGAATTTCCCTTTTGCCTGAACCATTTCAAGCTGTGGGATGGAAGCAAGGTTTGGGGGTAACATGTTTTTCGATTGAAGCTGCTGAGACATCTAGAAGAAAGGTGACATTTGTGATGTAGAAGCCCTTTTCCATGTCTGAAATGAAACCCTGAGGCTGTTACTCTGCCTCTGGGAAGGGCTGGTGAGACCAGAGCTTTGGAGGGAGGCCCCCAGGCACCCTTCTGTGCCAGACAGCCCCCCTGACCTGCACACCAATGGAATTCACAGACCCTCTGTGAGTGAGCACACCTCTTGCCACTTGAAACACCAGAGTTTGTGTAAATAGCATGAGGCAGCGTGCTGTGGGAGGTGGCTTTGCTAATTTGCGGTAGTGTTTGAAGTTGCAGGTTGGACTTGTTCTAAGTGGTACAGAGAACAGGCATGAACACTTACATGTAAGTGGTCCGAACTGGAATAAAGAAATTTCTGGTTGTAACTGCTCCATAAAATACAGTGGTAGACTGCATAATGCATACTTTGTTCTTTGCAGAGAAAGCAAAAAGGTGTTAAGGGAATTTTTTTTTAATCTGTGCTCTTGAGTCTTCATCAGTATTGCATTTACTGTAGTACATGTTAAATTGGTGAATATTAATTTCAGCTGAATTTTTCCATTGTCTTCTTGGAAATAATCATGGAATGGCTTGGTTTGGAAGGGACTTTAAAGATCATCTAGTTTCACGCCCCATGCTGTGGGCAGGGATGCTTTCCACTAGACCAGGTTGCTCTAAGCCCCATCCAACCTGGCCTTGAACACTTCCAGGGATGGGACATCTACAGCTTCTCTGGGCAACCTGTGCCAGTGCCTTATGACCCTAACAATGAAGAATTTCTTTGTAATATCTAATCTAAACCTAAACTCCCTCAGTTTAAATCAATTCCCCCTTGCTCTGTCACTGAATACCCTTGTGAAAATTCCCTCTCCAGCTCTCTGTAGTTCTCTTTAGGTGCTGGGGGATACTCTAGGGTCTCTCTGTAGCCTTTTCTTCTCACCACCTAAAAAAACTGACTGCATTTCAGCTTCCCGTTTCCCTCCTCCCCAGCAGGCTCCTAGGCCATGAGCCTCATCCAGCCAGACGGTGGGATGTCAGGCATCTCCTCTGCTAGGGAGGATCTGCTGATCTACATACTTTTTGCAAACCTCAATTTCCGCAGCCTATTGCAATATTCTCACACGAAACACCAACTGTATAGGATCCAGCCAGGGAGTGGCCAGGCAGCCCCATTGTAAAGCAGGGACAGCCACAGTTAAACTTTGGAGCTGCTGGAAGCCAAGGGAAGCATTTCAGGGCACGGCTCCCTGTTTTCTCAGCAGCACTGCTGGTAAAAGGCTTCATTTAAAGCACCATAAATCCCAGCTTGTTGACAAAGCTGCTACATTGGAGTTTAGCCCCAGCTTCTTTCCCCATTCTTGACAAGGGCGAGAGAGCAGGGAATCTTACCATCAGCACTTCCTGTGGGACACACTGAACTTGACTTGCTCCTGAGAAAGCAGCGACGCAGACCCTCTCAGGGATCTCTGCACGCTATGTGCATCCTGTTGGGAAACGAGAAGTGCTGTCCTGGTGCCACAGATTCTCTACAAAATGTAGAAGTGCATCCAGAACTGTCTTGACTTGCACAGGGCATGAGTGGTTATGTATTTGGGGCATGTTAGTGCAGAAACTGTAAATATTAGTATCTCATAAAGGGACATTTATGTGTGTGTGGTAAGTGCTCGGTTAAATTTACAGTGGCTGGGCTACATAGCTTGTGACAAGCACTTAGGGAATCAGCCTAATTTTTTTAGGAAGCCTCAATTTTCTAAGAAATGGAAACCTAAATGTCTGTCCCAATGAAAGTACATCATTCAGAGCTGCTCTCCCCCAAACAGCAACAACATGTGGGCAGAGTTAAGAGAATAAGACAATAAACATGCAACCTTTTTTTTTTTTTTCAAAGAAGAATCCTGGTATAAGTTAAAATAAGACACTGTGTTCTGCATGTGTTAAGTCTGTGGTTGTAAGGACAGGGCACAGCTCCTGACGTCCCCCTTCAAGTTACCTCCCACCCATTATACTTTTTTTACTGCTGTCTGCCAATAAGAACATCCGAGGGACTAAGTTTAGTTTCGTCTTCGCCAGAGCCTCTTTGTGCAGGGTGCCAGCCGGAGAGGAAGCCTGCACTGACCAAGGCTGCTCATCAGGTTAGTTTTCTAAAAGCATGGAAATGTCAGTAACTTGTTAGCCTGGGAAGAGTGGAATAATAGCGTTAAAGTAGGGTGTTTTTTTCTTTTTTCCTGCTTAGCACATAATATAAAGCAAACTATCTGGTAAATCTTACCTGGGGAAGTGGGGCTTTTAAAAAGCTATGCACAAAAGCTAGATTATGGAGAGTTTACCTTTGCTTGCTGCTTTCTGGTGCTAACACAATTGTATGAATGTGTTGAAGGAATCTGACTGGTACTTTACTCTCCGTTTAAACTGGGCTGTCCTGCCAGAAGCTCAGATATTGGTGGTTTTTGATGGCTGGTCTCCCTGTGTGCTTGCTGTCCCTTCAGTGGGGTGTACTGTTGGTGGCAAGAGCAGCTATGCTTCAATCTCTTCATTACTGTTTGCAGCTAGGAGAGGAGAAAATAGGTGAATAATACTCATGCACAGACCACTGTGCGTTTGTAAAAGTGTAGAGAGATTCACCGCATGTCGGTGGCACTGCTGTGGGCAGGCAGAGGGAAGCTGTGGGTAAGCAGAGGCATTGCACTTCCCTCTGGACACACACCTGATACCACCTCCAGCTGGACTGTGCTGCCAGCTGAAGCCAGGAGTGGGATTTCTGGAGAAGCATGTGTTACTGCAAAGGGTGCAGAAAGAAGGTGCTCCCCCTCCCCCAGCACTGCTCCATCTCAGTTTCTATTCTGGCTCCTGAGCTCAGAAGCAACAGGAGGAGGAGGAGCAGGAACCTGACCACCTAGGAGGGTGGGTCTGAACTATGGTTCCTAAGAAATAAAATAAACCAACGCAACTTACAGAAAAAAAATCTCAACAAATGTGAGCAGGCAGTTTATCTTATCTCAGAGAACCTCACCCAAGCCCAAACTTTCTTTGAATTGTTACCGAAGAATATTTTTTGCTTTTTTTCTTGGCTAGGGAAATAGAAGCAGAGAAGAATTGTTCTTTTTGCTATTCTTCTTCATATTATTATTATTATTGCCATCATCATCATTATTATTATTTTAGACCTGAGGCTTACTGGTTTTCAAGGTTTGCTTGCTTGCTTAACCACAGGAAGGCAAGGAGAGGGTGTCAGACTTCGGACGTTGATTTTCTGCCTTTCTGGCTCCCTACATCAAGAAACCAGAGATACGAGTTTTTGGTAGTATCTCTTGTGTGGAGGCTGGCTTTGCTATGAGGAAATGAGTCCACAGGTGCTTCCCACATGCTCTGTGCCCGTGCTAAAGCCGTTTTATGTAAAATATGCCAAGCCCAACAACGGGAATGCCCAAATCACTCCCTTTAGCCTGGGTTCACTGCCCAGCCCAGCTCAGCACAAGGGAAATGAGCTGTGTCTCAAGCACTAGCAAAGCCTTTATGGGGTGGAGTGGGGAACACCAGTGGCTTGATGCTATTTTGAAGGCTGGATAAAATGGCAGAAAATGTGAAAACCTTGAAAATACACAAATGCAGGCAAGATATGGTGATGCTTTATCACCTCCAGCGGCTTCAAGGGAGCTGGGCAAAAGGCGGCCTGCTGAACAGTGATCACCACCAATTTGGTTGGAGGTTCAGACTGACCACAGGTTTTTCACCAACTATCCTGTCTCTTTCAGAAGAGAACCTGGGAATGGCTGCCCCAACTGTTGTGACGATCCAGCCGCAGTTTGGCGGGGCCATGTCCTCTGTCTCGAGGTGCACATGGCAGACAGGCCTGATGGACTGCTGCACCGACTGTGGCGTCTGTGAGTGCTCGGGACACACTTTCCTCGCCCCTGCTGCTCAGCCTGGTGGTGCCACTGTGCAGCCAGGCAGCCTGGCTCTTCCAGCTGCTCCGCTGATGCCAGTGGTTCTGGGCGGGCGGGCAGAGCCTCAGCCAGTGCTGTGTTTCTACCCCTGCCAGGCTGCTGCGGGATGTTCTGTTTCCCTTGCTTGGCGTGTCAAGTGGCTGGGGACATGAACGAGTGCTGCATGTGTGGGACCAGCGTGGCCATGAGGACCCTGTACCGCACCAGATACAACATCCCGGTCAGTCCTGAGCCTGCCCCCTCACCCTGCTGCGAGCCTGAAAGACGAGGTGCCCTCGAGGCCCTTCTCTCTGTACTTAAGGGATGGGCTCAGGGCAGCAGTGATTTCCACTCCCCCTTTTTTCCCCATTCGTATCCACCTCAGCTGCTGCTTGCCCCTTTGAGCTTTGAACTATGGGAAAGACTTGAGATAGCTGTGGGCTGACTAAAAAATAAGTGAAGTTGGTTACACAGATAAAGATCCATAATCAGGTTTGGAAGAAAGGTGGATAGTACATATGTGGATGTGCTTCTTCCTGCAAGGGAGGCAGTTGGTGCCATCCCAAATGCAAACCATGGGGGCCCAAGTTCACTTTGCCCACGTTGTCTGTCCCTGTACTTACTTTTCTTCCCAATCTCAACCTCAGAAGCCAAATGATAAGTAGCTATCTGCAGCCTGCATGAAGGGCTCCCTCCTTCCTTTCCATAGTGCTCGGGGTTTCCCAGGCCAGGGCTTCAGTGTTTGCTACTCATGATGCTGCAGCCAGCCAAGAAAAAAGAGTGCTTGACGTGGAATGTGATTAACATTTTCTTGGCTGCAACCTGGCTTCTGGAAAACCTCTGTCCCTAACTAGTTTCTCCCTAACAGGGGTCCATTTGCTCTGACTACTGTGTCACCCTGTGGTGCCCCGTGTGCTCTGTTTGCCAAATAAAGAGAGACATCAACCGCAGGAGGGAGCTTGGCATATTCTGGTAAGCTGGGGGTGCTGATGCTGGTCCATAAAGCTGCTGTCACATGCAGCCAAGTGACTTCCCAGAGCCTCTCCTGCCAGCATCTTGACATGGAACAAAGTTTTCTGCCGTGGGGAAATGGCCGTGGACAGGTGATAAGAGTGACCTGTCTTGAAGCAAAATGTTGCTGGGGACCTTATACAGGGTGGAGGGGGAAGGACTGGGGGGACATACAGAATGTGGTGAGGCACAGTCCCGCTCCCTGACGCTCCTCTCCCATCCTGTTGCAGATGCTGCCATCCTCACTGCATCCCTGGAGCTGCTGCAGGCACGAGTCACTGCTGTCCTGACTGTTGGGAAATGCACCATGTGAGGCTTGCCTTGATTGCGTTTTATTTCCCCTAATTAACTGCAGCAATAAAGTTTTGAGTTTGTCTTCCTACCTCTGTGTATGTGACTCTTGCACCACCTCAGGGCACTCATCCTTCTCCCGCTCCATCCATCTCAGCAGCCCCTACAGCAGCTGAGATTTCCCTGTGCCTGAGAGATTTTCACTAGTATTTTGTTATTGGATCAGCTTTTAGAAAGGATATTTAATGTATTGAAGGAGTCAGTGTTGCTCATTAAAGTTGCAAAATTTGGGAGAATGGCTGCTGCTCCATGGCAGACCTGGCTCTTCCTGCAGGCAAGTGACTCTGCAGGCCACCCAGCATTGCACCTGCTGTGGTGGCCCAAGTGGCTGTCCAGGGCTGTTCATCAGTGCTACCTTTCTGAATATAATGGCATGGGGATTTGGGGCTACCTGGCAGCAGCTCACCTCGATGTTGCAGAGATATGGACCCTTGTTGCAGTTGCAGCACAGGTGGGGAGAAAAAATAAAGGTCCAAGTCAGAGCTCAGTTAAGGGAAATGATATCCCACTTTATTTAATTACAGGCAGGCCTTATATAATCCTTGCATTGGTCTATGGCAAGGATCATTGGTTCCTGGTCCAACCACCTCTCCAAGTGATTGGCCAGACCCCACACCACCTGTTAGACTCCTAATATGACACACCTGCAAGATGTTTAGAAAAGCATCTTGCTTGTTTATGTAAAACCAAGGACTTTGACAGAATACTTTCAAAATGCTGGATTTTTCTCTGCCAGCAGCTTTTCAGCATCCACAGACCCTGAGCATGAATTTCTACCCATGTGCAATAAAAAACCTGGCTGGGTCGTGGGTTATCTGTGTCCTCTCCATGGACAAACAGTGCCGTCTTCCTGCATGGCCTTTTAGAGCCCACTTGTCTGTACTGGGCTGTGAGACCTGCATTCCCCTCATTCCCAGAAGGTAGAGGTTGCATCCACCCTCTCTCCATCACTCTCAAGAGAAATACTAAAGGATTTTTGATCCCTACAAATATCTCCCAGCTTCATTCTTTTAAGGTGAATATGATTGGTTTTTTGTCCCCACTCTTCCTTCACCTTCACCACAAGACTTTTGAAGGGCAGGCGGTGGCTCTGTCCGTGCTGCAGGGTGGGTATGTGTGATGGCACTCCCAACTGCTTAAACCCCAGATGGCCCAGACCATCTGTGTGATAAATACATATTATAATATTGGCTTTGTGCAGATGCTTAAGTAGGTGCTATATGTTAAAGTAGTTTTACTATGAAGATACAGTTTTGTAACAGTAACTAATGCTTTGTATTAGACTTAGACATGGTATTGAAATTGCTGATATAGTTATGCTTGTGCTGACTGAACTGTCTGCTTGGCCGGATAACATCCAACCAACATGCGATGAATATCCCTGCTACGGATATGCCAGCTATCAGGAACCACCATCTGTGGGAAATATGGACAAAACCACATCTGGAAGTGATAATAAAAAGCTGACTTGGACTGTAGCCAAGAAATACGCATGCTCTAAAAAGGCGGACCCGAGGAGGGGCCATGCTAAACAGTTCTGAATATGTATAATTGTTTATGGATATGTACTAGTCTGATGCAATAGTAAGGGTATGTAAAGGGTGTCTCTGGAACAGCAGGTGTGCTCTTGGCCGAGAGCCAAGAGTACC
>VZRR01005329.1:905667-975093 GCA_013398015.1 Oreocharis arfaki
TTACTGCGCCCCCCACCCCCCCCGCCCTTTTATAAGAACACTTAGCCGATTTTTTTCTTGTTTGCCTTTGTTTTGTTTTGTTTTGTTTTTTAATTTCAATAAATGGTTCCCAGGTATAATATTGCCGTGTTTGTGCTTGTTATTTCGTCAGAAAAATCTATCAAAAGAATCCTTCCCAACTCCCCCTTTTTATAGTTGGAATGGGACACCATCCTGTGAGTGATCCCTGGCAATACAAAAAAATCCATTTTCAGCCTAAGAGAGGCCGCCCCTGTGTCACCCAGTGCAGCTACAGGCAGATCTTGCAGATGCCCAGGTTTGACAAAGGAAAGGTGCTGGCACCTGCAGCAGCACATGGCTTGGGGCAGCATAGGAGCCTGGAAACAAACTGCCCGTCTCTGGAAACCTCTCCCGCTGGGGCTCTGGGCCTGGAGAAAACTTGGGTGGGGAAAGGCGAGGGCGGGCAGCAGGGAAGCTGTCATTGTGCAAAGGCGCACCTAAGCTGGCTTTCGCTCTGTTAGTCAGAGGGAGCAGAGGTCATTTGCCAGAGCGCATATAAAGCATAAGAACCAGGAAAAGGTCACGTGTCTGCTGGGACAGGGACAGCTTGGCAAGTACGTATGGCATGGCTTTGCTTTGGTTGTGGTATAGAAACTGCTTATGGCTGAAGCAGTGATGCTAGTGAAGAGGGAGGGCTGGAAAAAAAGGTGAGGGCAGCTACCTGGAAAACTGCTTCAGGGTTAACCACAGCATGGTGGGTGCTGCTGACGGCATCCTGACAGATATGGGGAACAGAGGTAGAGGACAGCGGCTTTTGCTCTATTGCTCATTTGTGCACATGTACATATGCCTATAGGTGCTGCTTTATGGGCTGGGTTGTTGATGAAATGTGGCTGCATGCCCCTCAGGATCCTTTTGTCCCCATCAGTCATTCCAGCATGGCTGGTGATGCCATGGGGCTGTGAATTGTAGAGTTGTGATGTGTTTGGTGTGCTGGGCCTGGGCCATCTCTCGGGAGGTGATTGTGGGGCAGAGGCTTCTCCAGGCTGCTGCCTGCTCTGCACTGCAGCCTCCACCCATGCAGGGATGTGATGTGCTCGTACCTGGGAAGGGGAAGCCTGACTGGAAGGATGCTGCCCCTAAAACTTCTCTTGCTGCTGCTGCTCCTGTGCACACTTCTCCCTGTGGTCCCTGTGGTCCTGCCTGCTGCTGGACATCCCTGCTTACCACCGCACAGCCTCTCCATGGTCTGTCTGTCTCTTCTCCTGCCCCTCCTGGCTCTTGCTTCTTAAATTATCGTGTGCCAAGGCTTCCTGAAGGGGCTGCTGTTTTGGCATGCCAGGACATGTTACATTGGCTGCAGAGGTGGTGGGAATTACCTGGGATCTCGTGGATGAACAAACAGGGACAGCTGGCCAGGGCAGGGCCAGGAGGTGTCCGGAGAGGGACAGTGGGTGCAGTATCCCCTGCTGCACTCGCAGGTGTCTCAGGTAGGGACAGCCCAGCCATGCTTCCACTGCCTGCAGAAAGCTGCAAAAAATTCAGGAGCAAACCATGTGGAGATTTTTGTCAGCTTTCTTCCCTCTTACACCATAGTTCAACAATCTTTTTCCTCCTCCTGGCACCACCAGGAACCAGGGTTGGCCCCACTGCAACAAGCTGTGTCTGACAGCAGGGGTGTGTCTGGGACAGTCTGTAAATACTGGGGAGCCACCGGAGCTGCCAGCAGGGCCACCCCTTTTGCCCCCTGTTGGCATTAGTCAGTACAAATGCAGTGCCACAGCCAGTGCCTCTCTGATGTGGGTAATGAGCTCAATGGCATCATTTGAGTGCTGGGCATAGTCATTGTTCCACCACATTTCTTGTGTTGTTTGATACTTAACTTTGTGTAAATGTGAAATTCTGATGTGAAAAGAGTCCTCTTAGAGTGCTTAACGAAGTGGTTCAGAGCTTCGGCACAGGGCAGGGAGTGTGTCTGCATGGGACTTCTCCTGTGGGAGCATCCTCTATTTGTTTGTTTGTTTGTTTGTTTGTTTGTTTGTTTTAAAGCCCCAAAACAAAAGTGAGAGTGGCAGAGGCTGGTGCTGTGCCTTGCAGCGGTGGCAGGGAGGGAAGGGGCTGCTGATGGAGGTGCAGGTGCAGGTGGAGTTGTTACATTGGTCAGGTGATTTTTGGGGATGGCGCTGTGGAGCAGGAGCTTTCCTGCTCTCAGAGGGTGCCGCCCCTTGCGGAGGAAGGGTGGGATGGACAGGAGCTCCACAGGCCATGGTGACTCCAGGGGACTGAGGAAGAGGAGGATGAGGTGTTGGCACAGACACTCAAGTGGAGGAGGAATAGGAACTGGTGACAGGGCTTAGGGTGATGGAAGGAGACAAGGAAAACCTACTGCCTTGAAGCACACTAAGAAGGCAAGTGAAAAAGGAAGAGAGAGAGGGAAGCAAATAGTCTGAGATCCTCACAGAGCAAAACAAAGATTGAAGTGACTCCTGAGAGCTTGGGGAAGCTAGAACTGAGCAGTACTAGCTTCGGGAGACTGTGATCATAAACAAAAAAATAAAACCAAAAAACCAGCCCAAAACACAAACAGTTTTACAGAGACAATGATGAAAGACGACCTGGAGGTAAGAAGACAGGTTTGAGGTGTTGAAGCACTGCAGCTCTGAAGCAGAAGGACCTCTGATTTCACAGAGGCATTTTACTTGCATAGGCAAGGGATGATGTGCTGCTGCCTTTGGTGGGAGACTGGTTGGGGGGGCGGGGTGGGGGCTTTGCTCCAGAGGGTAGTGGCAGCTTCTGGCAGAGCTGTGCCCCCTGCTTTATGATGAGGGTGGCAGTACCCTGGCAGTGGGCACTCCTCAGGGAGCTCTCTCTTTGAATGCAGCAGCCTGAGCAAGGTACCTGCTTCAGAAACACCTGCAGCATCTTCCTCTGATGGCTTTTCCTTCCAGACCACAAACTGCCTGGAGGGACCTGACCCTGTGCTGGCAATGGCCTCTCAAACTGTGATTACGGTCCAGCCCCAGTTTTCTGCTGCCCAACAGCCGGGGGAGTGGCAGACAGGGCTGATGGACTGCTGCTCCGACTGCGGCGTGTGTGAGTACTCACGTACCCCTCATTCCTGCTGTTGCTCATGATGTGTTCTGGGTGTTTTACCCTGCTCCTTCAGCAGCATTACCCCTGCTGCAAACCCCACTCCCATGGGTACTGGAGGCAGAGCAGCTCTTGCCTGATGTGAAAAGCCACAACTCCCGGCTGGCTTCCTCCCCTTTCCTCCATCTTTGCACCTCTCAGCCAAGACCATGTCTCCTTGTCTCACAGGTCTTTGTGGGACATTCTGCTTCCCCTGCCTGAGTTGCCAAGTGGCCGGGGACATGGGCGAGTGCTGCCTATGTGGCTCCAGCGTGGCCATGAGGACCCTGTACCGCACCAGATACAACATCCCGGTCAGTGACTGGCTCGGGGCCCATCCGAACAGCAGCAACAGCCACAGGATGGGTGCTGGGGTGGGGGCTCAGGGAAGGAAAAAGGGGTGCCCAAAGGGAAGGGCAGAGGTGGAGAGCTGCATGGGCATCCCGGCAGGTTGGGAGTCAGGGACACAACTGCCTCACCACTGTGAGCTGGAGGTAATCCCACCACACACCACTTCATCCCAGTCCTTGCTAGATATGAGCAGCAGCATGCTGCAGGGCCCGTGTGAGCTGCCCAGGGGTGCTGACGATATAAAATAGAAAGGTTGAAAGGCTCAAAGGTTTCTGTGGGAAGGGGTTATTCATGCAATGTCCTTTGCTCCATAGGGCTCCATCCTGGGAGACTTTAATGCTGTCTGCTGCTTCACCCAATGTTCACTCTGCCAGCTGAAGAGAGACATCAACCGGAGGAAGGCGCTGGGCATATTCTGGTAAGCTGGGGGTGCTGGCGCTGCTTTATCTCACTGCTGCACAGCACCCAGTGGCTTCCTGGGGTCTCCCTTTCCACTGACACCTGACTCCAGACACAAGGTTGCTGCAGCGCCAGAGCAGTAATGGCTGGGGAAAGGGTGACCCTCCTCTCCTGTCCCGTTGCAGATGCTGCCGTCTTGAGTACACACTGTGGAGCCACTGCAGGCAGGAGCTGCTGCTGCCCTGGATGTTGGGAAATGCACCATGAAGAGTTTGCCTTCCCTGTGCTTGATCCCCTCTTCCCTGGGTAGCGCCAACAATAAAAGCACTGCCTGTCTTCCTGCCCCTGTGTTGTTATTTATGTCTCTGTGTCCTTCTGCAGCATCAGAATCAGTGCTGTACTTTTCTAGGCTGTGTGGTCAGAGCCATGATGAGGTTGTCAGGTAATGGAGGCTTTCTCTTGCACACCCACACTGGAATGAGGCCAGACCACAAAATTCACTGAGAGAAAATAAAACAAAAGCCAAATCTGCTATGGGAACAACTTCTCTGTGGATGCCACCAATGTGCAGAGCTGGTGACAGCATTGCCCACTGCTCAGAGAGCCCAAGAGCAGTGAACCCCTCCGTGTTGCTGCCTGGACTGACCCCAGCACCAAGACACAAGTGGGGAGTGATGGTGATTCCCAGTCTCATTCTGCTTTCCCCACACAAACATTGTAAAGAGATCATTGCATGGGAGCTTCACATCACATGCTTCTCTGTGGCTCAGACTCCTGCAGCTGTGAGTGTTGGGTGTAATATGTTGTGGTGGGAGAGCCAGGACTTGGGGGTGCAAAGGTTTATCCATTGCTTACCATGGTGACAAACAGGGAAGAGGTAAGTCTGGGACTGGGGTTGCTCTGGTTCAGATTGGTTTAAGGTTTATTGCTTTGAACAGAAAAATGTGGTTTTTGCCCAGAGTGGGTTGCGGGGGACCTGGAGGCTCTCTCATGTCTGTGCTTCTGTGCTGGCACCTTCAGGACAGGAGCGGATTTTATTCAAAAATACCTTTCCCACTCCCTGTTCGCACCATCACCACTCCCATTGCAGTCACCCCCCGTGTGCAGGGGTGAGGCTGTGCCGCTGCTGACTGCGTGTACGGGTGTGTTCACACACACAGACCTGTGCACAGAGAAGCAGGAGAAAGCGGCTGTGCTGTGGTGTCAGCCGGAGCTGGGAGCTGACAGTGTCCCTGCTGTGGGGACAGATGTCACGGGTGGCTGTGGGAGGCCCAGCCTCAGTAATCGCTGCTGTCAATCAAGAAAACTCCACCTCAAATGCCTGGGACTCCCCCTTGGAGGAGGACTCAGGGCGGTACTGAGGTCTGAGACCCACCCGCCTCTCCAGAAAGTTCTGTTATGTTCGACGTTCCGTTGGTTGATTGTTGTTATACCCTCCCCTCAGTTAATTTTATTGGACCCCAGATCCCTGGACCCTCCCCTCGCTCGCGTCCCTGTTGGCTGCTTCCCTAAACCCCTCCCAGTTTGTGTCTCCCTTTTAAACCCCTGCACACCCCGAAGAGCCCCGGAGTTCTCCCTCCGCACCTCTCCCTCCTGCATCCCCATGCCTGTTCCTGTAATAAAGGAGACCTCAGAGGAGACCCCCTCTCGCAATCCTTTGCCTCCTTTCGCCTTCTTTCCATTGTGCCTTGCCTGTGCTAGCCAGGAGCCGCCTCACCTCGAGCGTGAGGGACCCACGCACAGCCAGAGTCTGTCCTAGGCTCTCAGGCCCCCCGAGCTGGCGTCCTCGGCTGAGGATAGCGAGGATAAGCAAGGCAACAAGTGGCGCACTGAACAGGGACTTTCCATCATGTTCCTGGGAGCCGAAGACGAAGTAGGACTTGGTGTCGCTGCTTCCGTGCGTGAGAACGCCCTGTTTTAAGGTGCGGTGCTCCCAGGGCCGGACTGAAGGAGCGTCCTATCCCTGGCGTGAACCGGAAAAAACAGTCCGCAAGAAAGGAGGACCCAGTGCTGCAGTTTTATTTAGAGAGACAGCAGACGAAGATCCCTGAGAGAAGAGAAGAGTAAGTGAAAAATTTGCTGCTCCCTCCCCTGTCCCTCCAATTTTAATTTCTACATTTTTCAGGTGATGAGGGTGGGTTTTCGCTCCAAAATGGGAAGTAAGTTATCCCTGGAGCAGCGAGAGTTTTATTTCCAACTTCGTGATACCCTTGTTGATCATGAGTTAAAGTTTTCTAAGTCTCTTCTTAAGAAGTTCGTCCGTTGGATTTTTACTGAGTTCCCCAACACATCCCCGGATGAATCAAAATCCATTTTATTTTGAGACAAAATAAAGGGGAGAATGGTCTTTCTGCAAGGCCGTGGAGATCCGTCAGTCGAGCGCTTTTTCGCGCTCCTAACGCTGATCCAAAGCACTGCAAAAAGACCAAAGAAAAAAATCAAAAGAAAAAACCCCAGTTACTCCTTCTCCCTTACCCGTTCCCCGTCTTTCCCATTCCCCAAATCCTTCGAGGAGGGGCAAAGAGACTATAGAAAGCCCGAGGGCTCAGGGTTGCCACCAGCTCCCTGATACTCCCTGTGCCTCTCCCTCTCCAGCCCGGAGAAGACCCGCGCAATCTTCTCCGAGCACCCCTAAAAGAGCTACTCCTAACCCCTCACACCCAGTTCCAAATCCAAAAGTTAATTCCCCCGGTGTCTCCTTCGATCCTAATGTCCCTCAAAATGGCAGCGACAGCCAACTTAAAACCCAAAATGGCTGTGACTGCATGGTTTCCCTCCCCCAACCTTCTTCTTCCCACAGTCTCCTTTTTCCCGCCATACAAAACCCATTCCTCCCCCTCCCTGACGTCAACCCTTTCCCTCTTACCTATTATCTTAACCCCTCCCACTGGGCAGTGACTGGGACTGTGGGTAGACCCCTGATTGCCAACCCCAGAAATCCCTTCCTTTTCCCAAGCTCCTCCCCCTTCCCAAACCCTCCTCCTTCAGCCCCTGACCCCTCCCCCAAGGTCGGTGCTTCCGGTTCTCACACCCCCCCTTCCGGTTCCCACGATACCAAAGCCGGAAGGGACGCCATCTTGGGCCGGGACCCGGAACCCCTCAAGCCCCCCTTCGCCACTCCTGTACAATTTAGCCGCACAGGCTTGAACCCTTCCTGGGAGCCCTTCAGTTATAGCAACATTAGGGAACTTTGCAAAACTCAGAAAGAGTTTGGCAGGGAAAGCGAATATTTTAAAAGCTTGCTGCATGCGACTTTCGGCAGCAACACTTTAGTTCCCCACGATCTTAAAACTATCATGTCTTGCCTCCTTTCACCCACAGAATACCAAGTGTGGGAACGAAATTGGAAAAGACAAGTTCGGGAACTAATCCCTGTCCTCCCTAATACTGCTAGCAACCAAGAGTTCTCTTTTGATTTACTCGTAGGAGAGGGACTAAACCTCAAACTCAAGCCCAAAACATCACACCCGATGTTTTGGTAGTGGTAGCAGGAGCAGCAGAACAGGTACTCCTCGGTATGCCTCCAATCTCCACCCGCATGGTTTCCTATTCCAATATTTACGAAGGCCCCTATGAATCATTTGTTCAATTTGTTGACAAATTAAGAATTGCTATTGAAAAACAAGTTGACAATCCAAAAATCAGAGAAAGCATTTTAACAGAAATGGCAAAAACTCATGCAAATGAAATTTGCAAAGAAATTATCCTGTCCCTTCCCCATGACCCTCTCCCAACTATCGATGAAATGGCTGAAGCCTGCTGGAGGCTGATGAGCATCAAATCAACATCATGCAGAGTACCTTGAGACCACCACGTTAACGCTATTAACATGCAAGAAGTCACATGTTTCAAATGTGGGAAAATAGGCCATTTCTCAAAAAATTGTCAAACTGTCCTACCTGTAAACCCTAACCCAAATCCCCAATACCCCCGAATGTCAACCCATTCAACATCTGTTCCCACGGCACCCATCGCCACCACTTCCGTCCCTACTGCACCCATCCCTGTTACCTTCCCTTCCCCTCCCAAAACATGGGAAACTGAGTGAGCGACGTGGAGAGGCGGACCCGCGTCGCTGTGAGGAGACAACATCCGCCTTGCAATAAGACTTTTTACCTGCTCTGACAAAAGACAATACCGATTTTACTGGACTTGACTTTCGAGTTATATCGTTACAGACTCCCGCCAAAGACACCTTTGTGCTCGTGCTGCCTAATGCGACCCACGGACCCAGAGAACTTGGAATCGTCCCTTCTCTTGTCAAAACTGATGGTGATGGTAGCTTTCTACTGAAGTTGGCATGTTGTAACCCGCTGTTTTTTCTTTCTAAGGATTAGGTTGTCGCCAGAGTCAAAATCTATCGATTCCAGGCAGTTCTCACGGAGTCCCCAGTAGTGTGTTGGACTGAAGAGATTGGGAGAAACAGACCAGTGATCAGTTGCAGATTCTCAAGTCGCGGCTCAGACATTTCCCTCATGAGAATGTTGGACGCAGGGGCAGACGTGACAGTCGTGTCATCTTCCAGCTGGCCGTCATCGTGGGAGAAGCAATCTGTGGTAGGTACCATCCGTGGTGTCAGTGGATAGATCCCCGCTGAAAGGAGCAAAAATGTTATTCAAATAGGGGGGCCTGATGGACGCATTGCATCTGTGCATCTCTTTGTCATCAGTTCAGGCTTTAACCTTTGGGGTAGAGACGTCATGTCCAAATGGGGAACTCGGATCGAACTGGCACCCAAGATCCAGGATTTTTAATTGGGGCCATTGAAGAGCACCCAACTCAGGCCCTTAATTGGAAAACAAATTCACCCGTCTGGGTCGATCAGTGGCCCTTGTCATGTGAAAAATTAAAGGTGCTCAACGAGCTCGTAGAGGAGCAGTTAAAAAAGGGTAACATCATCCCTTCCAACAGCCCTTGGAATTCCACTGTTTTCGTTATTCAAAAGCCAGGAAAAGATAAGTGGTGGCTCCTCCACGACCTCAGAAAAATTAATGAAGTGATTGAGGACATGGGATCTCTACAGCCAGGGTTACCATCACCCTCTATGCTCCCGCAGAACTGGAAAATTGTGGTAATCAACATCAAGGACTGCTTCTTCCAGATCCCCCTACACCCGGATGATGCTCCCAGATTTGCCTTTTCGGTACCATCAATTAACCAAAAAGAACCAATGTGGCGCTTCCATTGGCAAGTGTTGCCTCAAGGGATGAAAAACTCCCCCACCATTTGCCACTGGTATGTTGCACACATTCTGTCCCCTGTCCGGACTCTGGCTGCTGACTCCATCATCGTCCATTACATGGATGATGTACTGGTCTGTGCACCCAATCAAAATTATTTGGAGTGGACCCTTTCCAAAGTAGTGGGGGCTTTGGAAAGCAATGGTTTTGAAATACAATCCTCCAAAGTCCAAAAGACTGCTCCGTGGAACTACCTCGGAATGAAAATCCAAGAACAGACTATCGTGCCCCAACAAATAAAAATAATTGACAACCCAAAAAATTTAAAAGAATTGCAGCAATTATGTGATTCCCTCAATTGGATTTGGCCTTATTTAGGGGTTTTGACAGAAGACCTGGCACCTCTTTTTAATCGCCTTAGAGGAGACAACGACCTGACATCACCCAGGACACTCACCCCGGAAGTGCATGACACACTGAGGAAAGCATAAGAAGCCTTGGTAAGCAAGCAAACACACAGATTTGACCCCAAATTACCCTTCAAATTGGCCATTCTAGGAAAAATGCCCCACCTACATGGGCTCACCCACCAATGGGATGAGAGACAGAAAGACCCGCTGCTAACAATAGAGTGGATCTTTCTCTCTAATCATTCCCTAAAAATTGTGACCACACCACAGGAATGAATGGTGCAAGTCATTCGGAAAGCGAGGTCCTGCCTTGCTGTCCTAGCAGGGTGTGACTTCACATGCATTTTCTTACCAATTACGATTGACGCACTAGAATATGTTATTCAAAACAATGCTGAACTCCAATATGCTCTAGACTCGTACCCTGGACAACTTTCAATTCACTATCCAAAACACAAAGTTTTCGATCTTGATCTCAAAATTATTCAAAAATCAGTCCAGAGCAGAGAACCCCTCAAAGCTTTGACACTTTTTACTGACAGCTCCAGTGCATCTGGAAAATCTGTCATTGCGTGGCAAAATCCAGCCACACGGAAGTGGGAATCTGATGTGGAAATTGTAAAGGGGTCCCCACAAGTGGCAAAGCTGGCAGCTGTAGTCAGAGCTTTTGGCAGATTCTCTGGACCGTTTGATTTGGTGACTGATTCGGCATATATTGCTGGGGTAGTCTCTAGAGCTGAGGGCACTTGGCTCTCAGAGTCCAACAACCCAAAAATACACCTGTTGCTTTCGAAACTAATCCAGTTAATTTCCCACCGAAAGCAACCATTCTTCGTAATGCATGTGAGATCACATACTGACCTTCCTGGGTTTGTCTCAGAAGGGAATAGAACAGCAGATGTGCTAGCTGTGCCAGTGCAAGTTGCCAACCTGCCAGATACATTCCAACAAGCAAAGTTGAGCCATGCACTTTTCCATCAGAACGTTCCCGCTCTTGTCCGAATGTTTAATTTAAAGAAGGACCAAGCGAGAGCCATTGTGGCAACATGTCCCAACTGCCAACCCCTTCAACTTCCATCTCTGGGTACAGGAGTTAACCCGAGAGGGCTTGGCAGTGGGGAACTGTGGCAAATAGATGTAACCCATGTCCCTGAATTCGGCCACCTAAAATATGTTCACATGTGCATTGACACCTTCTCTGGTGCCCTCTTTGCCTCCGCGCATTCAGGGGAGAAAGCAAAAGATGTTATTTCACATTTAATTCAAGCTTTCTCTGTCCTGGGAATTCCTAGAGAGATAAAAACGGACAACGGCCCTGCATACATCTCAGAGTCGTTGAGGAAATTTTTCCAGAAATGGGGGATCTCACATGTTACCGGGATACCTCATTCACCCACAGGTAAAGCTCTAGTAGAGAGGGCTCATCAAACCATAAAAACGATGCTTCTTCAGCAAAAAGGGGGAGTTGAGATAGAGGCCCCCGCTGTTTGGCTTGCAAGGGCTCTTTTCACACTAAATTTTCTAAATTGCTCTGATAATGAGCCTGATCCGCCTGTGCTACGCCATTTTCACAACAACACGCGAGCATGGCTGAAAGAACACCCTTTGGTTTTGACAGAAGAACCGGATTCACTGAAAATCACCGGTCCCTCCTCCTCATCACCTGGGGAAGAGGATACAGATGTGTCACCACTCCAGAAGGCCCGAAGTGGGTCCCAGGAAAATTTATCAAGCCGTTTCTGAAACATCAAGCACGGGTTCAACCCAATACTGTAAAAGACACCAAAGATGTCGCCAGGAGGAGGAAAGCCAAGCCTGAAAAGGAAGACCAAGCCGAGAAAGAGAACAGCAGCTCAGAAGCAGAAGATGAAGAACCCAAGTTGCCAGTTTCCCATGTCCCCCATTCCCGAGCCCTGGCTTTCCCTGACCCTCTTCGCGTTCCCTTCTCAAACTTTTCCTACTCCCTACCCTCACTCATTTTGAATATTAAATATTAATGCCTTTTTTATCTGTTCTAGTTAAGATGGCCTCACTCAAATTGAATATCCCAGTGATTTTCAGCTTCCTGACCATCATGGTGATTCCTGCTGACCCATGGATCGTGTCACAGCCGAAGAAGAATGTGTGGGTGACCCTGGCCCATGCCCTCAAACAGGACCAGATGTGCATGTCAACAGCAGCCGTAGACAATCCCTTGTCTATGAGCCTGGTAGGAATCCCACTGGAAACACCAGACTACCCCCAATCCCTGCGTGACCTCCACCGTGAAGTCAATACCAAAAAATCAGGAGTACGTGCTTATGTTTACAACTGCATCACTTATTCAATCAAACTCCCCATTGTCAACCCCCTGATCTTATAGAGGGAATGGATCACTAAATTACCTCGACTGGCCGATGAACCCACTGAAATTGAATTATTAGGCTCTATGAAAGCACCCCATTGTGTGCACTTCAACTTTAAACCACATCCCTATCACCATGATCCACAAATTTATCAGCATAGAAAACAGACCAAATTTGAATTGACAAATTTTGAATGGTGTAGGGACCTTGCAAAAGTACAAATTCCCTCCACAAGAGATGAATATAACTCCAACCCCCGTGCCCTTCCCAAAGGAATTTTCTTTATTTGTGGAGATCGCGCATGGCCGGGGATTCCATCTCACCTGGTAGGAGGCCCTTGCACCCTAGGACGCCTGACCCTTGCTACACCCAACATGACTCAAATTCCAATTTGGAGAAGTAGGAAAATTCAAAAAAGAGGTGCAACCCAATCTGACCCTCATTGTGATACCTCAATTTATCATTGGGCAAAATCCAAAAGAATTGCAGTCTCAATATTCCTGCCTGGGGTAGCAGCTGCAAAAGCACTCAATGATTTGGGACACCTCGAGTGCTGGGTGACCAAGCAAGCAGAGTTAACTTCAAGCACCCTAAGTAACGTCCTTTCAGAGGAGAAAATTACCAGGCAAGCCACGCTACAAAATCGCGCGGCAATTGATTTTCTGCTGTTGGCACATGGGCATGAATGCCAGGACTTTGAATGCATGTGTTGTTTCAATCTTTCGTCAAAATCAGAAGGCATTCATGCCACCCTAGACAAGATGAACATTCTAATCAAAGACATTAAATATGAAACACAAGATTGATTTCAACGGACTTTAAATGATACCATCCAAAAAGTCACCCACACCATCAGGGCAGTGGCAAAAGCCTCTGGAAGCTGGTTGAAACAACTGTTGAATGAACTGGGACTCCCTGAATGGGGAACTTCTTTAATCAGAGACCTCGGCCTCATTGTCCTTTTTCTGTTTTTTGTTTCTATTGTGTTCTTTGTTTTAAAACGTATTATTTACAATCAAGTTGTTTCTTCCGTAAGTAAAAACAAGGGAGGTGTGGGAGGCCCAGCCTCAGTAATCGCTGCTGTCAATCAAGAAAACTCCACCTCAAATGCCTGGGACTCCCCCTTGGAGGAGGACTCAGAGGGCGGTACTGAGGTCTGAGGCCCACTCGCCTCTCCAGAAAGTTCTGTTATGTTCGACGTTCCGTTGGTTGATTGTTGTTATACCCTCCCCTCAGTTAATTTTATTGGACCCCAGATCCCTGGACCCTCCCCTCGCTCGCATCCCTGTTGGCTGCTTCCCTAAACCCCTCCCAGTTTGTGTCTCCCTTTTAAACCCCTGCACACCCCGAAGAGCCCCGGAGTTCTCCTTCCGCACCTCTCCCTCCTGCATCCCCATGCCTGTTCCTGTAATGGAGACCTCAGAGGAGACCACCTCTCGTAATCCTTTGCCTCCTTTCACCTTCTTTCCATTGCACCTTGCCTGTGCACCTCGAGTGTGAGGGACCCACGCACAGCCGGAGTCTGTCCTAGGCTCTCAGGCCCCCCGAGCCGGCGTCCTCGGCTGAGGATAGTGAGGATAAGCCAGGCAGCAGGTGGCCACGGGCGTGCTGGGTCACCTCTGCTCCCTCCTGGCTGCTTGTCCTAAATCGCTGCCACGTGCATCCTGCCAAGCACAGAGCAGGGTTGGGGGCTGGGTCTGAGCCTCAGCCCACAACACAGGCAGCTGCCTGGTTTGAGGTGGCCAGTTCAGCAGCAGCCTTGACAGCACCAGAGCTGGGCACCCAAGATCTAGGGTTTCAAAGCCACGCAGCCAGGAGTGCTGAGGTCCTCTCTTTCCAGGGGCCGGTGAGCCCTGTGTCCCCAGCACAGGACTCTTGCAGGCCCCCTGCCCCCACCTCTCCTCCCACTGTGATGGTTGTTCTGGGCTTCCCTGGCAGTCATTCCTGCTAACATCCTTCTACCCCTAGGCCCATCCTTGATCATGGAGTCTCCTCTCCGGGTCTCTTTCTCCGCCAGTGCATGCAGGGCTTGGTCCATTGGGACCAGGGACCAAAGCCATGAACTCCACAGGGGCCTGTGTCCTCCACAGTGAGCCAGAAGTAGCCAGGAGGCTGCGGAGCATACACAAGGACACAGAGGTTTTGTTTCTATGAATTCCTTGATAAAAAGTTACTACAGATGATCACTGCTAAAGCAAGTATGTACTCATGACCACTTACCAGAAGGCACACCAATATGCACCATTTGAGGTGCTACCAGCACGACCCTTGCCAAACTGCTGCCAGTAGCAGGCAGGTAGGAAAAGCCTCTTGTCGCAGGCGACCCGCATCACGGAGCCGTACAAACCAAACCCAAAGCTGCATCCTTGGCTGTCGCACGGCTCACCCGGTCGCTCCCGGTTCCACCCTGCTGGCGCACACAAGGAGGCGTGACAAGCTTGGTTTTTCCACAGGGATGCCGTTTCTCCCGTGAGATCCCTGCAGGCTGTTCCAGCGTATTGTGCCAGGATTCGGCACTTCCTCATCTATCCTGCCCCAGGAGCTCCGGGGCTCTCGGGCTGAGCGCCACTGGGATGGACCACATATCCCAGGGACATCAAAGGACATGGACGTGCCCGCAGCACCCCCAGGTGAGGCACCTCGGTACCAGCAATTCCCTGTCGGAGTCAGCCCTGGGCTGGCAGCTAGCCCTGGGCTGGCAGCTGTCCCCGTGCCCCGCGGCTGCTTAACGGAGGAGGGATGGCCGGAAACAAGGATATTTTCCTAGTCCTGAGGCGTTTCTGGCAGTAATGTTAAACCTTCTCTTCCGGCTCGGGGGGTCCTGCATTGTGCTTCTCCACCTTCCCTCAGGCCACTGCCAGCTTGCTGGGGCCAGGATCGTTGTGGTTTCCTTGAGATGCCTCCCTCGAGGCCAGGATGGCTGTGGTGATCGTTTTCCTTGCTGGTGCTGAGACAGATCCTTCTTGCCCCAGCTTTGCCCTTGTGTCCTCATGGGGCTCTTGTTTGCACGGGCAGTGCTGCGAAGGTGCTGCAAGGAGCCAGGAGCAGCCAGCCCCAAGCCTGAGTGAGAGGTACAAGTTCCTACCTCATCCAAGGAGTGCCAGGGGACACAAGAGCTGCAGGCGATGCCTGGTGAGTGCCCAAAGTGATGACTAAACAGCCCCACACCCAGCCATGCTGTGAAGGGGATCTCTTGCTGCTGGCCAGGGTGGGAGAAGTCCAGCATAACCATGACTGGCTGGGTTGGGTCTGCTGCTGCTGCCTCTGTATGAATACATGTGGGGGCAAACAATGCCAGAAGGGGCTCAGTGCCACAGCCCCCGTGACCAAAGCCCCGCCCAGGAGGTCTGTCCCTTGTGTTTGGGGGGGTGGGAGCTGGGAAGAGAGTTCAGCGAAGGTGAACTAAGAGCTGTCGGGGTCTGGCCCAGCTGCACCCCACTGCCAGCAGTTCTGGGTAGTGCTGGGGACAGCCCAGTGTTTGTGGGTACAGTCCCTGTGCACACAGAGAGGGTGAAATGCACCCTGCATCGCAGAGGGGTTTGAGCAAGATGCCCTTCCTGGGCTGCCCTTCTGGGAGAGGTATGAGTCTTCTGGATGAGGAGGGAGACAGGCATCTCCTGAGGGTCTCTGGGGTGTGCTCCCAGGAGCTCTGATGGGCTGGTGTCTCTCCTTTTTTTAGGTGCCGAGGAGGCACCACTGCCTTGGGCTGCTGCCTCACTTGCACCCACAGCCTGTGACCCCTCAGAGCAGGGCTGCTCAGAAGAGCCAGGGTCATCCTCATCCGATGTCTGCTGTCAGGAATGGGACTGAGAGAGACCCTCCACGCAGAGAGGAGCATGTGGCATGTATTTAAATCCCCAAGGGAAGAGGCCAGGCTCCTTGGGGGGTAGAGCTCCCTGTAGAAGACAGCCCTGCCTCTGCTCATGTGGCTCCTGGGTGACAGACACTTTGGCTCCAGCTGATAGACACCCCAGCTATTTTGGGTTAGAGATGCTCTTGGTTCTCACAGCTCTGGCTGATGGATGCTCCAGCTGCTTATGGTTCAAGGTATTTGACACTCTAAGTGATTTCAACTCCTGCATCTTCCAGCTCCAGTTCCAAATCACTGTTCTGGCTGCTCTGCAGTTGAGGTACAACATGCTCCTGCCAAGAAACCTCCTCCCCTTGTTACACCTTGGGTTAGGGACACTTGGGCTCCTCCCGAGTTTCAGATCATTCCAGCTCCTGGACATGGTATGCTGATTGCAGGCAATGAATGTTCCACTTCAGGATATTTGAAGCCCTGAGCGGTTTTGTCTCCACCACACTCCAGAGAAGGGATGCTCCTACTGCTTCCAGAGGCAGAAATCAAGTCTGGGGGGTGTTTGCAAACTGTCTGAGGGGCTCCCAGAAATGGGAGACAGCCTGTCTCACAAAGCATACTGTTAAAGTTGGAATACACCTCCAAGACTGAATCCAGCCATCAACCTAACACTGCCGTGTTCATCACTAAACCACATCTCCAGGTGCCACATCTACACATTTTGTTAACACTTCCGGGGTTGGTGATTCCACCACTTTTCTGGGCAGCCTGTTCTGATGCCTCACTACCCTTTCCATGGTGAAATTTGTCCTAATATCCAAGCGAAAGCTCCCCTGGCACAATTTGAGGCCCTTTCCTCTCATTTCCTCTCATCCTGTCACTTGTTTACCTGGGAAAGGAGGCTGATCTCCACCTCTCTACAAACTCCTTTTGGGTAGTTGTAGAGAGCAGTAAGGTCTCTCCTGAGCCTCTTTTTTTTTCCAGGCTAAACCTCCCCAGCTCTGCACTGATCTCACAAGGACATGAGGTGATGCTGTGAGGCATGACCCTGAGCATCAGATCAGGCACTCTGAAGCTGTTCTCTCTTCAAGGCTAATGCAGTGTGAGTGTTGATGTAGTGGATGGTGGTAAAAGCACAGTTAATGCAAGCCCCTCCTGAAACAGCCCTCCTACTTTTCCAGGGGGGTTCTTTACAATTTCAAGAAGCTCTTTTGCTGTTCCTTCATTTTTGGGGCAGAGCAGTGGTGGTGCTGCCTGCATGAAGTACAGGGAAGTAAACCAGACCACCAAGTTTCACACCCCACACTGTTACTAATGGACAAACTCGGTATTACTTCTTTTCTTCCCCCGGGCCTGGCCCTAAGTGGCTTTGTGTTTCAGGCATCTGTGCAATGTGAGCCGGGAGAGCAGAGTGTCAGTCACTAGAGGGCACCAGGGAAAAAGGATGCTGAGAGCTCCACTTGCTTCTGTGCTTCACAGTCCAGCACGAGAAGGAGGAACAGTTCTTCAGCACTGCCCTGCTGCTGCGGCTGCTGCCGTTTGTCCACAGGAAATTCCCCCATGACAGGACATTTCTGCTCTGGCACAAGATCACAGCAATTTAGCAGTGAGAAGGAAACACCTCAGTTGCTGGTACGTGTTAGAACAGCAACGGATGGATGTAAAATCTCTGAGGGTACCTATCAAGTTGTCCTTGCCCTTTGTGTGTGTTCGGGACATTTCACAGTGGATGAAGTGCTTGCCACGGGAGTGCTTCAATTCCCTCCCTGGGACTTGCTGTCTTAGAGAAATCAAGGAGCTGGGAAGGAAAACACTGCTGCAGACATGGAAAGGTGTTAGAAGAATCTGGTGTTAGCAGCTTAAGGGACTGCTGTGTTCACTGAGAGGAAACAGAGCTCTTAGATATTTTCTAGGTATGTTAATTCTCAAGTAAGCCAGGCTTTGGGCTGAAAAGCAAGGTAGAGTCAAAACACCTGTAAGACAAGGCAAGGGTGTGAAAACTTTTAGCTCTAAGACTAAATACGGGAGGCTGGAACACATCAGTGAAATGCAACTCATTCTGAGCAGCAGGGAACCTGCTAGGAAACCTCCCACTCAGGTAAAACGTGTGATGTTAGCATCGCAGTGATTTAACTGATACTTTTCTGAGACACAGTTGAAGTAATTTGATATGGGAATGTTAAGCCTTACAGGGGAAAGGCTCATCATTATTTCCAGGGCTAATGAGATAGACCAAATGATTCCTGAGAGATTTGACACCAAGCTGGAAGTACTGTACTATGCCAGCCTGATCTGCAGCTCAGGAGAATTCCTGGTGAGCGTCGTATTGAGCAACATTGGATTCAACCTGTACATCACTTCCTTGAGGTTCATCACCTCGAGTCTTCTAGGAGCAATTACTCATTCAAGATGTGTTTCCTTCACCTCCCTGTAATAAATTTTTATTATGTTTTTCAACATTCCCTCCCAGTGCTGAGGTGGATGTGCAGAGACTCATTCAACTCTAAGCAAAGAATGGACACAGCCCAGGACCTCACCTTGGCTGGTGCGGCTGCTGCACAGATTCCACCTTTTGTTTTGGTTAATGGACAGCTTGTGGTGACCTTCTGCCAGATTTAATATTTAAACAGCACATGGAAGCTGCTTGGAAGCATTGTCTGATAAGGGGATACCTCACTTAACGCTGTGTGTGTAACATCTCAGGGTTTATGTGTTGTGAACTGACCGAAGGTCAGCTGCATGTTGTGGGTGTGCCTCACATCTGACCAAGCACAAAACACAAGTGTGAAAGGTTGAACTCTGTGTTTAACCAGTTAGTAACATTGAGTAATCCTGCGATACACCACAGGTTTGCCCAAAGATAGATGAGGAAAAGGTTATGAACTCTTGTCATGCGTTCTTATATGACAAATAAGTACCTGGGGCAGGCACTGCCTTGGAGACAGTAAGATAGAAAAAAATTCATGAAGGTAGAATTTATTACTGAGTTTTGCACTCCTGAGGGCACAGGTTTTGAGCCCTGCAGCAGTACCTGAACCCTGGGTCCACCGGATCCCCTTGGGAGCCCTGCAGCAGCAAAGTCGCTGAGATGCCAAAGTGTGCACTGTCTCTCCCTAATGAAATCTGTAATCTTATCTCTGAGGAATTACATTCCTACAGTGTGTTTCTTCTATTACTAATTTGAATATGAATGGTTCTGTGCTATCCTTATACAAGCCCATTAAGCATCTCAGCAGCTATCAGGGTTGATAACACAGTCCCTTCAGACTCACTTATACGTGTGTCTAAGAGAGAAAACTTCCCAGTGAAATTAAATTGCTCCTGGCCAGATCCTGAAACTGCAGAAAGACAGGCTGAATTCCTTTCACTCAGTGTTTCAGACTAATGCAAGCATCAGCTGGGGCTTTCCTTCAGACAGTCTGCTCCATGCCTGGAAACAGGAACAACTATGAACTGATGCACTCAGAAACAATCGCGAGGATACCTGTGCCCACAATTAAAAAGCCTAAATGATATTGTCTCTTAACAGTAGAGCAAATATCTGTGCAAACAAAATAACCACAGTTTTTCGTCTGCCTTTGTTGTTGTTGGTTGGTTGGTTGGTTGAAGCATGAGCACCAGTCATGCTGAGAGCAACAGCCCCTTATCTCTTCATCCTGTGCAAGTGCTCTGGTTTCTCGTAATTCACAGAAGAATATCCTGAGTTGGAAGGGTCCCAAAAAGGATCATAAAGTCCAACTCCTGGCCTGGCATAGGACAGTCACAAGAACCAAACCATATACCCAAGAGTATTGTCCAAAATCTTCTTGAACTCTGTCAGACTTGGAGCTGCGACCACTTGGAGCTGCTCCCTGGGGAGCCTGTTTCAGTGCCCAATCACCCTCTGGGTGAAGAAACCTTTTTCTAATATTCAACCAAAACATCTCCTGACACAACTTCAGGCCATTCCCTGGGGTTCTATCACTGTCTCTACAGAGAAGAGATCAGTGCCTGCCCCTCCTCTTCCCCTCACAAGGAAGCTCTATCTTCAATGAGGTCTCCTTCACTCTGCTCTTCTCCAGGCTGAACAGATCAAATGACCTCTGCCACTCCTGGTATGGCTGCCCCTCTAGAACCTTCCCCATCTTTGTTGCCCTCCTTTGGACCCTCTCTAATGGCTTAATGTCTTTTTTATATTGTGGCACCCAAAACTACCACCAGCACCCGAAGTGAGGCTGCCCCAGTGCAGAGCAGAGCGGGACAATCCCCTCCCTTGCCCGGCTGGTGATGCTGTGCCTGATGCCCCCCAGGACACAGCTGGCCCTGCTGGCTGCCAGGGCACTGCTGACTCACATTCAACTTTCCATCAACCAGGACCCCCAGCTCCTTTTGCACAGTGCTGCTCCCCAGCCTCTCATTCCCCAGTCCGTCCAGGGTTGCCCCATCCCAGGTGAAAAATACAGCACTTGTCTTTGTTTAAACTTTGAGTAGTTGGTGATTTCCCAGCCCTCCAACGTACCAAGGTCTTTCTGCAGGGCCTCTGCCTTCAAGGGAGTCAACAGCTTGTCCCAGTGTGGTAGCTTACTTAGTACACCTTTGAGTCCGGCATCCAAGCCTCCTGGGAATAGCCGAGATCTGATACTACAAATCGTCTGCTGAGGTTTCCGGCCCAGGCTGCAGATATGCTCCCTGAAGGAGATAACAGTATTTCTGCACCTACTTGATCATGTGATCACCTTCTCAAATGCCACTGGGACTGTGAAATTATTTTCACTAGCTACTGGCATGCTTATAAGTCTCATATAAATACAGTAGAGGGTTAATTATTATAAAATAATTGATAAAGGGAAGAACAAGGTCTCAGAAGTTCATGAACAATGATATACTTACCGATCCTGGGTTACAGCCACCTGAAAAATCTGGCCCTGTGGTGTTTGGTCCAGGAGAGCTCTTACAGGTAGCCTTGATGTTCAATAATTAGTGATGGGTTTTGCTAGGAAAAAGAGAGGATAAGAATAATGATTTTAACTGGAAACCATCCATAACTTGTATTCTTCTGAGTCATCTGCCAAGGAGAAAGATTGTGACTCCATGGGCTCATGTATTTGTCAAAGCTCTGGCAGAGCCCTCACGTGGGATGGCACCAACAAGAACCAAAGGAGTTCCTTCAGCATCCCCCAGAGTTTGCCCAACCTCATCTTTGGGGCTATTGGAAGCTACAACTGTCCTGGAAAGCGAAACTGTATCGGGGAGCATATAGGAGAGGTGGCACACCCATAATTGATCCTGCTCCCAGTGTTAGCACAGCTCCTCAAAAGCGGTGGTTGATGCTGCCCAGTAACTCAGCTGGGGACCAGTGCTTCTGCCTTGCATAATGAAGGCTGCCCCAGCTTTTGTGGTTCCTTCCACAGCACTGATGACGTGCCCACATACTGTCCTGTGAAAACCCCGCTCTGATGGGCTCAGAAAAGCCTTTGCAATTTTGCAGGTGTTTGGAACTGAAGGAAAACATACCCGTCTCCAGGACACTGGGAGAGAAGACATCACAGCCAGCTGAGCCTCGCCTGACGCGCCGTGCTGTCATCCCACCCTGCCAGCTGTGCCAGCCCTGTCCATGGCCGCAAGCCTCGGGCAGGTGGAGATGCTCCCCTTCACTCAGTGCCACCGCTACCGGCCTGGCTGGGTCGGGGCAGCTCCCGGCGGGGTACTGCTCTGGCAGATTACGACTTGTTCAGCTAAAATGAGAAAAGGTGAAAGTTGTGACTCGCCCTGGCCCTGCCCTCCCCACAAAGCCCTGTGGCCTCCCCAGCGTGCAGGGAGAGGGTGGAGACTCCCCAGGGGGACGGAGCGCAGGGAAGCCAGCTGCCAGCTCTTTCTGCAGCAGATGTGATGATCCGGGTGGCACTGCCGTGCCCTGCAAGCTGAGCGAGCCGTCGGGACTGTGCTCCTGCACACCACGCTCCTCCCTTCTCTGGATCCTGCATCCCTCCCAGCGCGTCTGCCACCTCCTCCGTAGCGCTGCCGCGGACCTGCTGCTGGTGAGTGAGTCGGTAGCAGCAGTTCAGCCCTTTTACTGAGGCATATTTAGCTCGGCGTAGCGGCTTGCTTCCTCGTCCGTGAATTGCTTACCGTGCCATTGCTATGGAATTGTATTGAGCAGCTGTTTTTCTCCGACAGCCGCGGAAACCTCAGTGAAACGCTCGCCTGCCTTCCCCCAGCTTTTCAAGGGATTCTATTGGGAAGGCAAGAAACGAATGAAAATATGCTTTATAAATGGCGTGTGTGTGTGTGTGTGTGTGTGTGTGTGTGTGTGTGTGTGTGAAGCTTCAAGGCTTAAATTAAAGCCAGTAAAAAGGTGAAAAATGGGAAAATTTTGCAGGAACTGCCATCCTCAGTGTTCCCTCATGCACCTGAACACGCGTGCAAATACCTGCACACGCACCGGGCGCCGCTTGCTCGGTCCCTGGTTAACACACAGAGCTCTTTTCATAGAAGGTAGGTTACAAATCCTCGGTAAATCGGCTGGCAATTAACTTACAGATTGCCCGAATCTCATTATCCTTATTTACTCAAATGGTTTTAATTTCCTACACGTGTTCCTGAGAAAGAGTAATGTGTGGTCCTGGCCCCTTTGCATCCCCACAGACATTCTCTGGTCAGTCCACAACCCTGGAAAAGGCTAAAGAAGTGGGGGAGAAAAGATATACTTACAACTTCTGTAAATTTATATATATACAAAGTCCAAAATGCATGTACAGTACTGTTTCAGCTTGCAGGCTGCAAGATTTAATTTTGTACCCATTAAAAATACGAGAAATAATAGCACACTTAATTGTGGTTTCTTTGGCATGTTCAAATATCCAGAAAAAAGAAATAGACTTTTTTAAAAGGGTTTGGGGCAGCTTCTTTTAGAAAATTCTGCTGAAAGCTGCTTCTGTCTCTAAAACTCTTCACCTTAAGTAACTTCAATGCTTATTCTCTATAGAGATAAAATCTTTTGAGTAACTGCCTGGCTTTTAAAAAATGCACACCTGAATTTTGTTATTTATAGTTTTACTACCCATCCTGTAATATTGTTTTTCAGTATTGTGTTTTTTTTCTATTTGAACTGCAAATCCCCTGGTGCCAAAAACTTTGCAGGAAGACTGGCGGGAATAAATGTTCCTTAGCTTTTTATGTTGACGATATATCTTAAGGAACACAAATACATTTACTGAAACTGTTTGAAAGACTCCAGGTGTTGTTGTGGTTCAAGTGGGTTTGAATAAATTCAACTTTGTAGTACATTTTGTTGTTGTTCAATGGTTTTGTTTAGTGCCCCTGTGTGTGTAAGAAAAATGAGACTTGTACTATACAAGTCTCAGAAGAATACTCAGGAAAATGACTGTACTGAGACTTTCATTTTATGTGCATTGAAACAGTGGGCAAAGAGATTTCTTGGTTTTTTTAAAGAAAGTAGTTTCATTTTGCCATTAATGAAAGGTTAAATCTCTAGATCCAGTACTTTGTCTTCTGACAAAATTTTCTGAGACTAAATATCTCTGAAGAAATGAATTTTCTGTTGGGCTTGAGCTGAAATCAGTGGCAATAAAAATATTTTAGAACTAATTGGCAAAACAAACAAAATTTGCAAAATTTCCGGAGAGTTTATAGTTTTTTAATTTTGCCCATGCAAAGTGTATTATACCAAGGGTTGATATGATGAGGATATGAAACACTTTATTTAGATTAACAAATATATCTGAATACAGGAGGCAGCACGTGTTATCATTGAATCTCCTGCTCATTTCTGGATCTAAAGTAAATACCTGTAAGCAATTGGCAATGAAATCTGAGAAACTTCATTTAAAGTTTGCATAGAAATTGATTCAACTTCAACACACACACACAAAGCATTCATCATGGTTGTTTCTTTGTCCCGCACAAGCTCTGACTTAAAATGTTTCATGGCTGTGTGTCACATTAAACTCAATTAATTATTTTTAAACAACTAAAATCTGCAATATTTTTAAAATTCCATTTCTAAGGAGCAATTGCAAACAGCTGACAATTACATTAGCTGGAAAGGAGCAGGTTCCTCTGCTGAAGTTTATCGCTAGATCAGAAATGGGAAGGTTGATTTTCAAAATACCAAACTAGATTATCTCACTACAAGTCTTTACTCCACAGTGAAAAAGAGGCATCCAAAAAGCAAAGCAAATCAAATGCCTAATTTTAGCACATGAGCATCATTTCTACTGTTAGCACTTCATCTTCCCCCAGCACACTGTTAGCTGAGACCTGAATTGCCGCTCTCAGAGGCTTCTACAGATCACCCAGGCAAAGCTGTGGCTGACCCCATCTTGTGCTGTTGCCAGCCCTGCTCAGAGGGAGAAGCTGGGATTTGGGACTTCCCCAAGCCCCTTCCCACCGGCATGTCCAGAGCCCTGTCATTCTGCCAGCCCAAGGAGCTGCTGTGGTGGACACCTTGCAGTGGTTCTGCCCCTTTGAGAAGAGAGCAGCCAGCACAGGTTTCACACCTGTGAAAATAGTAGTGGAAATAACTACTCCAGCTTTAAGTGAATGAGCATTCTGCAATTTCTTTCTACAATAAATTCTAGCAGCTCTGAAAGTGTAAAATGCTATTTTCAGTATTAATGTAACATTTGAAATAGATTTTTTTAAAAACTTTGATAAATGGCATGTCCCCACCAATACACTTTTTTTCTGAAGGGAGGAACAGAACACAGGTAAATCCGCGTTCCAGACGTTCCACCTACAGCACCCTACCCTGTCCCTGCAAATGGCACAAGCGCCCTGCAGCCAGGAAGGGCTGTAACAACTTTCACCAGAGGTCCAGTGAGACCTGAATCCAGCCTCTGCTCACAGCTTCCAGTAGTTAACTCTTTCCCAAGGGACAATAGCAAAGAACATTGTTTTTCTCTGGCAGTTTGGGCTATCAAGCCTTCCTGAACTGGAAGTTTCCTGCTGACAGCTGTATTAATAGCCACTGAGAGACTGTTTGCTAGGGATATATGTAATTCTTCCCATACCTGACTTGTTTATATAGCTTCCACACACTTTTGCAAGGATGCGTACAATCTCATCGTAACTTGATTGATAGAATAAATTTGACTATGACAGACCGTCTGTTCTTAGGAACAATACTGTGAAAGCAGTGTCATCCTTTATTTGTGAAAACAGTTTATAATTCTCTGCTTATTGTCTACCTGTCTAGCTCAGTCTGGAAGACTGAATTTCTTTAATTCTTAAAATAAGGTTGTTTTCTAAAGAGCATTTCAGAAATTTTAGTGCAAGTGTTGAGCTAGGTTTTAGTGCTGGTCTTTGGATAAAAAGACCGAAAACCCAACAAAATCAAATGAAGCAAACAAAAAAAATGTAACCACTCTGTTGATAATGCCCAAGGTCAAACTCTACCTCATTTTTTTTCTCGTTTGCTCATAATGTTGCATCAGTAATACTGAATGAAATATTAAGCTGAGAAAAAAAATGTGATCAAGCAAAATACTGATCCAAATACCTTATGTACGTAGTGATACATCAAGGTCAGAGTCACATTGTCTCCTGCGCTCACCTTATGCTGCTTGGTTATCCAACAGCTCATGAGATTTTCTAATGCCATGGTGTTGCCCCTGTGGTTGAGTATTTGGTGCCTAGCTTGGCAAACATCTTCTCAGCGCTTGGTGAGACTGCAAGTGACAAGTTCCCACTGCAGTTCTGAATGGCCATCTCTAAGTTACCAAAGCATCCTTTCAAAAGGCAGTGATTGATATCCCAGAAACTACAGGATAAATAGCCTTATGAAAATATCTGCTCTCCTCCAGCTAGGTAAATCTTCTCTGGCACAAGTGAAAGTGAATGCAATTTATCAGTAAAATGCCTCTATGTTTTAAATGTTGCACATTTGATTGATGTTCAACTTATTCAAAATGCATTCTAGCTCAAATTAAAGCTAGACTCATTGTAATTACATTTCAAACGCCGTTTCTTTGCACTGGGCCAAGATTACTGATTACTAAAATGTTAAGACCTTGTATTTTAGTCAGCACAGAAGACTGCAGCTTTCTCAGAAGAGGCAATGTTGGGCTAGATTTGGGATAGCATCACTGGGAGAGAGATGAACCGGCCTTTGTGTGCAGATAGGCTGGTTGCTGAACATAGAGCTTCCAGAGGTTTCCCTGTGCTGATAGCCGCAAAGGAGGGCTCAGCTCTCTGTCAAGCAGCCTTGGCAAAACTGACAAGATAAGGGCTTGGGTTTGGGTTTTTATGTGACCATATGAGCCTGTTAGATTAAATGGCACTTTTTTTTCTTTTTTTCTTTTTTGTTTTGCAAGGCTCCTTTTTACTAACGGCTCTCAAACTCATTCAGCATGTCTGGAACTGTCTCATAACTTGCCTCCTTTCTTTGCTGAGTTAGGATAATGGTCACCCTGGAGCTCCCAGCTGCTCATCTACCCTCTCGATTCCCATGGACTAATGCATTGCTAACATTTCCCATAGTGACAATTAAAGTAATTTCACTCTGATGAGTCAACATGGTATATAAAGTGAGGCCAGATCCTACCTCTCACACAGATGACCCTTAAGGAAGCACAAAGGGGACAAAGGTCTGCATGCACAGGGACAGCCAGGGATGCTCCACTGTGCAGGAGGATGGCTCACAGGCAGGAGCCTGACTGACGAGGGAGGTGAGATAACTTGATTATTCCACAACTACCTTCTAGATTTCACATGGAAATCAAACCCAAGGAAGAGAATTACTTGGCAGCAGTGTCAGTATCCATGTTGCTATATCCTTGGCAAAATTATTTAGATTAATAGAACAGTTGCTACATGTGGCCAGGTGCTGCTGCTGAGGGGTAGTTGGAGGGGGAAGATTCTGTGGGAAAGATCCTGCGGTTGTGAGGGTTGTGGGGTTGTGTCACCTGAGGTAGCAGACACAGCCACCTCCAGCTGGTGTGGCAAAGCTGACTTGAGCATGTCAGTGGTGCTCGTAGAGCCTCTCCAGAAACCTGTGTAAGAAAGGGCAAAAGATGTTGTTCAGCAGCTGTGAGAGAGAAGTGAGAAAATGTGGGAGAAACATCTCTACAAACCCCAGAGAAGGAGGTCCAGGTGCCAGAGTAGATACTCACCTCGGAGGGTGGCTGGGTGGGCAATTGTGGCCACCCAAGGTCAGCCCCCCCCGACAGACCATCAGGGTTCAGGGAAGCTCTTCTGTCTCCCTAACTCTGGCAGATCCAGCTCCTCATCAGCTTCATGTCATCTCCAGGTCTGAGCCCGCAGGACCCAACCTTCCTATCCAAAAGAGAGACTCCTAGATGGGCGTCTTTTCAGGCCCACCACAGGCCCAGTGCTGAGCACCGGGCCCAAAAGACACATCTTTCCTCCTCATACCTAATCAAATCTTCCCTTTCTTGCTGTTCATTTCCAGAGGAAGGATGGTAGAAGGCCAGCCACACCTATGCATTCAGATGTCAGACCCCAGTACAAATGGCATTCCCAGCAGAAGGCAATCCTCGCCAGACTTGGCTGGCAAGGCAGGAAGTGTGCTCACCTTCCACAGCATCTGCTATCGTGTGAAGACAAAGACTGGGTTCCTGTGTTTCCAAAAAACCACTGATAAAGAAGTTTTGAGAGATGTCAAGTATGTATTTAAACATCTCTTTAGAGTATGTGTGGGTTTTATTTCTGTCCGGAGAGTTGACTTCACTCATGTCGTATTCAGCACAATATGCAGATCAAGATGTAGAAAAATTATCTGTATGTGTGATTGCTTCATGTTTGCTGCCAGCTGTGCTTAAGCCCAGGTCCTCAGTCACTGGGCTGAGCCTGTGCATCAGAGACATCATTTTCCCCAGCCCTGAGGGGTACAGCCCTTCTGGCTGCTATCAGCATGGGGCACACCAGCCAGCTCTGCTCACTCTACACTACCTGGCAATCCTCCCAGCTAAAGCCAGGATGTTTAGCTGAGATACCAACAGCCTGTCCTCCACGCTTGTGTCTCCTTCCCTCAGGTGGCCTTGGGAAAGGTTAATTTTTTGGGAGGTTTAACTTAAAATGTTTAACACATTAATATATATGAGGGTTAGGTCAACTTTGAAGAGATGTAAAGGTTTCTGGGTTTTTGGCATTTTTTTGTTGAGTTGTTCTGGAGTTTTTTCCCCAACAGTGAGCACTACTGCAGTAAAGCAGTCATGTCATCATGGCCTTTGTTCAATAATCAGTGAATAAAGTTTGCCCATTCACAGTTCAATAGTTAAACTCAGTGGCAAGTGATCATACAAAATGCCATTCCAAGTCACCCATGACTTTCAGCTCTCTAACTCCAGTTTCTGTCATAAATATTCACCCTTTTGTGTAACTCTGTCTGTCCTGCTCTTTGCCCAGGGAATTTCCACACCTGCTAAACAGGAGCTCTTAAAGGCTTTCTTGCTTTCCTCAAAAGCTCTTTGTTGTGGTACCTCAGTTGCCTCACATGGGTCGTTTGCGATATTTTCCATTTGGCTTTTGAGTTTCATGGGGTTTTAATGCCAGATACAGAGAAGCTATTGACTGCATCTTAAGGACAGACATAATCCCTAGTTTATTCTGTCTACAGGGACCATTATTCCCTCTGTAGAGAGAATAATACTTTTAGAACAGAATATGGCTCAAGCAAGTGCATGCTTATCTTGTAGAGATCCATGGGGTAAAAATATATGTACAGATTTTGCTACATTTTAGTCCTATTTCTGTGCTTAGGAATAAAAGTTAAGGTGAAATCTGATCATAAACATTGCTTGTGATTAGGCAGCTTCATTAATTCCAAAATTAATGGGATGCAGGAAGTAGTTGTACAGATAAGTTACACTGGCCTACCAGTTGAAATGGGAAAAGAAATAACCCCACCCTAATTATTATGTAAAATCTATCTGTTTTGTCTTACAGTGGCATCATGAAACCAGGACTGAATGCAATTTTGGGACCCACTGGCAGTGGTAAATCTTCGTAAGTGCCCCTTTTGCCCTCCACAGAAATTACGCCAAGGGGAAAATGAAAATGCACACATGTAGCATAATGGACTCCTCTTTCAGAGAAAGATTGAGTTTTTATTTAGGTCTGTGCAAATCTCACTGTTTTCCAAGAAATACTTGAATTCAAAAAAGGCAATCAGTTTATATGAGAAAGGTGGAATTCAGTTTTAGTCCACACTTCACTGGCAGTTGCTCCATACACACCATTCTAGGATAAAATCAAATAATTGAAAAAATGGGCATGAAACTGCACAGATCTCATTTCCTTAGGAAACCAGGACAAAAGAAACTCAGTCGTTGGAAGTTGCTGGGGGTTTTCTAAATTGCAAACGTTTAATATGATATGCTTTTATGTAGCTGTCTGTTCCATGAGCTGTGTTCATGGTTCAGAGAGCTTTGCTTCCTGCATGTTCATCTGACAAAGGAGCCAACTTTTCCTTTAGGCTGCTCGACGTTTTGGCTGCAAGGAAGGATCCCCGTGGGCTCTCTGGTGACATTTTGATCAATGGAGCTCCTCAGCCTGCCAACTTTAAGTGTACCTCTGGGTACGTAGTACAGGTACGTAATTTTTGTCACTGTGGATTCTACTGTAAGAAGTTGCTGCTGTGTTGCAAATACCTTGCTTTGACCCAAGAATCTAGGAAAACTCCTTAAAATTACAGTCAGCCTGTTACACAAAGGTAGTCTCTCAAACCACATGTAAATCTCAACTTCCAACAACTGACAGATTCCCTTTGCAAGAGACAAGCAGATGGAATCTGAAAACCTCTCCTCCCTTCTCCTTTGACAAAACAAGTTGGGAACACCTTTACCCTGACCCACTTGGACCCAACCTCTCTTTTCCTTCCCTCTTTTCTCCCTGCTCTCACCTGCGGCGGGCTGAGGCTGCACAGGCAAACACATCGTGATAATGACCTGAGCTGTAGCTGCTCCTTAGGTCCCTTCAGCCCTTCAGTCTCTCCCTCAGCACCTCCAAAAATCTAAATAAGGTAAGAATTCATAAGGGATGGCTTTTAATACTTTGCTCTTTATGCATTTTGATCTCATGCATGATGGAGGCTGTTCCTATATGGCATTGCTTTATGAATTAAGGCAAATACAATTACATGCATGAAATCCACACTCTGCTATGACACAGGCAGTGAAGATGCACCTTACTGCACATTCTGGCTGCTGCTGCTGTCCCTCTGCATGCAAGGACAGCATAAAACATAGGTAGATGCAGTTCTCAGAGGCATAAATAGAAACTGCTGAGCAACCACCAAGTATCTGCCTTTTTTTTCTATGAAGGATGATGTGGTGATGGGAACCCTGACTGTGAGAGAAAACCTGAAGTTCTCAGCAGCACTCCGCTTGCCAAAGTCAGTGAAGGAGCAGGAAAAAAATGAACGAGTGAATCAGATCATCAAGGAACTGGGTTTGAGCAAAGTGGCAGATTCCAAGGTAAGGCCTGTAAACATGGTGCTTAAACCATGATCCAATCGTAAGTGGTTTATTAATGAACCAAATGGCTCATCATGGCAGATTAAAAAAAAAGTAAATTTCAACAGGCTGTTTCAGTAATAAAATAATGTTTCTGTATGGAGATCTGTACAGACTGTGCTCATGCTGCCATATGGTATTACATTGTGGGCAAAGGGAAAAGGAGAGGGAAAGGTGAAAGAGAAAGGTAGTGGTTGGAGAAAGAGACAAGACCTCCAGCAATACTAACATTAAGAACCAGGATGTGTGTGAGGTAACATTTATATCTGTTCCTGAGAGTAAGGACAAAATTCCTTACAACTCTCCCTAAATACTGCCATGTGGGTAGGATGCTGTTTGCTCAAGGATTTCTCTTTGGGCCAAACAAGACAAGCTTCTTATTTTGTATCAGGTTGGCACCCAGTTCTCTCGCGGGGTGTCTGGAGGAGAGCGGAAAAGGACCAATATTGGGATGGAGCTCATCACAGATCCTGCCATCTTGTTTTTGGATGAGCCAACCACGGGACTTGATGCCAGCACTGCTAACGCTGTCCTACTGCTACTGAAAAGGTGATGGCCTTGGGAACAGCCTCCCATTCTCAGCACTCCACTCTGCTATACTTCAGTTTTATTTGACTTGAATTACAGTTTGAATGAGCAAACAGGGAATTCAGACATGTAATTATTTGCCAGTGAGCCAAGGATGCAAATAGGGTAGGAGAAAAACTGTATTAATTCGCTCTCTCCAAAGTAAGAATTCTTTTCTCACACAGACACTGTAAATATGACCTAAATATCTTCTTTTTCCGTTTTTCTTCTCCCTTCTCTGGCATACCAAGTTAATCGGACTTTGTCAAGACTTAACTGATCTTTAAAATTATCTTATTATTATTCTCAAATTCTAAACACTGATTCAATTCTCAAAGCTGACATCTCTGTCATTCTTCACATTCAGGATGGCAAAACAAGGAAAGACAATAATCTTCTCCATCCACCAGCCTCGGTACTCCATATTCCGACTGTTTGACAGCCTGACACTGCTGGCTGCAGGGAGAGTGCTGTACCATGGGCCAGCCCAGCATGCCATTGAGTACTTCCAGTCCATCGGTGAGCGCAGGTTCCAGCAGGGCCAACCTTTGGTTTGCACCAGCTTGAGTAAAATGCCAGTAGCTCTGGGCCAGAATTGGACGTGGCGTGTCCAAGCAAGCCCAGCATTTTAACAGGGTGAGCATTTCTCTGGGTGTTTCCCCTCTTGACCCACATGTGGATTTGGATGAGTTGTTCCTGGGTGCATCTTAATTAGAGGAAGCCCAGGCTAGGGCTGGGAAGAGCATACTGTCAGCTGCCACCTCGCTTTTGCTGACAGTGCTGCCCGGCAGTGCCGCTCATCCCTCGGGAAAGCATGGACTTCCCAAAGGCTGCCATGCCTTTGGTGCAGGCTGCTCCATAGGAAGGATGTGCGGCTGCTCCTGACAGCCAAGCACAGCCCTTGGCCAGTCACACAACCCACTCAGGGCCTGTAACACTGTCACCACAGGCTACCAGTGCGAGCCCTACAACAACCCCGCCGACTTTTTCCTGGACATCATCAATGGAGACTCCACTGCCGTGGCAATGAACAAGGCTGATGGAAGTCACACAGGTATGAAACCCAGAGCTGAGTCAAGTTATCCTAACGTGTGGGAATGGGAATTTCAGAAACCATTTTGTTTACCCTCAGCACAGAGAAAGAGCTTCAAGACAAACCAGCTGATATCCTGTGGAACCAGAGATGGCAAACTAGGACAATTGTTCCAGTTAAGGACATAATTTGATGCAGTTATGACTTGCATATTTTGCCTAATGGAACAGTTTTTCTGTTAGGAAATTACTGTTTTCCTTCCTCTGAGCAGGGCGGGAAGGGGTAGAGATAGGGTACCACTGCTCACCTGATGTTTCCCTGAAGTTGTGCTAAGGCAGAAATTATCCCCAAACTAACGAATGAGCTCTCACCTATTTTATGGAGCATGTTTTCTCATCCTTTTCTGCTGCCACTCAGTAATAGCTTGCTCTCTTTTCACAGGAGTGAAAAGGCAAATGAAGTAATGAACATGCTGTGTGCCCAAACACAGTTTCACTGTATCTTTATCAAAGGAGCAGCCATCATTTTACAAAAATGCTGTGCTCAGGGTCTGGCAAATATTATAGCTGGCAACACACATCGTATCTGTCATTGGAAAAGCCCACACTGTACTATAGCTGAGAAATAAAGGAGGTCCAGCTGAAATTTATTTATTACTGAAGTAGACACGTGCAGGATTACCTGGATCAAAAACCTGGGAAGTCCAGGATTATGTCATCAGATCTGTGAAATGAATCACTTACAGAATGCCCCACCTTTGGGGGCAAAGGGGATGTAAAAATAATTTTTTCATTAAAAGCCATATTGCTGCCAGGTTGAAACTCCCTGGGCAGACAGGGGTTTGCCTGGTCAGAGTGCTGAGAGGCTGCTGCCTGCGGAACAGGTTGCACAGACAAACACAGAGGTTTGGTCTTATTTATACCAACTCTTAGGAGCTGTCTGCTGTGGGACTGAGTGCAGTGAATCACTGGAACTACGTGTGCTTCTTTATTATTCTTGTTTTTTAATCTTTTCAGCAGAGAGCACTGAAGAATGCTCTGAATATGATAAAACTGTGACTGAGCAGTTAGCAGAAAAATACTCCAACTCTACCTACTACCGAGAAACAAAAGCACATTTAGAGAGCATTTCTTCAGGAAATAAAAAGAAAACCAAAGGAGTTTTCCGGAAAATCACATATGCCAATTCCTTCCTCCACCAGCTGAAATGGGTGTCCAGGCGCACATTTAAAAATCTGATAGGAAACCCTCAGGCTTCTATAGCTCAGGTAAGGCTATCCATATCTATGATTTTGTGGTATACATTGAATTTATTCAGCTCCTGGATTATTAGATAAGTCATTGGGACGGTTTTGCCTCTTGATATTTTGATTGCAGTAAGTATCTGAAGAAAGAGTGCTCAAGGTCTAGGAATCTGGGGATAGAAGGTGTCCTGAACGTTCCCAAATGTTGGACTGTTCAGTAGTTAATTTTGGACTACTGAAAGACTTTGAGAGGCAAGACTTTTCCCAGCAGGGCATTCTGCTACTCCCAGCTGGGAACACATTATGTCCCAAGCAGTTTCACACACTTGCTCAAGAACATTCTTCAGATTTGACTCTAATTGTCCAGGCTCGGCACTGTGGAGTTTGGCCTCAAATCCTCTCTCCTTCCAGGAAAAGTTAACAGACTGCATTTGCGTACTTAATTAAACTTCCACACAAAATGAAGTGCTGGCAGTTGGCTCAAGTGCAAAAATATTTTCACAGTCTCGTAATGTGTGTGCTGTTTGGTCATTTGGCTGTTCATGCTGGTGATGATGTCTTCTGGAGAAGGTGTCATGACGTCCACAATAGGGTCTAATACCCACCATGAAAGATAAACACTGGCTCTGTTAGTGCTGCTTTTTCAGAAGGATCAACACCAAAAATGTTGACTCCTTCAAAGCTGCACATTGCCTTCAAAAATAAAGAAAGTACAGCTGGTCTCAGAAAAATGACTAATCCTCAGGAATCCCCTAATTCATGGACCAAACTCTGCAGTCACAGCACCACCAAAACTCCCACTGCAATTCTCAGCAATTCTAGAGAGGCCAACAGAAAGATTGGCCTGTATCCAGGGGTATAAATTGTCTTCATCATGTTTTATATAATGAGTGAATAAATGGTTGGTGTGGAGGCACAAAGAGTCCAGAATCCCTGAGGTTAAAAGGCTTTGAGTACGTGTGTGTGCCTGTATGTTGATACTATGGAGATCCTTAATAATTGCTTTGTAAAAGCTTGACCTTGTGACAAGAATTAGGCTCTCAAGAACCTCCTTAATAGCCCAAGGTTAATGGTCCTGACTTGTTTCTCACAATCTTTTTTATCTCCCCACCCTAATTAGGGATGGATTTGTCCAGCATTCTTTTAGGGGTACGTGGCTCATTAAGCCTTTTTTCCATTAATCTGCTCCAAATTGGTCTTGAAATGATCCCTGCTTTCCACTGCAGCTGGCTTAGGAGCTGAATTATCCCTGACATTTGCTCCTTTCGGCAGGATCTTAGCAAGAGGGTACCATGGATCAAGTCATTCATGGTGTTAAGACTCATGCATTGCTCAGGCTTAAAAATTACAGAACTGCCTGATATCACCAGTTTTCTTTAGCTTTTTGTCATTGGCATTTAGCATTTAAAAAGTATGATGCACACACTTCAGTCGTTTAAGTGACATCCTTGAGGCAGCTCTTATCTCTGCTATTTAAATGGTTACAGACTGCAAATATCAGCAGATCTGTAGCCCTGTTGTAGTACCTTGTTAAAAACAATCCCATGAACAGGAAGTGTGATAGAGCCCAGTAGTTGCACGCTGTTGAGTGTGAAAATAAGCTGACATCCCCATCCTGGCAGCCAGGAAAACTTTTGAAGCAATGATAATAATACTTTCCCTCCTCTTTTCTCTTTTTCTTGTTTAGGTGTGTGTCACAGCTTTTCTGGGACTGATCGTAGGTGCCATTTTCTTTGGACTTAAAGAGGACTCTACTGGACTACAGAACAGGTCAGTCAGTCTAGGTAATGGATATTCAAAAATTTGATAAAGCTCCCTATAAGGGAGCTTAATACCTCTTCAAAGCAAACGATTCCTTTCAGTAAGCCATCAGTAAGGCCAAACCCGTGTGACTTGGAAGTGAGGTTGTGCTTGTGTCCCTCTAGCAAAGTCCCCGCAGAACTGAGAGGGTTAAAATGTACGGACTTGTGGCTACATAAACCTAGGTAACTAAAGCTTTAATCTTGCAACTGTTTCTATTCACACACCTGTAAGTCACCTAAAGCTAGATTTTCAAATTATGCTGGTCCATGTATCATTTTGACAGCTGTATGTACCTGACCTTACACATGAGTTTGCAACTATGAAACCTCTGGGTTCTTAACCTTTTGAAATGCTTCATAGCATTTACTTAAAAATGGCCAAGTTTTAAGGTGGGTATGAAGTGCCTTAAATTTTTGTGGAAAAGGTGAAAACTACTTCTCATACTGCTTATTTTGTTCTTCACAGTTTGCAGCAGACCAATGCCTCACAATCTGAGATTCAGAATTTAGCATGTCAGGAAATTACATTAAGAAAAAAGCCAAACTACGACCCCTCAAAAAACAAACAAATAAACAAACAAAACAAAATAAAACAAAAAACGCCCCCCACACCACCAAAAAAAAGAGATTTGATTTTCTGTGCTTCGACTGCATCAGAAAATGTGCCATTCTTGCATGCCAAAACCAAATAATGACTGTATTGCATCTATGTCAGGCTTGCTGCAGACTCGGACTTGTAGCCAAGACTTTTCTCGTGGATTTTGGAGTGGGAGGTCAAACACTGCCTAACTTCAGGCACTACAGGTGGATTTATGTACTCCGTAGTGGAAACACTACATTTACACACCATTTTTAATATCAGCTCACTCTTTTGCTATTTTGCAGAGTGGGTGCAATGTTCTTTCTGACCACCAACCAGTGTTTCAGCAGCGTCTCAGCTATTGAACTCTTTGTTGTGGAAAAGAAGATATTTATGTAAGTAAAACATATGATAAGGTTATCAGGCACTACTGTTCAACAGTGAGTTTGTCTGACATGCTGTAGCTGTCATTTAAGTATAACTGGTGCAGAATTTTCAAATTATTTCACTGGTAGTGCTCATTGCAAACGTGCTCTGGTAGTCTGCTAGTGAGTTGTCTGCAAACTCCTGAAATGGTACCCATGATTGCAAATGGCTCAGGGTTTAAGATTATTGACATAGTAGGAAAAAAACCCAACCCTGAATACTCAATTCTGTCGTTGATTAATAAGTTTATGACTTGCTAGTGAGGGCAATAAATACCATCTGACTGGATTCTTTAGAGATATGCACGTTGCACTTTATAAAATATGAAAATTATTCAAACTTTTCCCTCTCTCTCTCAATGGCATGACACATAAATTCACTAAAAATCATGTGCACAAATACCTATGGTCATTTGCACATGAAAATGTCACCAGTTCTGTAGTGTGTGGCTTAATGGACAGTTTCATTACAGCCTAAGTATGAAAGATTTTCTTCCATTTTGAGAAGAAAAATTCTTCCGTTTTGAGCTAGAATTCATTTGTCTCCAGGTGAAAATAATCAAACTGGGTTTTAGTGGTTAAATTTGTAATGTGCTATACCTATCTCTTTGTTCCAGACATGAATATATCAGTGGGTACTACAGAACATCTGCATACTTCATAGCAAAGCTGATGGCTGATCTAATACCCATAAGGACTCTGCCCAGCATCATCTTCACCTGCATAGTTTACTTCATGCTAGGCAAGTATGGCCTCCTACAGTCTCATTCCAGCCCCCTCAACAAATCAGCATGGCTCGTGCATTTGATAGATGTGTATGTATACATGGATATTTCTATGGGCTAAAGCCCTACGCTGGCATGGTAGTGGTTACTGAGCTTACTTTTAGCACACCATGTTGTTTGCTACAGAAAAGACACAAAGATTTAAGCATTCATCAGAGAATCTGTGACATGTCTCATCTCCACTGTCCCTAGAAGGAAGGCCTAACCATCACTACATAGTTTTGATTTATTCCTTTTCATCTATTGCCATCTTGGCTCCCGATCACTTTTACAAGATACTTTTCTGATCCTTGCAAGAACACCTAAAAGAAAATGTTTTGTTTTAAGATCTTAATACTGTGTGAATTAATACCAGCCTGTAGGCTTTGGTGTGAGTTTTTTCCCTAAGCAATAGGACACAAGGACACATCAGCAAGGGGCTCTCAAACTGCGAGACTGGAGTGAGACAGGCCTTGCTACCAAATCCATAGCCACCCGAAGGCTGCTAGGTTCTTTAGGAGGGTTCTGTGCTGGAAACTGGTGGAATGCTGTACAGCGGCTGCTCATGGGAGTGCACTAGAAGTTTATCTTTTGATGGACAACTTGAAGTTACTTTGGATGTGTGAAGTACAGTACTTCTACACACTCTGCTATCCTCAGTGTTACTGCAGTTTTGGGTGCACTACTTATTCATCCTGTCCTGTCAGGACAGACACATTAGGGCTGTCACAAGCACCACGGCAGTCTTGGGTCTCAGTGACACAGCCTATGCTGGCAGACAAAGTGTACTCTACAGAGTACAGCACACACTAGGAAAATCAGGATAGTGTTCAAGTTATGGCAGAGCTTTCAGCAGGATCATACTGAAAACCTTCTTATTCTGATCTTTAAGGTTTGAAACCAACAGTAGAAGCCTTCTTTACAATGATGTTCACCCTTATGATGGTGTCCTACACAGCCACTTCCATGGCACTTGCCATTGCAGCAGGACAGAGCGTGGTCGCTATAGCAAACCTACTCATGACTATCGCGTTTGTGTTTATGATTGTGAGTAGCATTGTTCAGTTCATGAAATCCCAGAAATGCTGAAATCCAGAAATCCTACTAGCCCAGAGTTCAGCTGAATTCTGCAAAAAGTCTGTTGGGGTCAACATATCCTGATTTGTCTGATTTGAGTATCCTGATGCTGTGGGGTGGAATATTCTGATTTGTCCTTTGAATTAACAAGAAGTGGGGGGCTGGAGGGTTGGGTGTGAGAGGGACGGTGGTTCCTCTACCCTCTTCTCAGTGCCTCTGGCAGCCACCAAACTACTTGGAAAGTAGGAAAGCCACTTATAAGCTACACTTCGTTCTCTCTCCCTTGACTTGGTGAAAGGCAAATGTGTCGGTCTGAGAACAAGCCCTGCAGCCTCCTGCTTTCTGAGACTGTTACCCCAGCTGTCCTCTTCAGCAGAGCCCACCTTGGGCATGTTGAACTGGACAGCACGCAGACAGCTACAGTCAGGAGACAGGCGCCTTAAACAAGGCAGCAGTGCTGAACCCACAGCCAAAATCCACGTTGCCTCAGGCTCAGGGCACACAGGCAAAAAACAGAGCATGCCTCCAGCAGTCCCACACATGGAGGAGCAGAAGAGTTCATGTGAACCCATGTGGGACTCCCTGATAGGAAGCACATGGGTTTACTGCACAGGAGGAAGCATTCCCTGTTACTCATTTTGAGGAAAGGACCTGAGGTTATGGCCCAAACTTTGGTAGCATATAAATCCTTCACTATCCCTTGTTCTTCTGCTGGAAGAGTTTCTTCCTCTAGCAATGCTTCCCCATTCCTTTTTATCTGAAGAAGCAAAGTCAGGAGCTAGAGAAAAACCCATGATAAAAGCTTGTAATTTGTAATTTGGTTTTGTTGTTGTTGTGGCTTTTTTTTGTAATTATTGCCTCTAGCTTTTCTCTGGGTTGCTGGTCAATCTCACAAGCGTCCTGCCCTGGCTCTCCTGGCTCAAATACTTTAGCATCCCTCGATATGGAATGACAGTAAGTGCTCTGTTTTCCTGTGTACAAACCTGGAAATGGGTTGCTAGAAAAAAATGTCTTCAATCATGATAAAGAAATCTTCCAAGTTGATGGCCTAATGAGCAAAAGGAAAGCTAATTAAGTACAACAACCTTTGAGTGCTGTGCAGTATCTTGAAACAAGAAGGGCTTCTCATCAACCAGCATCCACTGCTGTTTACAAGTCCTCATTTCTGTAATTTGGGAACACCTCATATGAGAGACAGAACTACAACATCCACTGGAATTCAGCTGGAAAGTAATGTTTCAAAGTAAAGAACAATGTTATCCCCTTCCCTCCCCAAAAGAAAAAATCTTCTATTGGTCTTTTCCATCAATCAAGCAAAAAGTTGTCAGGCTAAAGCTTTTCTCCTAATTTATGAAAATTTAAGGCAGGATGATGTTTTGCAGAGAAATTTGGTCTTTACTACGCCTGTGCAGAAATAGTCTGGCCTGGGGGAAGTGGTAAAGCCTGTTGTGATGCATGCTTTACAGGGTGTGGGCTGCATACATTCCTCTCTTAAAAGAAAAGAAAAACTCTGCTACTCTACTAAAAAATGGGGATTTGGCCAATATAATATTGATGCCATCACATTTTTAGAATGAATTTTAATTGCATTGTGTCTCATCTTAGTAATGTATCACTCCTTTACATACTAATTTCTTTGCATACTAATTTGTCATTGTTTCTTTTATTTTAAAAGGCTTTACAGATCAATGAGTTGACTGGTCTGAACTTCTGCAGCAGCAGTAACAACACAGTTTTAAGCAGTGAGAGTAGATATGAACAGATAGGCCAGGGGTAAGTATATTGGTACACTGAAATGAATCCCACCATCAGTAACTTTAGAAGTCCTAGAACATTAGTCAGAGTATCAGAGATACTCGCTGATGGCCAGAGAATCTGTGAGTTTTTACATGGAAAATGAACCCTTGACTGGGTTTTTGCATTCTGACTGTATGGAACATTCTGCTTGTTGTCATATTTAGTATTTATAACTCCAGAAATATCTGGCAGTATGCTTCTCACTTTTCTTCAAACTGTATTTAGTGAGAGCTATGCACACACACACTACAATTGTACAGCCTCACAAAATCCATTTCAACTTCCTAAGTGAAACTGGAGCTGCAAGAAAAGCAAATGTACAAATGGAAAATTAACCGCTGACATATAGCTGGTGTTTGCCTGGCCTACTACACACATGCAATCACACTACAACTCCTAAAGATCTTCCTGGATCCTGCTGACTGGTTTACAAAGTGACTAAGTTTATCGGTGTGTGTGTATTTATTTGTAGGCCGTGTACTGGAGAGGAGTATCTGAAGAGTCAAGGCATCGAGGCGAGCCCCTGGGGCCTGTGGCAGAACCACGTGGCTCTGGCCTGCATGTCAGTAATCTTCCTTACCATTGCCTACCTGAAACTGCGCTTCATGAAGAAGTTCTCTTAAAATAAGAGGGAAAGATGCAATTCCCACTGTCCAGCAGTTTGGTGAACTGACTGTGCAACGGACTTGACCATTTCTAAAGACACCTTTCTTGGTACCTTTATTATTACCCAAGTCAACAATGTGAACACCATCCTTGTATATTAAATACTTACTGTTAATTTACTCTGCCAAAATGTTTAGCACGGCTCACTCCTCTTTGCCACAGAAAGTGTACAGCTATTCATTTCTTCAAGACACTATTCAGTCTTTCTGCATGTCCTAGCTATGAACTTGTTGAATACTATAACTAATATTTAGTGGCTTAACCTGAAAAAATTAGTGGTTCCATACTTTAATTAGCAGCTACCTTCACCACCAAGAAATTCAGTCCAAAGTGGTGCTTATCAGGAGACCAACACAGTCTCAGCTGCTTACGTGGTCACAGGATATGTGAGACAGGGACAAAATCCTCTCCATCTCAGTGCCCTTTTCTATTTGGGAATCATTACTCCTCTGGAACGTACTTATTGATGCCATCAAGCCTCTCTTGCCTCACTCACAAGTGGTAGAAGCACTGTTTTTTTAAATAAAGGTGTTCTCACTGTGCCAGTTCCCATGATCATTGTCCTGAACTTTGTATTTCCTCTGCATAACTGCAAGTTATCTTCACTGTCCCATTAGTGCTGCTAGCATGAGTAGCTCTTACATGTTTTTATGGTGACTGATTTCAAGTGCATGACTAAGCAAGATGCTAGCACCTTTCTAAGGGTCCATAGATTGCAGCAATCCCTTCCTGGCAGGCCAGCTTTTCCCTCGCCATGTGCAGCAATGCTAGCACATCTCCTTCTTTATCTGCAGAGTTATGCATTGTAAATCCATAAAAGTGCATAGAAGACAACTTTACAGCTCTTTCTTGGGCTGTCACTGTTGGTCTCGTTGCTCCTGAAGGTTTGCCCCAGATGGTGCAGGTCAGAAGAAACAAACTTACAAGACCTTATTTCTGTAAGACGTTTAGAATAATAGAATACCCTGAGATGGAAGGGACCCACCAGGATCATCAAGTCCAGCTCCTGGCCCTGCACAGAACACCCCAAGAGTCACACCCTGGGCCTGAGAGTGTTGTCCAAAATCCTGAACTCTGTCAGGTTGCTACTGTGACCACCTTCCTGGGGGGCCTGTCCAGTGCCTCAGGGTAAAGAACCTTTTCCTACTATCCAACCTAACCCTCCCCAGCACAACTTCAGGCCATTTCCTTGGGTCCTGTCACTGTCACCATAGAGAAGAGATCAGTGCCTGCCCTTCCTCCTCCCCTCATGAGGAAGTTGCAGACTGAGTTGAGGCCTCCCTGCTCCTGTATGGCAAAAGCACAGCTTGAGAACAAGCAACCAGAATATGTTGTTTGCAAGACGGAAATCTACTTCCAATAGAATAAGACTATTTTATTAAAAAATTTTGAGGTTAGATTAGTTTTAAGGCAAGTTTAGAGGCTATCTGTAAAAATCTCTATGAGATTTCTATAGACAAAAATTCAGCTTTTATCTTTCCAGAACATTCAGAGCTGGGATGCTGCTTATACATCAATTAATTATCTAGGCTTCTGGGCAGCTCACGTTCTAAACTTAACATCTTCGTACATATGGCATTAGGATTCATGTTGATTTAATCACTAATTATTGTATTGCTTTTTTGATAAGATGTCATGCTGCTGGGGAAAATGAAAACTTCAGAGCACAAAAAATCGTCAGAGAGTGTTCTGTACCTTTATTTTACTTACGCGTCTGTCATTCTTAAGCAGAAGGAAACAGTGAGGAGATAACAGCTGTGTGGTTATTCAAAAAAAAGTGACAGGAAAGGTACTCCAGATCCTGGTACTACAGAGAAATGAAAGTGGTATTTTTGCCTTTGGAAAAAAAGAAAAAAAAAATCATCACAGATTTAAAAATGTAGAAATGTTCAGCCTAGCCAATTGCAGCTGGTCCTTATAATTCCAACATTTAAAGAGTTATAAATGTGATAACACAGACTGTGTTACAATCAGAAAAGAAAATAATTTTAGTATACAGGAGTGGTTTCTGAGAAAGGAAATAAACTAAGTTGAACTACTCACATTTTGAACAGGCTTTGACACCCTATTGCACAGATAATATCTACCACAAAACTCCTAAGCTTTTCTTGCTTTCTACTACTCATTTCAGCAGCTGGTCATCTATAAGAACATATTTACATGAAACAAATGTTTCTTCCAGCTGTCCAATACTTAACTCTGTAAACTTGTATGATTCTATACCTCAGCTGTGTGTGCAGAAATTACAGTAGTAGACATGTCAGACTTCTTCTGTCACGCTATAGGTTTTAAATTAAGATTTTATTTTTCTCTTTTTTTTCAGCACTGTATTTTACATGTTCTAGTGAAAGGAGTCTCTGCCCATGGCAGGGGGGTTGGCACTAGGTGATCTTTAAAGTCCCTTCTAGCCCCAAAGATTCTATTATTCCATGATGTATTTGGTTCTCCCCTTTAATTTGGGACTGATTAGTGCAACTACATTGCTTGCAAAAGCCAGGAGACACATCAATAATGTGTAATGTAATAGCTCGAATATGTACTTCTACAAGCAGTGTAAGCAGAGAGGAAAAAAATTGAGAGAAGGGAAATGAGTCCAGAATCCCTGAGGTTAAAAGGCTTTGAGTATGTGTGTGTGTGCCTGTATGTTGATACTATGGAGATCCTTAATAATTGCTTTGTAAAAGCTTGACCTTGTGACAAGAATTAGGCTCTCAAGAACCTCCTTAATAGCCCAAGGTTAATGGTCCTGACTTGTTTCTCACAATCTTTTTTATCTCCCCACCCTAATTAGGGATGGATTTGTCCAGCATTCTTTTAGGGGTACGTGGCTCATTAAGCCTTTTTTCCATTAATCTGCTCCAAATTGGTCTTGAAATGATCCCTGCTTTTCACTGCAGCTGGCTTAGGAGCTGAATTATCCCTGACATTTGCTCCTTTCGGCAGGATCTTAGCAAGAGGGTACCATGGATCAAGTCATTCATGGTGTTAAGACTCATGCACTGCTCGGGCTTAAAAATGACAGAACTGCCTGATACCATTGTTTTCTTTAGCTTTTTGTCATTGGCATTTAGCATTTTAAAAGTGTGATGTACAGAATTTAATGACTCTGATTATATCACTAGCTCGACTGAAAATGTGTTTTCATGTATGAAAATTCCTGTTTAGTTTGCTTACACTTTGACAGCAAGTGATTTAATTTGGACTCTTGGAAGCTTTAAAAGACTTACTTACCGTTAGGTTTTAGAGTATTCAGTCTGGATGAAGATTTTTCTTTTACATCCTCCATCTGAACTACTTAAAAATAATTAAAATAAATCACAAGCTGAGAGTTGTTACTTTCCAAAGAGTTATTATACTCATTTAATTCCATTAATTTGAATGAAGATTTATGATAACAATAATCTTACAAGATACCACTTTTAAATTTTATTGCTTTCGTTACAGAAATGAAGGTTTTGATATTTTCTGTACCAGCAACTGAGAGTAATTGCACCTTGTAGTGAATGCTCATGAAGGCAAGAACAGATAGCAAACTGGGTAAATACAGCTAATACACCATCTAGTTGAAGTGCTCATGTCCCAGGAAGGATATTTAAAAATTATACAGGTTCTGAAAGCCATTAATTTAGAGAAGCCTGAAAAAGCTCTATGTTTGTTAAAGGCAGCCTAAGTGCTGATAGCAGCCTAAGGAGAAAACCTGTATTAATTGAGAGCTCTTAATATGTAGAAGGACACTGGCAAAACTGAAATCACTGATATTCAATTTTCACTCTTTTAGCTTCTTCTTTGTAGCTAAAAATATTTAATAATCAGTAACATCAATTGTTGGAGCAATTCTTCCGGAAAAAAGAGTTGTTTCAGTGGCATTCGAAGCAGGTTAGTAAGCCTGGTGGCAGAGCAGTATAAATGGCTTTTGATGAGGAAGCAGAAGGCTAGACAGTATGGAAAAGAAATATCATCTTCAGAATTGCTGCCTCATTTTCAAAACTGATGTTAGTGAGTTATTTAATCGATTCTGTAACATATTTACATGCGGTTGGACAATTGCATGATACAAACTGCTGACTTTTCAAATGACACACCTAAAAGGCCCATGACACTGACTCAGGGATTGTGACTTATTTTTCAAAGTGTACCAAGGGTTTATAAATTGTATTTGTTCAAGCAAAGATTTAACAAGTGCCTGAGTGCTTGCTGACCGTCTGGTTCTCACCCTGGGCTTACATGTTTTGCTGGTGAAGCCACTACCACTGTCTGGATGCTTTGGGCTGCACAAGAAATGTCATCTTGTCTTCAGTGCTAGTAGATACAATAAGAACCTCGTGGGCCATATATTCACCACCTGAGAAGAAAAATATTTAATTTGGGTTTTTCCAGGAGGCTTTGAGATATATGCTTGCAGAGTAGCATCCCACTAAGGCAAAGAACAAATCAGTAAAAAGATCCATAGTTCCGTGTTGTGCCAGCACAGAGGGAGGATTAAAAAAAATACCATAAAAGCCACAAAGAATTTATGTCAGGTGGACATTTGAAGTTGACAGCCAATAATGATGATGAATATATCCACTGGAGAAGGAAAAAAGAAAACAATTAAGGTAGCAACATCACAAAAAAATTTAACCAATGTATGTCTATATCTGGTCTTCAGAGACTAAATAATTACAGATTAAGAGCTCAAAAAACCTGTTTCCTTACATGTGGAAACAGATGGATAGACTCCCGGGCAGCCTAACCTAGCCTGCTAAAATAAGTAAATTCTGCTTCTCCAGTTTCATGTATTTCCTTCATATTTCAAGAGAAATAATCTTTGCCTCCATAAGGTTTTGAGTCATGTCTGGTTCATTCTCAAGAAAGCTGCCTTGCCAATATCTGAGTCACCCTGCTTCTTCAAGAAAAGAACACTGTGATTACTCTCTCACGCTCCAGGATTATGAAATAGCCACCTGCCTTCTGATTACTTCTCCACTGACCCAGTGGGCACTGAGTCAAGTGCTTAGGATGCAATATCCTGCTCTGTATGGCTGCAGACAGGCACTGCAGGTAACGTGATGGAGATTGTTTCTGGACACACACCAGCATCAGTTCAAGGTGGATCAAACCTCCTCAAATTTACGTATTTTCATTTTGCAAATTTTCTCTGGGATGCTGATAAACACTCCAAGTATTCCAAGGTGAATGTCCTGGATGAAAAATTTCAGTATTCCTTGCTGCAGTGCCAGGTTTTCTGCACACTTTATACAAATGACCTTCCGAAAGAGAACATCATCATTTGGAAAAGAAAAAAAAAAGGTGAATGGTTTTCCAATAATAACTGGTAAATGCCATTTTTATAAGCATCAACTTGCTACTTCCTGAACACTCAGTGAAGTGCAAGAGCTCACTTTGTGTTTAGCTGTGTCTTTTTACACAAAAGGTACATAGCAGGAGGAGAGAGTATAATTTGATAATGCAAATAACAGCAATGCCAACAAAGACTTCTGGAGTTGCTCCCCTGGGTCGTCCATGTGACACGCTTCTGTTTGCTAAATAATCTGTGATTATGTTCTTGCAGACATGAACAGCCTCTTTCAATCTAAATATTTCCCTCCTTTTTTAAAATAAGTTCTCCTGTCAGAGTTTATTTTCATCTTCCTGTGCCATAAAACAGGGAAAGTCTCCTGAATGTAAATGCTTTTCCTCTCCCAATCCATATCTCCCTCCTCTTCTTGCTGGGCATGAAATAACAACCAGTTAAGACAGCTAAAGCCCTTGTCAAACCTGTTTCTTCACTTAACTGTTTCAAATGACTAAGCCAGGAAACACAGCTGGCCTTTATTACACAGCTGTGGCATCACAGGAACACCAAGAGAAATGGAAATTTCTTTCCAGTGCCTGCCAGCTCTGCCTTTCTGCAGCACGAAGTTTCTTGTGGCTGCATCTTTCTGCACACAGACATCTGAAACTGGGGAGCTGGGGAACTCAGTCTGACAGCATTCACCTCAGCTCCAGGAAAAGCTGATGGCACTACAGAAGTGTGCTTACCTCAGACTTTGGAATGAACTGGTAATTGCAAGTTTAGCCTGAAAGGAGCATTCTTTTCCTTTGAGTGTTTCTCAGAGTTTATATCACACTACTCTCCATGCAGCAGTGAAAAGCAGCAGCTTGTGCACAATACACAGGCATTTCTGGCAGTTTTTACTTCAAAAATACCTTAAATGTGACTGCCCTGGGAAAAAAAAGCCTAATTCCTCCCACTGGAAATTATTTTTTTTTTAAAAGTAGGTCTCAAAATCTGAACAGGAGTTAAACCAAATTGTGAATCTGCAGGAGTTTTACATTGTTAATTTGTTTTGTATGAAAAGTTCTTTTACTGAAGATTTTGCCCCCCGTGAATATCTGCTGATCTTCAATTCTTTTCAAGACTTTGCAAATGAATGAATTTACTGGTCTAAACTTTTGCCAAAATGTCACTGGCAAAACCGTGGCTGATGAAAATTGTCATGATCAGTCCTTTGGAAATCTTACTGCATTTATTACTAACAAATTTTTTGAGAGCAAAATACACACAAATCCAATATACTCCCCAAATCTCAAAACCCTTCTTGCTCTCTTCCTAGCACCCCACTGCTGGTAGGCCTGCTCCAAAACACCTGGATGCCTGGCTGCAGGAAATCTGCTCTCACACTACGTCCAAATTCAGGCCTGTTACAGAAGGCACAAGTTTGCTGCTCTTTGCCTCCTGGTATGCAGTTTCAACCGCCCTAAGTATTTCTAGGAGCAGAAACAGAGCACAAGAGCTGCCAGAATCCCCAATCCATGGAAAACTTGTGATGCCACTGCTGTTTTAGCATTACTGGTGCTTAAGCAGCATATTTGTAGCAGCCCTTTAAACCAAGCTGGAAGCAGCTGAATGTGGGTTAAGGCATTAGTGTGAGGTGACACAAATAAAAGACAACTCTTTTGAATGTCAGTGTGTCACCTGAACCATTAAGCTGTCATTCCCCCTTTCTGTACCTATTTTGCATGATCAGTGCTTAAAACCTGGAAGCCCTTGCTATGCAAGTGACAATTGCTTGCAGACCTTTTATCATAACCTTTTCCCCCTTTTCCTCAGTTTTTGACCAAGTTTTCTTCTTGTTTAGATTTACTGGAGAAGAATATTTGAATACAGAAGGCATCCATGTGGTGCCTGTGGACACAGAAGAATTACTTCAAAAAGCTCTTATTCCAAACATGCATCTCAAACTGCACTTCCTGAAGAAACCTTCCAAAATCAGCAATGTTACAGCATACACGCAGTATAAAAAAATATAAAGGCTCCCACTTCCCACACACTATGACTTTCATAGTGCACTGGCTAAAGGCTTAATAAACTCAGTATGTATATTTTTCATTAAGGATTGAGATGGATTTATATTAATCATTCAGTTTTCATTAATAGAGTATACTTTCAAACTGGTGAGATACCTGTCCAGAGAGAACTATGGGTCTTACATGTGAACCTGAGCTTTCCAAGCATGATTCAAACCCTCCAGATGCTGTAGTATTCCCTCCTGAAACAAGGGAAAAAACAAAGGGGAATAGAGAAAAAAAAAAGAGTTAAATTACACCGCAAATAAGTACTGAAGAGACAGTTACTAGCAGCGGGAGCTGCTACCTGAAATAGCAGAAAGCAGACCTGTGCATTTGCAGAAACACAAATCTGAAATAAAATGTTGATAAAAAGGACTGTTCGGGCAATGAAGCAGTAGGATCAGCCCAGTCCCCTGTGTTCATTCACATCCTCTACTCCCTTTATTAGATTATCTGAGAATAAGGTATGAGATAAAAGTAACACAAATAAAATGTAGGATTCTTCATGTTTCATCATAAACAAACCAAGTGTAGGGCACAATGTTTGCTTTGTAGATTATATAAAATGTTTATTAGGAAGTAAAGTGCTCAGTTTTACAGATCAATACATTCTTGATCATTGTAGAAGACTTGCATAATTAACAGCTTCCTAATAAGACCAAACACTGTACATTACTATGCAAAAACCGTACCTTTGTAATAAGAGACAAATGATATTATAACCTAAAATTGAGAAACACATCAATAAAATGTTTGTAACATTTACCAAGTGGCAATGCACTTACTGCAAGGCCCACTGTCAACACACACGGGTACCCCATGGAAACTTACTGCACTTCAAGATGAAGTTTGTTATCAAGTAACAACACGTTACAGAAATACACCCCAACAAATACAGCTATTAATGCAAACATTTTCATAATAAACATATAGTACAAATGAAAGATGAACTGCGTGACTGAACCTACATTTTGTAAGACACCTTTTGGGTATGGATATAAAGACAAAACTCTGTATATTTAAATTGCTTTGGTATTGTATTTTCTGTTTTCCTTGCACACCAGCTGGCCATGTGCAGAGTTCATGTTTCTTTTTGGTCTGTTGGTTTGTTTACAGTCAGAAATGCAGTTCAACACTGAAAAGCCTTCCTCAGAAAGGTTTCTGAGGTGCAAAACCTTTCAATCAGGGTAAGAGAGAGCTTAGTCTGAATGCCCTCATCCCACACAAATGCCCTACCCACTCTGCTGTGCACTGTTTTGGCAAGTTCATGAGGGATCTTGTGAAAGGGTAGGAATTTCTTCCCAATACAGAACAAAATAACCCACAGAAGAACCCACACAAGGATCACAACCTGTTCTCTCACATAATTGTGTTCCCGAGACACAGCTTCTATGAAATTCTAACACTGAATTTCCTCCTCTTCAACCTTACATTAATTAGGTTTCTGTGCGTATGGTTTCTCATAAACTTAAAAATGGAAAGGCATGAAGTCTATTTGGTTTCAGCAAGTTCTCTGGTTAGAGATTCTGAGCCGCTGCACATCCAGGCAATGCCATTGCAAGAATATATATGGAACATGGAAGCTTTGCCTAAGCAGCACTCCCACAAGAATGAAGAGCTATTAACTGTTTGTTGAAGCAGAAGGCACCAGCATAAAACATGCTACTAATACTTTGTTAAACTGGCATTTTTCCTCTATATACCCTAGCAATAGCTGAGATGTGACTGGTTACGCAGCTTTCCATAACGCTTTTCCCCAGCTCTGAGTCCTTAAACAGAAGACAACTGCCGTCTTCAGGAAGAAAGCACAATTGACAGCGTCTCTCCTAAACCAGCATTCCACATATGGAAACATACTGCTAGGCAAAACTCCAAACACTGCCTCAATGCTCTCTATAGGGAACCAACAGAATTTCAGTGTTGCATCTCCTTTCAAAAATAAAGCTTCTATGACAGAAAGCAGAGGGAATTAAATACTAAAAATCAGTGATTATATTACAAATACCTTCCAAAAGGAATCCTGTGCTGCACCTCAGCAGAAAAGTCTATGTAGAAATGTACCTAACAATTTTACAAGCAGTTCAGTTTAATGTAAATACAGACCACATAGTTGAGATGTGATTAGAATTTCACATGGCACATGATGGGATTTTCCCAACAGTCAGCAACCTCTCTGCCCCCTTCCCTGTCACACCCAAGGAAGAGTTAGTGTTTTTCCATCCTGTGTGCTTTTAAACAATGTGTTTTCTGCAAAGCAGCCATATTTATCTAACAACCTCTGGAATATTTATCCCAGGAACACTTAAATCATGAAAACATAGCATTAAAAAATGGGCACTTTGCAACATAGCTGAAAATTATTATATTAGTCTGGTGTGAAGAGGCAGTTCTCAAATATTTCTTCCTAGATGCTAATTATAATGCATTCAGTTTCTACCACAGAATTATGTAATTTAGAGTTGTACAAACTAAGTACACTTTCTTCTGCTTAAAGAAATGTAGTACCTCTCAAAACAGGAAAAAATGAATATTTTAAGCTAAGCAAAATATTAGTATACCAAGAATAACTCAGACAGACAAGTAGAAACTCAAATTTAAAAAAAAAGTGTTTTATCTGTCAGCTGTTATAATGAATAAGACAAACTGATACCATCTTATTTCAAAATTTGCTTTTAAACACCCTTAAAAATTGTATTTTCCAAGAGGAAGAATAAAATTAATAGCTTTTTATTTTAGTATGCCTGCCACTGCATATTATTTTGTCTGAAGCTTGCTGCCCTCATGCAAGTGGTCCCAATAATACTTTTATGGAATCAGATTTCCGTCCCGGTAGATTTTGTCCCACCTGATAACCATTCAGTTTCCTGCATTTTTGTTTCCAAGGCTGCCACTCTCACTGCTGGCATTACACATGGCTAACACAGGCCTGAAAATGATTGATGCAGTGAATATTTACTTCTTCCCACCAGTGAAAGTTGTCCTCAGTGGTCTGACCAGAACGATCCCCTCACGCTGGGGAACAGCGCTGGGATATTTGCTGGCTGAATACTGACCAGAAACATTTGGAATCACCTACAAAAGCTCAGGCTACACATGGATGTTGTTCCCCCCGTTTCCTGCTCCTGCATCAATGCCATCTGACTGGGAAGAAGATGGCCGGGAGTTCCTGGAGCGAGGTTGCCCGTTCAGTCCCAGGGGTGTTCCCAGCCGATGGCTCATTTGAGAGGCCGTGTCATCCGACTCCCAGCGCTCCAGCTCCTCTCGCACCAGCCGCTCCATTTGCTCCCTGTGGATTTCACTGTCCCGGCCCAGTCTCTCATCCTAAACACATTAAAAGACACAAACTGGAAGTGCAGCTTCCAAACTGCAGTCTAGGGCATAACCCTATACAACCACGGGAAATTCTTATGCCACTTGAGCCCTTCCATAGGCTAATGGGGAAACAGCTCCCACAGCAAATTGTTTTATTTCCAGTGATGAAATGCCCAGGTTGCCACCCAGAAAAGCACAACTTGTATTTGACCTGACAGATTTTAGCAGCTACAGAAATAACACGTTTCTCCCACTGGTCATTTCCAAAGGGCCCTCAGGAAAGAGAGGGAAGGGGAAGCAGTAGAAGTCAGGTAACCCTGGTGACAGAAGTGAACTACTCCCACCTGCCACACACAGTCCCAAGAGCAACAAAGGAGAATAAGAGCAGGTTGGGCATGCTGGGCTGGATCCCCTAAACTCTAACAGACCAGTCCACAAAAAATATTGTATTAATCCCAACAGACACCCAGGGATGGAGGAGCTGCTTCAGCAACCACTGAACACCACTGCTGTCCAGATCATGGGTTTAAATGGTGACATACGCCTGCTGTAAGACATGTTATCATATCTGAAGCTTTGGATCATGTTCCCAAAATTTCATGTTTTAGATTTCATGTTTTTCTAACACCTAACTGAAGCACCTAACTCTCGCACTCGCCCACTGCCAAAGCACCCACCTCCTCTTTACCACCATTCCTTCAATCCTGCCAAGCCAAGCAGTAGGGAGAAGTGCCAACAGCAAGGAAAACCTGCAGGTTGTGACCAGACCACAGAGAGTGGGTTTCTTACCTCTGTCACTCCATCTAACAGCCTTCCCAACACATCTCTCCTTTTTAGCTTGGCCCTCTCCATGGCCTCCAGCTTCACAATAACGGCATCGATCTTGGAGACGATACTGCCGATGGAATGCTCCATGCGATCCACCCGCCTCATGAGTCTGAGGGCAACAAGTGGGAGCTTCAGTGACTCGGACATTGCCCGGTCAGCACCGTTCTAGCATGTCAACACACAGAGCAGATAAGGATGAGACACCGCTGTTTTCCAAGCACGCCTCTGACTTCCCACAAACCAGTCCTACCATCCAGGAGGGACAAGGCGTACCACAGCAAGAAGGTAAAACAGGGACAAAACATATGGGGACAAAAAAGTACATCTTGCACTCTGCTTTCACTGCTCTTAGGGCATCATCATGAAAATTTGTTGCTTCCAGTTACACAATTCTTCATTCAGCTAGTGTTGCTGTAATTAATTAATATGGACATCTCTCATCTTGGACAAAATACACATTCACGAGTAACTTAATCTTATTAAAAACAACTGTTGAAGTTCTTACTGAACCTAAAATAAACTCAAGGTTTTACTACTTAAAAAACCAGAAAAGTTTTTTTCTTCCGGCATTATTGTAACATGACCCTTTTCTCTGACTTTCCAGTGATGAGGTTTCAAGGATGGGGGTTTTGTTGCTGTTTTTTTTTGTTTGTTCTGATTTTCTATTTTCTAACCATTTTTTATTTTCTTAGAGGCTCTCTAAGGCACTTCCAGTTCAGATATTATTTGAAAGATACTAAAAGGAATGACTTTTGCACCACAAAATCACAACACTTGCTTTTATTAATAACTTGATTAATATCAAAGAGAGAATACTATATAACTGAGAGAAGAAAACCCACAATGAAAAAAATGCAACCAAAACCCACCATGCACATTTGTCCCCGTCCAAAGGATAAACTTACACTTGGAACTCTTCATAGGAAACGCCACTAGAGCTGCTGCCCCTCCTCCTGGAGCTGTGTCCGCTGTCTTCATCCTCATCCTCCTCGGAGTCATCCAAGCTCCGGGGGAAGCTGCGGCTGCTCAGAGGACGTGGCAGAGAGCTCCTATCCAGGTCCAGATCCTCCTTTGTGAAAACACAAGCCAGACAGAGAGAGAGAGAGAAGGTGTAAAAACTTTCACCTGTACATGGGGCATGGTGGTGTCAAGGTCAAAGACCTCCTGCCCTCTATCAGCTCCCCTGTGCCTTTTTACAGTTCTGCTCAGACAGCCAGGAACAACAGCAAAAGTGAAGGGAGACAAGAGGATTCTTCTGAGGCAGGAAACCAGCACAGGGAGCAGACCGGCAGACCCTGCTGGTGTAACACCACTTCTAAGGCAGAGCTCACTCTCTCTTTCTCCAGGTCATCTCTCATCTGCTGATGTTCATGCTCTGTCAATTCCTGGTCCCCATCCTGGTCATATTTTGTAAATATTGCTTCTATCTCTGCATCCGTGTGGCCCTTCCTGAAAAGGCAGTAAAAGCAGTTCCTTTACTTTCCATTTTTCAGATGCTGAAATAACTCTGTGTATTAGAAAACACCTCACTTCAGACAGACTTTCATCCCGAAAAAAAAGACATCCCATCACTGCCTATAAATTCACACCATTAATAAAAACCCCTCAGTCCTCACGTTTCATTAGTTAAAGCACCAGTCTTCCCTACACCGAACCTTTCTCCTTCCCAGCTCCCTTCTGTATCTCCATGATTTGTACACTTGCCTTGGACTCCTGACTGTCCACAAACTCCTGCAGCGGTCTGACAGAAAAATTACCATTTCTTCAAAGGCCTTAGGTCTCTGCTTCCTCAGAGATTTCTGTGTTTTTCTCTCCAAAACACAGAAATTCAAAGAGGTTGGGCCCCAGAGCTCCAAATCCTTTCTCTGGTGTGGGCTGCCAACACCAGCCATAGTGCAGAGAAAGGTACTCTGCTGTGTGTCTTTATCCACATTAATGTACTTTTGCTAGAGGAAAATCACATCAAAAACTTAACATCACATGTCCCTGGGGATATTATTCAAGGTAAGAAGTAACAACTCCCCTACCCTTTAAGATCCTGCCGGAGTTCATCAAAATTGAGTTTTCCTCCACCTTGTCTCAGACTTTCTGAAATGTCATCAACAGTAGTTTTCTTCAATTTAAGTTTGATCATGGCTTTGTTGTAGCCCTAAAAGAGAAAGTGAATTTTTGTTGTTTCTCATAAAATGAGATGATTTGATTTCTAATAACTTTTTTAATTACAAAAATCAGCCACTGTACACTCTCATTCAGTGTGTTCAGTGTGATCATACAAGGCAAAGTCTCAGGTGAGTAAAATACATTGCAATGGGAAGTTCTCACTCAATTTACACTCAGCTCAGATTAATTTATTGTAACTGAGATGTGTATTCCCATCAGCTGCTGCCAGGTTTACTTTGTACAGTTTATGTAGTGTTTTATGAAATAAGTTCAGATGTGAGGAATAAGATGTCAAACAAATAAAACATTACATTTACCTTCCTGATAAGGTCAGACAGTTCCATTTCTGCCTTCTGTTGTGCCATATCTGACTTGACTTCAGAGTAGGTATCATTGATAATGGCCAAAAACATGTTCTGTTCATCAGAGAAAAAAAAAATGTTGAAATTTGAAATTTCAACAAGACTGAGCCCTACTACTCCTATGACCTTCTTGTGCATACCTATACATCAATTTTTTGAAGAAAAGGGTAGTCTGTTTAAAAAGAAACTAACATCCAGAGCTTGATATTGAAATATGATGTGCTGCAGTATAACAACTTCTAATCAACATTACTGGTTACTAACATAACTGGAGAATTACTTTCCAGAGAGGGTTCATAGCTACACACAGCAAGTGGCAGTAAACCATGCCTGTTTAATATTATATGTATGTTTGGCCTTTTACCTGCAAGGCCAAATTTACACAGGTAACAACTGTGAATTAATCTAGGCAACACAGCTGGCAACAAAAATGCCTGAGGAATCAATTTAACTATCCATCCTCTAATAACCAGCACAAACAAAAGGTTCTTATCTAGTTGCAGGTCTGCTTGCATTTCAGACTAAAGATAAAAGCAAAAAGCTTAAAATCAGGCACTTGATTTATGACATTTATGGCATCAACTCTAAAAAGAGATCTTTCTTGTTCAGAGAAAGGAGAAAATATTGGTCTCACTAACCCTGTGCCAAGCATGTAACTTAATCAAACCATGCTGTCATTACTGAAAGGTTCCTACTGGATGTGGAGTAAATATGACTGAATTGCAAACTGGATATTCACATTCAAAAAGAATCACTAAATTTACTGGCATGTTCTATGTAGAAAAGCAGTGTTATCCTCTTTTTCCTCATGGACTCAAAAAACGTGCTTCGGAACAATCTTTCAGTGCTGTATCTTTATGCATTCATGCCCAACACCAGAGGAGTAAGAGGTAACTTGACAACTCACTGTTGTGCTTTTTTTTTGCTGCTATTTTGCCCGACTTTAGGAGTTGGTGCTTTCTGCTCATCTTCCCTAACTTAACTCAATTTCCAGGTCTCAGACTGGAGTCAAGTGGCTTACATAAACATTTCATTCAGGCTAAATGAGAGGCTGCACAAATACTAATAAACACACAAATTACAGTGAGTATTTTGGATAACCTGCTCTGACTTCACCTTCCAGTGCTTTTCTATTGCCCCTTAAAAAATACATATTTCTTTCCCTTGCTGGACACTAGACTCTATTCCTCTGGAATGTGTGAGGTGCTACAAAGCAAATGCTACAAAGCAAATAGGAAAGCTGCTTCATGTGCACCTTTGGCCAGTGACTCATGTGTTATTTTCCCATTGACTCCTGGTCCACCTCACTGAACACTTAAAATCCTCTGCTTCCTTACTAGTGAACATCCAACACGAAGTCTTTTCCCACAAATAAAATCTGAATGCCATTCCTCCTCATCTCAAATAGTAATAAAAAGCTGCACTAAGTGTAAGGGTCACTAAATAACATTAAAAATTATGATGATACAGGACTGCTGTACAGTTGTAAGGTTAGTAAAATCCTGCATTTATCCTTGCCAAATAACAGAGTATACAAAAGATGAGTACTCACTTGAAAAACACTCCTGGATTTATTAGTCAATAATGTCTACACCCTGCCTCTCAGGTAAGTGAGCTTCCTACAATCCTATTTGGAAAGTGTACAGCTAATCTGCACCAGAGAAGAGAGAAAGGCAGGGCCTGACTGCCCTGGAGAAGCAGAACAAGATAGAAGAGAGGCAAACCTGCATATCTGAAAGCTGCTGCACTGCTGAAGAACCAGGCTCTTGCAGCAGGCAAAGCTGTGAGCGGCATGCAAGAACAAGGCTGTTGTAAACACAGCCAGCCACACATCAGAGCCCTTTATGAACCAAGAGACTGCATGGAATTGTACAGCTACTTTTCACCAAAACAGACAGTCTTGCTGTGTATGCCAACCAGGCACTATTCAGATTTTAGAAATAAAATTCTTCGTAATAATAAAAATTTAAATAACCGCAATGTGGAGCACTGCATGAGAATGACAACAAACATACAATGTAAACCAATTCTCAATTAAGAGAAAAGGAAAGAGTGTAGTGACCAGCCATGTAGCAGTCAGGCCCCTTCATGGGCCACACACTCACCATTATCAGAAAAAGCCCCAAAAGTAGCAGGAGGACTCAAAGGACAAGTGATGCAAAACCAGCCACTGACCCGCCCCACATAAACAAAGTGTACATACCAAAAGAATGAAGAACATAAAGAACACAAATGTAGTGAAATAAATGGGTCCCAAAATTCGATTAGCTTCTTCAACCTCTGTGAAGTTGAAGTCTCCCAAAATGATGCGGAACTGAGTAAATCTTAAAAAACAAAACACATCCAGGAGTTGAAGAAAACATCATTGGAGCTGTGCAAGGATTCTCAAACTATTTTTTTCTAGCAGTGTGACTGATGGGCTGCAGAGAGGTCTGCACTACTGTAGCACCTGATCAGGCACTGCAAAAACAATTCATCAAGCACATCTATAGGCATGACCAAACTCACAGTCAGGTGCCACACACAAGAACAAAACCGTGGTGGTTACTTCTCCCTTTTGGTCACAATAGGAAGCAGAGCAAACTAATAATTACTACTGTGAAGCTTTGAGACCCACTCCCATCTCTCTCACACATATGCAACCCCAACCCTCTCCCTCTAAGCTGGAAAAAGCTTGGAACTTTACAGTACCATCAGCATATTGCAAGTTCCTTCACTTTTCTACAAGAAACTCTTTGCAACACTGCCCCAATGTAAGGAGGCAGGGGAAATCAGTGACTGAACAACTACTTAATTGCCTCAGTTACAATCAGGTTATGCTGTACCAAATCAATCAAGGAAAAACTGATTAGCAACCTTATATTAGGTCTTCTCTCTCTCCTGGACTCCAGATACTTATAAATTTTGTGGTTGGCTAAGATGGACTCTGTTTGAGTCAAGCAACTTTGAACACAATCAGGAACACAGCCTTACTATACATCCAACATTTCAGTAAGCATTTAACCACTGAATATGGAGCCATTGCTTTGTCTAGGAATGTAACCAACTGCTGTAAAAATCATGTCACACCAACCAAACCATGTCATTTTTAGCTCACTGCTCTAACTACGGCTTATTTTTAATCTCACAGCATTAACATTGAGATAAAAATGTTATAAAAATGTGTTGGCTACCAGGCTACACCAACAGTGGTGTGCCAGCAGCTTACCTGTTTAGATGGATGTCACAGGATTTGCCTCTGATAAAGCAACCAATTTACCAATGTACCAAAATCTTCTTTGCATTTCTTATACCTGTACTTACATGCAGTCCTGGAAAGTGCTGAAGTCATCAATTTGAGTGCCGAAGACAAGATAGGCCAACTGAGCATATGCTAAGAAAATAATAAAAAACATAATGGCAAAGCCAATGACATCTTTGACACAGCGAGACATCGTGGTAGATAACTGGCTCATTGTTCTGTTGAAGTTAACAAATTTGAAAAGCTGTTAAAAGAAAAAAGGAAAGAAAATGCTGTAAAGACAAGGAAGACAATTTCTTAACCTAATTGCTCTCCAGCTTTTTAACATGAGACGTCTTACTGAAGGTGACTGGAGACAAAGCAGGACCCAGTAAGAATTACTGACTTATCAATTGAGGAATAAGAAAAACATTTCTTAACATGTCTGCTGACAAAACACAAGCACTGACATATCTTCTAGAACTGAACATGAGCTGACTAAACCTGTGGCAAATTACAACCTTGCTTTTCATCTGCAAGAAGATATCCCTGTGTTCCAACTTTCACACGATTGACTTTGGGAGAAACATAAGTAAACCTCAAATAATGTGTCTCATGAAACTCGGGATACTGCTTACATTCTAATGTTAAAATAAGGACATGTGTCTTGGAGTTACCTTGATCCAGACAAAAAACACAGTGACTGCAGCAATGTTGTTGAACTGCATTTGCCAATATGCCAAAGGTTCAAAATTGGGGAATGAGTTCTGATCTTCCAGCAGCTTCTTCAGGAGCATATCAACAGTTGATGTCCTATAGATGCTAATTCCTATAGCTACCACAGAGAGCTGAGGGCAAAAGAAACACACAAATTTACAAAAGATGACTAGGGTTTTAGAACAACTTCTTTGAGCCATGTATGTCAGATAAAGTCATGATGTGAGGAACTTCGTGCATTTCACAAGAAAACCATTATAGTCCTGGACTACAGACAAATAGTCTGGGAGTAAGAAGATTTAGAAGTCATTTCCTTGCCACAGGTGAAGAGAGAGACAACAGTGACACCTAGCAGGCTTAGAAAAGTGATGCTGTCACAGGGAAAATACAAGGAAGAGAATATGACAACTCTAAAAGACAGGGGTGAAAAAGAACAAAGAGCAGAAAGACAGCAATAGCCAAAAAGGCACCACAGTTTCTCCAGAGCACAGACTGACCAGTATAGCCCAGAACAAGCAACAGCAGAGAAGCTGCAGTTTTACCATAGAGGTTTCTTGCTTTGACTTCTGCAAATGTGCTGTTCATTACTCTAAGTGAACACTTCACCAAATATAGGGAGTCATAAGTACATAATCCTACATTTAAACAATGCCCCTCAGGCAAGGCACAAACACAGAATTTTGACCCCTTGTGTGAACTGAATTTTACACCCACACTTGAATAGTCTTCACTGACTGTGACAGCAGAGCATCATATCCCTGCCCCTACCATTAAGTGTAAAAAAAACAGCACACAGTTCATGTAAACATCCTCCTAAACAGCCCTTTATTTACAAAGCACTGTAATGCAAATATGATTTCTTCGGATTACAAATACTAACTTCAAGACTTGAAACCTTTGATTCATCCAAGCCTGAAGACAGAAAATGAGTGCGGGACTGGAACTGTTTCAGCACTTCTGGCTTTGTATACTTTTGGTAAGCACAGCTTGATATGAGTCCAGAGAGAATTATATTATGCAGCTTTAAATCCAAAGCTTGTATTTTCTGCTACACTGAGATTACTGATGTGCAACACTGTGCACTTAACCAAGACAGCTGCTAGCACTCTACAATTTTGAGACACTTCTTCAAACTTGGTATTAGCTGATGAGTATTTAATGCCACAATAAATCTCTTTGTGGTTCTTTGCACACTTATTCAAATCCCAGTCCTATTCCTTGAAATGCAAATCACTTCTTTAAAGAAGATGATTTTCTTACTTGAAAGCCAATGCAATAGTCTGTACCAGATATGTACAAGAGAGAGCAAGTTTGTCACCTCCAATAAAAGTTAAGTCTGTATAAACAAAAACTGTGAAAAAGCATGATGGACAAATACTCTAACTTTGCACAAGGGGTTGAAACCACTGAAGACAGAACAACTAACTTCGCAAAACACACCAACATTGAAACATAGACTAAAATTTTCTTACCCAGACTGAACAGCATTATAGGTCTGTAAGTATCCTTCCTAATGATGGTCCTATCCCTTAAATCCACAATAGGAACACTGAGTAATTAATGTCTCCCAAAAAGTGCATTTTAGAAAGCAATTTTAGCCTTATTACAAAGGTTACTTACCACAATGATAAGGATATCAAGGCAATTCCAAAGACTTCTGAAATACCGCAGTCTATGAATGCGAATTTCTAAGATCTCTTCCACCATATAATAGAGAACAAAAAGACAGAAGGACATCTCACAGGCTGCCAGGAAAAAATCAAAAGTGGAGATGTAATGAATCAGCTTCACCGGCTGAAACTGCCAAGATGTGACGAGGCCTCCAGTGGCTGGAAACTCCACTAGCAACCTGCATTTAAAAAAGGCAAAGAAAAAAAGAATTTAACTTAACCAGAATTGATGAAAAGCACTATGAAAAGACACTTGGGTTTATTTGTATAATTATCTAAATAATAGAAACAAACCCACATATGATTCAGAGAAGACACCACACAAAAATTGTAAACGTGACCACACTCAATTTCAACTAAAACCCAAAGCCTTCCAGGAACACTGAGGAAACAGACACAGAAAGATTTGTTTTCATCTGTGCCTGTTTCATGCTGTCTAAACTAAAGGCTGATGCTGTATATCCATGTATTCAGTTATTAGAGCCAACTCTCTAGAGAAGTCTCCCACAAACTGCACCCAAGGCGTTGCGGCACCAGGAAAGCCAGGACAGACTCCATGAGGAGTCTCACTTCTCTGACGGGTAGGCATGGCACTTCAGTTGTCTGTCCCCTTTACACAAAACATACACTTACCCATGTCCCCAAAACAAAGCAACCACAAGAAAACCCCAAGCCTACAACCCACACCGTGCAACTGAATGCTGCCATGGTTGTGTTCATACCTGACTACACAGAATAGGTTGATGTTTGCATTGTACACAGAGAAATCAATGAAAGCTGCTCTGGTCCCTCTGTCCAGCCACAGGTTCTTCTTCAGGCTCGCAATCTGCAGAGCTGTCACTTCTCTGGTCCTCGAGAGGTCTTGGTAATAACCAGCCCCACTGTATGTGGCAATCAAGCCCCAGTGGCTGCTCCCATTCAAATCCTTCTCATTGGTGTATGTCCAGCTAGTTCAGAAGTAAGTGAAACAGAGCACATTGGTCTTTCCACCTTCAACTCACAATTAACAGAACAGACAACAATAAAACCTGACCAAAAAACATGTATTAATTACTTAAAGGTTTCATCTCAGAGGCGCTTGCTACAAAGTTTTGATGTACCCCCCCAGAGAAGGAAGTTACATAGTTCCTTTGACTAACACGGTAAAACTAAGATGGGAAGATTGGTCACAAGTATATTAAAAAGGAGCATGTGTCTACAGGAATACTACATACGCAGTTCCATTCCGGGGTCCAAAAGGAGCAGTATCCTCATTAGCTACAGAATAGACATCATAGCAGTCTTTGATTTCATCCTTTAAATCTTCAGGTATGGAGCACGAACCATTTCTGACTTTCAGCTGCCGAATTCGAGGCACCCCTAGGAGCAGGTTCTCATAATAAATGAAGCTTTTGTTTTCTGCCATGGTTTTGTTGTTGTACCACATCTCCCAGTAAAGACCATCCAACAAAGGGCCTTCTGTGAACTGGAGAGGATGAAAAAATTTTAGTTTGCATGTTGCCAGCACTGCTTTTACAGATCTTCATTCCATGGAGGTGTCAGAATTGCAGCTGATAATTTCTCTCACATAAGACTTTAGTATTACCTGTCCTCCAAAGACACCCCACAGATTTGTCCTACCCTGCTCCACCAACATTACTTGAGTTCTAAATTTTCACACATTAAAGGCCAACTTTGTTACATAGTTTTGACATTGTGCACATAGATCTTCATGCACAAGCCCTACCACATTAGGAAATAAGATCCTGCAGGTTTCATTTACAGTTCATGACAGGAACAGCGAACCACAGCAACAGAGATATTTAGATTACCTTCCAGAAGTCATCCATGGTGGACAAAGTTTTGAAATCAGTTCTCTCTGTTTTTGAGACAGGTGTTTCCAGGAAGAGCTGCGACATAACCCTTGTGTAATAGTACATACTGGAACTCACTGTCCCATAAGTCACTGCAGAAGATTTGGTAAGGAGTGAGGGATAAAGGAATGAGAGATAGAGGGAAAAAAAAAAGAAGAAGAAGTACTTTATTTGTTTTGAATACATCAGGTTGTATTTGTAACCTTTACATCTTGTAAAGGTTTTATAGTGGAACTATTAAGCTTCAAAACAAAATCCACACCAAGCAGCATTTATCTGTAAAGTGTGATTAAAATTCAAAAAGCAGCGAAGGTAGACTGATAAATCACTTTAAAATACTCTCTTCTCCTTCCCACACCTCCTTCTATTATTAATGCTTCTACCAAAGCTAGCCTCAAGGAAAACAAAGGCATGGTTCAGCAGCCTGAAGAGAGGCAGGTAGTGCCCTTTTAGGTGCCTTGTGCTATCCAAGGCATGCATGGAGAACTGGCACAGATAGCACTAAACCTCAGGAGAACTATTCTCTGCTTGAGCAGATAATGACAGTCAACCAGGATAGTGCAGGGCACTGGGAATGACATGGATTAGGCAATGAACCTCCATCTCAGATGAGCAGGGCCTTTAAGAGAAACTCCCTACAGAAAAAAAACGACTGTGTTACTTCTTTTCTTCACACTGGGCCAAACATTTGGATAAGGGCCAGAGAGCATAAATAATAAAATGATGTACAAAACTAAGATGGTTTGAGGAAATAGTCTCTGGCATGGATATTGTTACCACCTGCAAATACTTAAACCACTCTATGGCTAAAACTCAGAGGAGTCTGAAAGATTAGGCCTACACTGAACAATCGCTGTCAGTTTTGAGACCTTTATAAAATTTACAAATTTTTGTTTCCCTTAACAGCTAGAGAACAAGAACTATTTTTAATAGACTTCTGCTGTGCACATGGAATGTATCACATGACTGTGAAATACCTGGATTCTCTCTAAATATGTACTCTCCAAACCACAAGAGAACAAGAAATGCCCACAGCATTTAGCCTGCACTGGGAAGCTCTCTCCTAGGGCATGCCAAGCCACAGACCAGACTGACCAACAGTTATTGCTTATGTGAAAAATATAAAGGATACTAAAAAAATACTAATGAGTTAGCAATATCTCTAGATATTTAACACACTACACTTTTTCTTTATTCTGTTAGCAAAAATCATTTTCTGTCGCAAAACAAATAGTTAACAGCCTGTTGAAAGTCTAACTTCTCCTGCTGAACCAAATTTCACTTTAATGCAGGCCCCTCACTGCTACTCTTTTCCTGGTGGTACAGCGTGCCAGCCACAAGCGGCCTTGCACTGCTTTGTTCATAAACCTGCTCTAAGCGTTCTTAAATGACTCAGGAAGGAAAAAGCCATCATATTTAATATATAAACATGCCATCAGTACATCAAACCAGTTGTGTCAATGGTATAAAATTTGGGCTTTTTATTATTCCTGCTGCATTCAAGCAGAGCAGACTTGCTCTCAGAGACAGTCTACCAATGTAGTTTTGCATCTGCTTTTCCACTCGGAAATTCCCTCTCACAAAAATTAAAAACATCACCTTGCTGTATTACAGCTGATCGTAAATGGCAACTTAGGTGCCACCAACATTTCAGCCCCCACTAGAAACTGGAGACTTGAAACATTCTGGCTCTCTAAAGATACACTAACTCAATGTATACACATTTTGTTGGCTTTCTCCCTAGCAAACAAATGAAACAGATATTTTGTAACTCCACAAGAAGTTCTTTCTTTCATTTTAAGTTGAATGTTACTCTTTTCTGTGTTCTTTAGTGTTATGATACTTCATATGGTATCAAGACAACAAAAAACCACACGAGTCTCCAGCTGTGATCTGTACATAACCGCAGTGATGAACTTCAAATGTGGTGATTTAGTTCAATTATTTGTCCTAGATGACTAACTCCTCCTCTTCATATTTACCAGTTCTGCTCAGTGATTTAAAAAATTGTAGCAGAAGTATTACACGGCACTGTGGTACTACAATTAAAAAATTCTCTCTAAAAACAAAGAATAAGTATATTATCATCCTGCCTAAAGATTCTAAACTTGTTAAGGCACAGAAAGTTGTAGTATTTTCAGTCTCAAGCAACAATCCATGCACAGAATAAACAGAAATATTTAATTCTAAGTATTTGCCTAGACATCTGCCCATTAATTCTTCTCCCACATCAAACAACCCTCCTTCTGGAATCATAGCAAGCAGGTAGTACAGAACTGGGTGCACTGGTGCTGAACAGTACTTACAGATACACAGGACCACAAGAAAAATCATGTACGTGATCAGCTCCCGTAAAACACTTTTCAGGTACCGCTCTCTGCTGGTGTTGCTCTCTTCCATGAGTCTTGTCCCCCACAGACCTTAAAAAGAAAAAAAAATATATATGATGTGCATTGATGTCTGGTACAGACACACAAATGACATAGGAAGTGGTGTTGAAAGCTTAACCTATGTCATGTCTGCTGCAGGTTCTTCTATGGATTGTAAACTGATCTAAGTCTAAGCAAGAGGAACTTCCTCAGTAGACTGAACAGGGCCTGAGGCTACCAATGAGATACCATAATAATTTAGGAACAGCTCAGCAGAACTCTAACAGAATCGGTGGAAGATCTGCAGAAGTGCTGTCACTTAGAACCACATGATACGAAAACAGATACAAGGATACAGAGACACACATAGACAGCCAACCTTCAAGAAATGGAAGTGCAGTGCTTCGGTATTTTTTCTTTTAAACACAACATTTTAATTCTAACCCTAACCCCTAATCCTAACCCTAACCTAACAATGAAATCATTGTTCAATGAATGAAAATGCACATTCATTATTGAGCCTTTAGGGGCAGTCTTAACTTTCTACATGAGAGGAGGATACTTGAGTCAAACATATTTTTGTAACACCCAAATCAAACTTTCCCCTCCTGGAGAGGCAAGGCACATCCAACAGAGACAGAGCAGGGATGCTGGTGAGCATTTCTACATGGTTTCTTTCCCTGCACAACAAAGAGTTATCAATTAAATATCAGTAGCAGCCTAAATGAGCAACTGCTGTCCACTCTAGCTGTCAACTTGAGCAACTGCATCAGCTGAACTGTTTCTGCCTGTTACACACTTCATATTATGCTTGACATTCCCAAAACAACAGGAAGAGAAGCTATTGAACTTTGGTGATCCCTTCCATATGGGTAACAGAAAAGCAAAAGGGTCTTTCAAGTGGAGCCTCTACAAGAAACAACCACCTTGAAACAAAATGCAGTTTGCAGACACACCAGACTTATTTCCTATGCGTGACACAGAACAGAAAAAAAGCTGGAAACAGCTGCTGATGCTCAGACTGTTCCCTTCATGGAACTTCTCTTCATTTACACCTAAAGCAAGGCAATTTGAGCTTCTCTGATGAGAGAAAAAGCATTTGAAACTAAAAATTTGCTCCTACAGAACTGCACTAAACTTTCATCCTTTTCAGGTGTTTTAAACAGCCAACCTTTCAAAACATCCTTTACATTCTCAATAGATGGAAATGAAGTAACCTCAAACTCCCTAGGAAAAATCTTGGATCCGTCAAACATACCACAGTAATTTGAAATGGAACAGTAACAAGGGATAGCCAAAACACATTATAAAGCTGAAAATGAAGCATGAGTTCAGTCAATCTGCAACCACTGCTGTAAGACTGAGACAAAGGCCTAAGGTGCCTGCTGCAGACCTTTGTCTGCTAACAGAGATGGGAATAAGGAAGCTCTTCCCTCTGCCTGCATAGATGAGAAAAAAAATAACATGTTAGATGTTTCTTGAAGCCTTTCAGCTACCACATTTTAAAATTGTGACATAAATCTGGAAACTTCTCCTGCACAGGCACAGCAAGTACTAACAGTTTTAGCATTAATCTCTGTTCACATGACTTAATTAGTAACTTAAAACCTTCCCTAGTGTCAGCCCCCAAATAAGAGAGCTTCTTCAAAGCTGTTCTTTAAGGCCAAGTTTGAGAATGTGCAGACAAAGACTGCAACTTTACTACAACGAATGCCAAATCCTCCCCATTAGGTCATTCTTGAAGACAAAAACACAAATCCAAGAACGTTTAGAGAGTCACTAATAATAAAAAAACTCAGCAAATTCAGCCTCTAGCACAGCACTACGTTGCACTAGCAACCCTCATAATAAAGGCAGGAAAACATTATGGAAGAGAGGAAGAGAAGGCTGGAAAAGCCAGTGACCTAAGCCGGCGAGAGAGCCAAGTCCCGGCTGTCAGCACATTACTCACCAATAAGAAATGTGGTGAGCAGAAGCAGAAAGCTTCCAAACTCAAACTCTGTCATATTAGACTATTGTTAGGAGTCAAGTCAGCAAAGAACAGAAAGTTACAGCAAAGGAAAAACCCAATCAAACAGCACCAGTGATCACACAATGATCTTTGTGCTAAATGAACTCTGAATTTGCCCATCAGCTAGCTTGGAGGTCTCATTAGCTGTTACTTTTTTGCAATATACATATATTATTCCCCTTTTTGCCTTATTAGAATATTGATTTAGATGCATCAAGCATAGTGGAGGTAAGCAGTGCTGGATTTGACATCTGCTGCAAGCGCCAAAACTGTTTTGTTTCCTTATATAAATCTGCTATTCATCAACTTTTTGACAGAATCTGTGTACTTTTATCAAATAAATCTGCAACTAACAATTGCTCGTACTCATTCTGTATGTAGCATTCTTCATGAAAGTAACAATTAATGAGTGACTGGGAAGGCTATTTGGAGCCTTCATTTAACAATAACTAAGAAAACCTTCCAAGAAATTCCCAACACACGTCAGTGATGACACACATGAGGACATGGCAGCACTGGGTGACCAAGTACGGCTCTACAGGTCAGGATCACCTTTCCAGCCTGGCTCTGCAAACAGACCTTGTTTTTATCCATCAAAACTTCTAGTAACTTCCTCCTTAACAGAGAAGAATAGTCAGCCCTTCTTCTCCTCTCAGCATCTGGGATGTTTGCTGAAGACATCTGTAAAACTAGAGGACTAAAGCCACTTCACAGACACTCACATAAGAATCCAAAAAGAATCCACAAAAAGAAGAACCTAAAATACTGGTAGTCAGAAGTAGTTGACTTTCTATTCACTCAGTAAATCCTGTTACAGTTTCTCCAACAGCTGAATTACCAAAATCCCAACACCTTAAATCCTCTCTGCCTTTTTCTTTCATAATTGACAGCAAGTAAAGTGCAAGCTGTCATTGAATATCCTTCAGTACTGAGTGGCAACTTTTTTTTGCCATGGTAACAATATCACTAGTGATATCCAAAGGATTAATCCCTCTTGTTGAATTCTGTCTAGTGAGATGTAATTATATTAAATAAATGTATGCCAACTTTCCTGCAGTCTTCTTAAAATAAAACTGAGTGCACCATTTTCCAGTCTTCAAAGACCCTCATGGATATCCATGGAATGTCAAAAGAACCATGGAGTGTTCTTTCCAGTATTAAACCCTCGGTTATCCTTCAAGTGCCCTATAATAATGTCAGGCTTGTAATCAGCCCTTTAACTGTGCAGCACAGGGATCACATTCTCCAGAGAAGGTGTTTACCTATTCCATAGGCAAGTACAGGGCCCTGCAGCACCTCCACAGCACCAAAGCCTCGCCCAGACATTTACTGTGCCCAGGAATTTATGGCAACATTCTCATCAAAGAGCCAGAAAAGGATCTGTCAACTACAGTAACTTTAGCTACACTTGCCTACAGATGCAGGTCAGGAATTGACAGAAACTGTTTTGAGCATTACTGCACAAACCATGACAGAGACTGAACAGCAGCGACATATGCCAGGTCACTGCTAAGTCGCTCTTGCACTCGCCTCACTTACAAACACTGCTGTTTTCCACCACAGTGAAAAACATACACAGGAGGTTCCTTCTTGGCAACAACTAGGATGAAGGGAGCATCTGAACTTAGATAAAAGTTTTTGTAAAAGGACTTTACTTTCTCCATGTGAGGCAGCCCTTTTCCTAGGCAATTTCATATCTCAGCAACAGACTAAAGTAAATACACCACTGGAGACTCCAAACAGAGCAGTGACAATTCATGCAAAACACATGGCTGTGGAATTATTAGTGGTATTCCACTGGTATGTGGAATTATTACTGGTATTTTTTTCCTGGTCATTCCAGTTTGTTATGAAGTGACTTGAGTCATTGAGCATGGTCCCAATAAAATCTGCTAAAAAGAAAACACACTCTATTCCATAATCTCTGCAAGTCTGACTTGCATACAACTGAGACACAGCAATGTTCAAGAGGGATTTATTTTGGTGCAATACAGCCGAAGCCAGAGAAATCATTATAGCATATGATCTTTGAACGCACATGAAAATCAGAGAAGGTACAAATCCTTGCTTAAAGTCAAGTTTGTTTGGATAGTTCCACTGATACTGTGGCAGCCTGTAACAGTAATATCTACCACTTCAGAAAATCCACATTTCAGAAGAAGAATCTTTATTTTCTAAATATGATTTACTTTTCCTGCAGCTTTATAACTTTAAAGATTTTGCCTGATACTTAAAGCAATCTTCTGTTTAAAATCCTCACAGTTTGAAGCTGACATTTTGAGCTTCTCTGAAAAGAAAGGAGGGTTTTTAAAAGTGCTCCCGCAACCTTAAATCCAAAGAACTCCCCATCCAGCATTTTCTCTGCTGTGTCAAATCAACCCTGAACAAGGCCTGCTCTGTAGAGAGTTACTGCAGTAAGCTTTGAACAACACTCCAAATGTTCACTTGATGTGTGCCCGGTTTTGCTTCAAACTCTGTCCCTGGCCACCAGCTGTGTGACAACAGGCAGCTCTTAATTGTCAAGAGCAGCAACAAGGCACTGCATAATACTGCAGCAAAGCAAAAGTGATTCAAACACCCTCCCAGCAAACCCACTATAAGTATCCTATGCCATCCTAACCACCACTTCTATAGAATGGGGGATGCTGAGACAGAGACAAGGACAAGCATTCTGCTCCACCTCTCCAAAGACCTGATGCTAGGGCAGAAAGCCGAGATTGGAAAAGACCTCTGAGATCATCACACCCAACCCACGACCCAACATCACCAGGTCAACTTGACCATGGCACTGAGTATCACATTCAGTCTTTCCTTAAACACGTCCAGAGACGGTGACTCCACCACCTCCCTGGGCAGTCCATTCCAATGTCACCCTTTCTGTGATGAAATTCCACCTAATGTCCAACCTAAACTTCCCCTATGCAGGAGTGTCTTACACGGAAAGCAGCAGGGAGTGAGACCTAGGAGGCAGAGAGGTGGGGAAAGGAAGGGGCGAGATGCGGGTGCATCTGCATGTGCTGGGAGGCATAACCGGGACGGAGATCAGAAGATGGATGTGCACGAAGAGGTGAAGACACAGAGACAAGGACAAGGATGGATGGAAAAGGACACGGGCAAGGGAAAAGGAGGACTACAGACAGCTACAGAGGAGAGACTCCAATCAACTCGACAGCGCGCAGGAAGCGGCACCCGCGGCTCGGCAGCCGGGTCAGGGTGCGGGGTGCGTGGCCGCGGCTCTCTCACCTCGCAGTCTCCGCGCCAGGCGCTTGGCCCAGGCCGCTCTGCGGGGCGCGGCTCCGTCGGGCGGCCCCGGGAGACGGCCCGGCCCCTCGGCCCCGCCGCGCNAGCCGGCCCGCACAGCCTGGCCCAGTCGCTCCAGCTCCAGCTGCTCCCGCCCGCGCCGGCAGCCGCCGCCGCCGCCGCCCGCCATCGGCCCCGCCGCCGCCCCTTCCCCGCCCTCCGGCGGAAAGCCCGGGGTACGGAGGGAGATGTAGTCGCCCTGGCTCCCGGCGGGGGCGGCGGCGGGGGGCCCCCTTCCCGCCCCCCTC
>VZRR01005329.1:975153-1026593 GCA_013398015.1 Oreocharis arfaki
CCTCCCATGCCTCCCTCCCCTCTCCAAGGCAGCCCCGGACCCGGACCGCCCCTGCGGTAGCGGTGCAGGGGCCGGCGCTGGGTGTTTGGAGATCCGTTCATCCTCGGTGAAAGCAGCAGGAGGCCTCGCGAAGGTGTGGTACCGGTTAAATTTGTGGGGAGCAGCGGCTTCACATCATTTTAAGAAGAAGAATAAAAACTCTCCCCGCCCGGCCCCAGCCCCAGTGAACAGTAACGCAGGTACAGGGTTTTGAGGTTTTATTTAAGTCCCGTTACAGCAAAACACCGCCCGGCAGGGCAGAGAGCGGCGTGCCCGAGGGGCGACCCTCGCCCGCCGTGTCCCACAGCCTCCGCCGGCACAGCCCCAGGGGCCATGGACCGCCCCGAACCCCAAAAGTCGCCACGCGAACTACATTAACAAACAGTTCCCTGAAATGAAGCTACTCCCCGCTTCCCTTAGGTAGGCATCGAAAAAGGAGGGAAATACTAATTTTGTCTCCCTTTAAAGGGTGACTTCGTTACTCTCGATGCTGCGACGATCTTGAGAATCCTCGGCGCTTTCCAGGGTTTGGTTGCTGATATCGTCAGAGAACTCAGCTGATAGGCGGTCCCGGCTCTCCCTGCTTTCCACACTCGGGTGGCTGTCCCGTCTCTCCTTGCTTTCCACACTCGAGAGGCTGTCCCCTTTGACACCGGACTTGCTACTGTCGCCTTCTGCCTCGTGGCTGTCGGTTTTTTGCCGGCTGTCGTTTTCCAAGCTCCGGTCACGCAGATTGCTGTCCTGCTCGCTGCTGTCCCGTCCGTGGCTCTGGTCAGACCACACCACGCTGCTGGCGTGCTTCCTCAGGGACCTGCGGGAAGCAGAATCCTCCCGGGAGACAGAGCGCTGGCTGTCTGCATCCATGTCGCTCTCATCTTCTTCAGTGGCACCATAGATGAGCTGTGTTAGAGAGCAGAACAAGAGCCATTGCCACTCCTGAGGAACTGCTCCGCCAAGCGCTGCACCAACGCAGGCTGCTCGGGCTGCGGGGATGCCCAAAGCCTGCGTAAAGCACCTCCGCCTGGAGATACTCCGGTGTTTTATGGAGTTACATGAACCTTTCACATTATGAGAAACTCGCATTTGATCCTGGCCTCGGATTTCACGTGCGCAAGTGTATCTTGACAGTGCAAACTGCAGTTCTGCACAGCTTGCAGCAGCCGGCTACGCTCCCACCCCAGCGCTTCGGCAGCCATCCACACCCCCCGATCTGTGGTACCCAGAGAAAGGAAATACATTCCTTCACTTATGCCTACTTTCCCCATACCGATTCTTTACAAAACCGACTCCCATAAAACGCCATGTCCATTTTCAAGTTCACTCCCCATTTCCAAAAACATGGGTACCACTGCTCAGTGCTATTTACCTTTTTGGCAATTTTGTGGAGTTTGATAGACTTCAACAGTGCAGCTTTTGCCCTCATCCCGTAGGCCACACTGTCACCTCTGCCAGCATTGTCTCCCCGGGTGAAAGGGAAAGTGGGGAATGGTTCAGTTACTGGAATGTCTGTGGGGTAACTCGTGACAACCTCTTCAGATTCATCCGTGTCATTGGAATCATTGTCATCATCATCATCATCATCATCCACATCCTCATGGCTTTTGCTTGACACATCAGGAAAGTGCTGGAAAACATTTATTATGCATCAGGCAAATGAACACGGATGTGAGAGGTGCAGACCGGTATCTGTCCCATTCATGCAGGGCTTAGGCACAGTTGAGGAGCTGCGTTCAGGCTTCGCACTTATTTCACCTCACCCTTCCCAGAGCCTTGTTTTATTTCGGGACAGATGTTACTGCAAGAACCACACTTGACTGAGGAAAATGAGACCTGCTACACACTGGCTGCCCTGCAGCACTCAACTAACATGTTATCCTTCAAAACACTTACCAGCTGTGCTGGGACATCCACGCTTTCTTCTGAAGAGTAAAGGGTCTGAAAGCAACACAAAACTCGCTGTTAGTACACAAAGGCATGTACAGCAGAGCTGATCAGCATGTTGACTATTCTTTAAGCACTTAATCAAAGCTTGCAAATCTTGGTATGGAAAGACACTCTGCTTTCTCTTCCAGTTAGGTGCCTGTACCTGCTGAGATGATGCCAGGTCACTCTGTGGGTGCTGCTGACTCTCCTGAGACTGAGAATTCACGTGGTCGTTGTGATATGTGTGCAAGTGATGGCTCCTGGAGTCCTTCGAGAGAAAATAAAAGGAAGGGGTTAATCCTCAAAGGAGCAGACAAAGCTGCCTGCATCCCAACCTCTGTTTTCAGGCAGACGTGGCATCTGCAGTACGCAGTCCTTCTGTATGGGATGTGTCCTCAGCTATCCATAGCAGTAGGAAGAGGACTCAGAACAAGCCATGATCCCAGATGAACATCGTACCCAAAAGAAACGTAGACGTGCCTCTCCCACTGGCAGAGCCTGGGAAAACTCAGATCAGCTTCTCCAGCTTGTTTTTATTGAGTGGAATTTGGACTAATATCTAACAATCATGGTTTCTTGTTATTCTTAGGCCCTTTCTGGAGGGTGATTTATCTCCCACATTATGAAGACTCTAAACCAAATGCAGTAGCTGGTTCTCAGAGCCAAGAATTGATTTTACAAGGGTAACAACTGGCAATGGGGAACAAATCAAATAGCTATATACAAGACTAATGCAGTTAACTGACATCACTAAAAAAAAAAAAAAAGGAAATTGGATTAAAGTGCTCCTCCAACACCAAATATTGCCATCTGATCCATACTAACGAATCTGGGTTATAGTAATTTTGCCATACCACAGTCTCTCTTTTTTAGCAATTAACAGCTAACACATTTTTCATTAAGAAAAAAGATTTCCAGTGCTAGTCCAGAGATAGAACTAATGAAAGTCCACAACCAGGACACATAACACAGGAAAAATCTGTGGACATCAGTGGCTCTCTGCTTTGAAACTGGATTATAACAGCCAGGGGAGTACATGTTCTACAAGCATCTGCAATCATAGAACAAGTACCGGAAAATGTATTTTTGAGGAAATAAATGAAAAAATAATCAAAAAGTATTTATTAAAGAAAATTACAGAAAGACAAAAGGAGCTTACATATTTTTCTTCAGAGCTGGCAGAAATGGCATGCTGCTTGGATTGAATCACCTTGAAGGGAGAAAAGAGAAAAAGCATTTATCAGTATTTCTCACTAACCTGCAAAGGAAATAGTGCAAGTGCTGGGGATGTGTGCTTGTGATTTACTCACTGGCCATGCAGTAGTGATGCTGATAAGGCATAAACACAGAACTGCCACCTTCATAGTGATGTTTTACCTAGAAAATATATTGGAACAGTAAGTCAATAAGGTAAAATACCACAAAAATGCTATAGGCTTTTCCTTTTTCCTGGTGCGCTTCACTGTGCTGTGACTAGGTCCCTGCTATGGATTCAGCCTGTCCATGTCAATTTTATTTCCTCTGTCCTCCATCATTACCCCGCCCCACCCAGCTGATTTGTAATGACTTAGCTACTCAAAAGCTACAAGCATTTTGAAACTAGGTACTGAGAAGAGCTGAGCAGCGGTGAGACAAGCCACACAGAAAAGGTGGACTGATTCCTGTCATCTACTGATGCACAGACAACGGAAAGGTTTTGTGAAAAACTGTTGTAAATACCAGGTTTGGTTTATCTTCATTCATTTAACATAATTTTTTTAAGAAGAGGCAGGTTAAGGCAAACTTGAATTGGATTCTCTTGTCAGTTATTCTGAAATGAGTTTTCAGGGTTATTAACTCTGGTTGCTGAGTAAAGTCAGGTTATATGAACATCAACTGCTCTTATTGATAGACCTGGATTACCCCCTCCAGAAGTTTGGACAAAATAACCTGCGTTTCCAAACAAGAGATGGAGTGAAATAGCTGCTCACGTTTCAGCTTTAGCAATTTAATAAATAACTGATGCCTGCTGAAACTGGGAGAGCTACAGTAAATTTCAGTGCTTACTGAGCAGTTCCCAGAATAAGGAACATCCCTGAGAATTTAAACCAATTTGCTGATGAACAAGAGTCCTTCAAAATCTTGCTAAGTCACAGCAGGAAAGAAAGCTGCTTAGGACATTTAAAATGCATCAATAAGGCTGGCCCTGCGACAGGACACTCTAATAGAGAGATTGCAACTTCGAGTTTCACAGAGAAGTGTGGCTGTCCCATCCACTCAGGATTGTGCAGCACAAACTGTGAGCCTGCCAGAAGAAACAAGGACACTGCCAGGCAGTGGTTACATGAGGGAGAAAGCTTTCTGTGTTCAAGCACCAGCTCTGAGCTTCCAGTGCATGATTCAGTGGCAGGGTTTTCAGTAACCTTCTCCCAACACCTATCAGCACACAAATTTAAAACTGTGATTATGTGTAATACCTGGTATTGCTAAAGCAACCTTGCTCCTATAAAAGCACACCTTTTTCCACAGAGAAATATCAAAAATCCCTGTCCAGTGAAGCCGTTTTCAAAGATCTGCTCAATGTTTCCTAGTCTAAAGCTGCAGACAGATTGGCACACATCAGGAAAAAAGCAAAAAAATTACCTTTATGGTGCTGGAGGAGTGAGCCACAGGAAGAGCACTCCTAGTGATCCCAGTAGCAGCTCCAGCCAGCTGGCTCCCAGCAGCTCTGGCTTTCTCCCCTCGTCCCCCGTCTGCCTGACATCTCTGAGCTCTGGGAATTTAAACCCTGTCCCAAGCACAGCCACCAATCCCCATGTGGCGGAAAAAGATGAGGTCATGGGGCTCCTGGCCACTGTCCTGCCCACAATCTCCTACACTTCCTCTTTGGCTTTGTGGCTTTTGAAGCAAACAAAAACCACTCCAAGGTTAAAACATTACTTATGGGCGAGATCATTAACCAGCAGGTCTGTTGAATGCACGGTGGTATTTGGTATTGTGTAGGAGGGCTTCAGGGCATGTCTGTCCTCCTTTTGTGAAAAGACCAGGTTCCCAGAAATCTTTTGTGCCCTGTTCTGCAGGGGGTAGGAATATCTAATGCGTACTGGAAGAAATAAATCTGAACATAAAATTCACCGAAGAGATGTTAATGTTTCCACAAAGTTGTAGACTTTCTCTCCAGGGCATGCATGGTACAACAGGAACTGCAAAGATGGTGCAGAGTATGGCCTTTCGCATTTTTCGGTCTGACCTGGGTAAAAAAAATAAAATAATAGTACTAGTTGTCTCTGTAGTACACATTCTGTATCCAGAAACTTGTTTGTAAAGGTGTACAAGAGCCAGTGGTGGTCTAATTAAGGAAGACTGGTGCATCTTTATGAGGAATTATGAGGAATTCTCACTCCTTTTCTATTCATTTGGATTTGTTCTGCGTCCTTCCTCAGTTGGTCAAATCTGTTCTAGAGCCCTTTTCAGGCACCAGATACCAGATATTTTTCAAACTAAAAAAAAAAAAACAACCCCAAAAAACTAACTAGAACGAAAAAGGGGGAAAACAAAAGCACCTATAGCTCCAGTATGAAGAGTGCCATGACTGGGATTGGAAAACAAGGGACACTGGGGGATGAAATTCTATGTCTGCTATAGAGCAGCGCATCAGCCCTGCTGGTGGACAGTTGTGGCAGCTTGGATGTCCATGGCTTTGGACTGATTCTGCATCAGCTGGGATGTGCTGGAGGGTTCTCAGATACTCTTCCATCTGGTGATTCTTTAAAAGGACAACGAGGTGTCATTCAAACACAGGAAAACATTCCAAACAGCCCTCTCAGAAGGCAGAATATTTATAACTGTTTCAAGGTGGTTATCTCTCTTCTCGTTCGTGATACCCAGCTGATGTTTGCTGTGTCCTTGGTCAAGCAAACAAGAGAGACCTGTTGGTACCAGCTCCTGTGTACCAGTTATCCTGGGCTTACTGACACTTCTGCAGGATGTTTAGAGACATCAGAGGTAACACACCCACGTTAGCTCAGCACCTGCCCATCACATCATCACACAGACTTAGCTAATTCTATTTTTGAGCTGAGATCAGCAAGAGCTGGAAGTTCAACTTAGTCTACTTAAGAAAGTGTTCCATTGATGCCTTGAGTGGCTACCTAGAAACAGAGACTAGACAGGAATAAAGGAATAAAGGTAGATACTTATTTGAAAGGCTTTCAAAGGTAGACCCTGGGGAGCCAGAGGCTACTGCCAAGATGGACCCCAAGATGGACAATGAGTCACGAGTTCTTCGCACTTTTATAGGTTTGGTCCATTTGCCTATCAGGGTTAATTCTCCAGTTAAAGTTTCAGTTAATGATGTAATTTCTCCAAGCTTACCCCCTTCCCAAGATGTTGGTTTACACATGTTGGGCCTGGGACAGGCTGGGTGTCCTTGGAGAGCAGGCCTGGAGAGGCTTTGTTGTGTCTGTCTGGCATAAGAGAGCAGAAGTTAACAGGCTACAAGAAACTTCGGAATTACACACTAGGCAGTACAGGATTTGAAAAATATCAAAGTTAAAACTGGCAGCACCACAGCACCAAGACATCATTAATATCCCAGAAGGAGAATCAGAAGAAAACATAGTATATAGCATATCATTAGTAGTTCTGCAAATAAGACCCACCTGAATGAGGACTATCCTAGCTTTTATTTTCGGAGCTGTGTGACCACTGTTATATGGTAACTCAAGAAAGACTTTTCAACCAAAAAAAGCCTTTAGTAACTAGGATTCCAGCAGCACTATCTTCTGCAGGTTTAGACAGATTTACCATCTCCCACTGTATCTGCAGCTCAGTGCTTCTGGAAACCAGTTTGCTGAAGCCCTCGAATGCAGACACAGGACTCCAGATGGAAGTGGGTGCTCTTTGGAAGTGTTGGTTTGAACATCATGCAGTAGCTGATATTTACTTAGTTACTAGGGTGGCTTCAAAAGGCCGCTGCTGTTAACTGCAGGGAACCCCAAGCCAGGCCCTTAGGTAGCCAAGTACATTTGATCCCAAACACCAGACTTGACCATCAGTGAAAAACTTCTTCCATCTGATAGACCGAAAACTGAGACAGGGTGAAGCCAGTGGCTCACACCACTGGATGTGGGACTGGGTGTGCTGTGTCCTGCTCTCCTGTCCACACCCTGGATTAAATTTTAAGCCTGAAAAACCTACTTTCCCTACAAACCATTCATCAAGAGACAGAACTGAAAAACAACATTATGCTCAAAGATCCTCTAGAGCTGCTGTCTGGCCAAAACCAACACTTGCAATCTGCATAATGGCGTATTACTGTGTATCAGGCTGTCAGGAAAACACATATTATGTAAACAGCCTGTTTCACCAAGTTCAGCAGCAGTTATCAGTCGTGCTGATGGAGCCATTAGAAATAGAGCCTTCCTGCAGTTTGCTACAGACATTCCTGTACAGGTCAATTATTACTGTGGCACCTCAAGGCAAATGTTTTGCAAGGACCTGGAGCTCTTGTCTCCCAGCAGAGTCTCTGTGTGACTCCCTGGGAGCTGTTTCTGGCAAATAACTGATATTTCCAGTGTGCTGGGAGATTACAATGCTTTTGAGTATGTTGCCGAAGCTATATGGTTGATTTTGTAAGAACTAAGGAACAACAGGGATGTTTTGTAGGAATCCAGAAGCAGGGCATGAAGCGACAGTTATTACTAAATCTCTTCATTTTATGCAAGATTAGCCTGTACAGAACTGTAGTAAATTTAGCACTTGTCTCAGGCCTATCATTATGTGGTTATTCCTCCTGTAAATCATTTTGTCTAGCTGAGAAATCCTTTGCCTTGGTAGGATTTGTGCTTCTTGTTTTCTCAGAAATAAGGAACAAGAAGGGCAGAAAGCGGGGATCTTTTACCATCTTCACTTCTCACATTAAAATCCCTAATTCTGGAGAGAACACTTGTCTGCTGGTGGCACAGCAGAAGCAACTTGCTTGAATTTGGTACAGGTGGGAGGGTACATGATTTCGGCTTTCAAGAGCTGTCAGGGTCTGTGCAGAGCATGGCTGTGACAGGCTGTAATTTGTTGAGTGTAGATGACATTTTCTACTTGTCTGTCCTGTCAAACAAAGCTTTTGACCACAGTTCCTTCCATCCTGGGCTGTGTTGGAAATATGTGGTTAGGCTGCCGTTTCGTGTTGTCAAGAAGCTGTATCAGTGCCTCCCTGTGTGACCTCCAGCATCTACCTCAGATCCTGAGCTGGGATACCAGTGTGATGCCCAGTGATACCCCTGGCTGCCTTGGGAAATCCCAGCCTACCTGCATTGGCATGTAGTGCTCAGTCAGCTTTAAGGACAGCCGGTTTTTGTTCAGCTTTGTTCACCAAAAAACAAGTTTGGAAGTGAACATGAGCAAAGACTAGATGGCAAAGACTAAGACTGGAAGAGAGAGGCTATTTTCTTCAGCAGCATTAAGAATGTTATCAAATACTGTTTTGCAACTAGAATATCCCAAAGAAAAGCATACTTAGTAAAAACAAGTTTCTGTGAAAGACAGATGAAAAGAAAAGCTTTCTTAAAATGCTACCATAAAATGCTCTTTGGAAACTCAGTGTGTAAACCAATATATCTTCCAAAGCCATTTCCATAATTAAAGCTTCAAAAGTGAGGAAAATCTTACATACAGCAGTGGGTAGATTTAAGACAAAGCTTTCTGCCTCTTAAATAGGCTACAAAGACCAGCACAGTGTTTGTGTCCAGGCCCAGGAGACTATTTGGTATGCAGAAGTGATATGGGTGTTAGATGTGTTTGATAAAGAAATTACAACAGAGGTTTGCTCCTTACATGTGTGAGCAGGGCACCCTGATAACACATGCTTTGCAGTACAGCTCTGTATCTTTTCCTTTGAACCACTTGGAGCAATAAAAGGAGTTACAGTCTCTCACTTCCCCAGAGTCAGCCCTAGCAGCTCCTGGAGGAGTTGCAGAACAAGGTGCAACACTGACCTAGAGCTGCAGTATTGGGACAGAACAGTGATTTTCCGTGAAACAATCTCCCCATAGATATGTGGTGGTATGCACACAGCATATAAGAAAGTGCCATTGTCTGACACATTGCAGAGTCTTTTGGCCTATCCTTTTCTCCCTCTACTCAAAGAGAGCCCACTCATTTGTCTCTGACTTCTGGGAGTAGTCACTGACTTCTGGGACTACCTGTTCCCATTTTCAAATGGCTTCTTATGAACAGCTCTGGAAAGTGAAGAAAAAAATTAATATTTGAGAAACTGCTATACAGCTGTGGCTCACAAATCCTGGAGGCCGGACAGCCTCAGTCAGATTCCAAGTTTTGGAGAGGCAAGAGGCTTCTCCTGCTACAGCATAAATACAGTCCAGCTGTCTATATCTTGCTAAAATGGAACCCCACTGATGTTTCCTCCCTTGTCTTTTACAGCCAATTAGAAAAAATTTTTCAGATCTTTTAATTTTTCCTGTTGAAATTCATGTATTTTAATACTGAAGTCCATGTAGCAGCAGGAATTAAACCAGCACAGGAACATTAGGTTATTTTCAGGTCAGCAGAGTTACCAGTGTGAAGAGCAAAATACCAGCTTTTCAGTGCTGGGTTTGTGGCACTGCTTCAGCTCTGAATCGACAGAAGAATTGCAATTGTTGCAACTGGAAAATAACAAACACAATAATAGTATAAAGTACTCTTAAAAAGAAGAACGACCAGTGAAAGAATATATAGTGTGCACAGTATTTTCATAACTGTGTCACTTTGTAATGTATGTCACCTGCAAAAAGCCATTTTTTGAGAACAGGAGGTTGAGACTTTCTCATCTCAGTGGGAGCTGAGCTCAGTCTGAAGCCTGAACTGCTGCAGAGGTAATGCTCCAGGATGAAGGGAAGCATGCAAGGTGTGTGTGCTTAAATCCCATGCGTGCTCGTAAGACAGCAACCATCAGTTTGCCAGCTTAGGGCTCAAGTTTGAATGCTATGGGGAATTTGATGGTAGGAAACAGCTTTACAGAAGATTGCTTCCCAGACAAGCATTGCAAAAACTTTGTGACAAGTTGTTTCCCTCTCTCTCCCCTGCACAGTTCCCTGTTTCCTATCCTACTGCAAAATTTTCTCTTCCTACTAAGAAAGAACACTAATGGAAAAATCTGAATATGCAGAATGGGTATGGAAAGAACAGCATCTTCTTACTCTGCATTGTGAAACTTGGAAAGTCACAAGATGCCTGTTCTCCCTAGTGCAGGGAGTTTTGGGAGGGCACAACAGGAATGATTCCACACACTCTGCACCCCTCTGGTTGCATCTCCACAAAATTCTGCTGGCAAAGCACAGAGAGCCACCCCCTTGCTGCAAGAAACAGAGCAGATCACAGCACAGCAGGACAGAGAAGAGGTAGACAGGGAGATGATGGGGCCAACTGCTCTGCACACTGCTTCTGTGCATAACTGAGACGAGCATGACAGAGTCCTAGCTGTGTCCTGGGAATCCTTATCACACAGCAGCCTTGATTTCATATTCCACATTTACCATGTTGAGCTCACGTCATGTTTCACACACAGCTACATAAGGATAGCAGCATGAGGAGCAGAGAGTCCAAAAAAGTTTGCTCCCAGTCCCAGAGGCCAACCTTTCACAAGACGCATTTTCTGAGTGCCTCCTGGAAGAGGCCAGTGCAAAACAGATAATTTGGAGAGGTGCCGGGAGTTACGCAACCCAGGATTCCATCCTGCATATCTGTGGTTATCTGTACACAAGGCATCTTTTCTGCAGAAGGTCTGGAGCAGGGGAAGCGTGTGCTGTTTGCATGTTTTGACTCTGTCAATAAACCTGACCTCAGACACAGGCTTGGCTACATATCAGAAACCCGTCAGATTTCACGTGGCTTCAGCTTCTGTTGTGAGCAGTTTGCTCGACTCTCAGCCCAGGGCCACTGTGGTCTGAGGCGGGATGGGCACAGAACTGAGTCAGTGTGAAAGCAAACATGTCCCAGGCACTGTGCCCTGAGGTGTGGAGGCCCTGCCGGCAGAGTGGGAGGAAAAACCCATCTGTGGGCCTGGTGAAGGGAAATTAAAGAGTTGGGGACTGGGCTTGGGGAGGAAGTTGTTTGGCCAAGAAGCTGATTTGATTTTGTGGGGGAACCAAAAATCAGCAGGCTGGGGTCAAGGCCGGGCTCCTCTTGACTGAATCATGGAGAGATTCCCCACAGCTTGCTGGAGCTTAGAGGTGATGAGGCTGTTTTCCCGCAAAGGCTATCCAGGCAGGAGCTCTGCAGGAACCATGCTTCTCCACTGCAGCAATGAATCATTTTGGCTCTGGCCTGGAAAGCCAGAACATCTCCTGCATGTCAGTACACTTCTTTTAATCAGCACTGGGGTCGCCACCTCTTGTACAACAAGCAATAAACGTGCCAATAGAGAACATCACTCAGACCCAGAAATTTCTCCTTGTGTTCTGCATATAATTTTTTTTTTTAATTTGAAAGGGTTTTTTAATGAAATGTGAAGTAATAACTCACACCTGACGTGTATTACCATCAGCAAGTCAAAGGGGATGTTTTCTTAAATGTATAATTTTTCAAGAAAATAGGATAAATTGATAGACTGAATAGTTCAGATACAAGTGTCTGGGAAAATGCAAAAAAGATTCTTTTCATTAAGCACAGAAGCACAAACACTTTTGGCAAGTCCTTGCTCTCCCTCTTTGCTTACCAGCTCTCTTTGGAAGGGAGCTGCTCTTTTGGAAATACACAGTTGAGAGATAATCACATCCAGATTCAGGAAATAACATTTTGCACATAATTCATACTGGCTACCTAGACAGATTATTGGTTGAGCATGTAGCTATAAATTTGGCAGAATAAATGGCAAACTGTGGTTGGCATATGGGCGCAAAGCAGGATGCAAACTGCAGCTATACATTAACTAGAGGAAAGCCTAAGAAACTGAGTTAATCAGCAGGATCCAAAGCAAAAAATAAGAAGGAGCAGCTGACAGGGCAACTAACTCTTGAGAAGCATATGCAGCATCAGAGCTCTTTGCATTAGAAGGAACATTATCAGTCAATAAATAACAAGCCAGTACTGCTATTTTGCTCACTGAGTCTTGTTTATCACAAAGAAGTCAAATGACTTCTCTTCACCCATGGAAAATGTGAACACAGAGGATGACAGGCAATTTTGGGAAGCAACATCCGTTCTGTATGGAAAAACTTGATCTGCTATACCCAAAATAACTGATGTTGAAACACAGGCTAGATCTCATCTCAGCAATTGATTAGGCAAAAGGAGGAAGCTCGACTGCTGGTTGGAGCTGAGTTGGTCTCACCTCAGGCAGCAGGGCAGCGACAGGGCAGAGACACGTGGGCTGAGCCAGGCTGCAGATCTCAGGCAGATCTCAGGAGGAAAGTTATCAGCAGATAACTCTGTGCTCACTGCAGGGCTGAAAAGCATTTTTTATGGCACCCAGTTCCTGGAGGAATGACTACAGGAACGCTGACACCTGTACCTTCAGTGGTGCTGATGCAGTTGCATCCCACAGGGGTTTGCCACATCCCTGACACATCCTACTTCTGCGCTACCCTAAAAGTGCAGGCAGGGGCATATTACACAGCTACATTACCCAGGCTCCCTAAAAACCCCCCTTAAAAAGTCAACAGCAAATGAGAGTGCTGGATCACAAGAAGTCCCAGTGAGATTATTCCTTGTCTTCTGTTTCAGGCTTAAGAAAAGACAGAAAGAGGAAGGCTTAATTTCAACAAATATTCATAGTCATGGATGTCTCTTTTCCTCTCCTTCAGGCAAAGAAGCCAGGCTGATACACTGGGCATTTGTATGTATACCTTCCAATCTTCCAGGCCAGAAGATTCATTCATCCTGCCTATTTTCTATGTAGCTGCTCTCCTGAGAGAGAGAGAGAGCAGTGTGAGACAGCCGCAGTCCCATTGAATACAGACTTTCACAAGAGGAAAGGCAGGACAAAGTCTCAGAACAAGGACAATAGAAGGTGGGTTGTCCAGGGAATATTATCCATGACTCTCTTTTGGGCAGTGCCAGGAGTGTAATTGCTGGGGTATAGTACTGCTGCTTCACAGGCAAGTTAAAAGGCACCGTCACTGGCTTGTCTGGGGTCTTAAGATGGTAGGAATAATGTAGATTTTCCAATGATAATTAAAAAACAGTAGCATCAAAATAATAAGAAATGCAAACTACCACAGCAAGATTATTTTTGAGTAGCCTTTCATTTAGCTTCATGTCTACCATACCTGCCCTTCCCACACTGGTGTTACAGCATATGACTTAAATAATTTTCAGCAAAAATAATATTAATTATGGCTCTGGTCTTGCAAAGCTACTGTATGGGCACAAGCTTTGTCTTAGAGGTCAACTAGTTATCAGGTCCAATTATTGGGTAGACTATTAAGAAGCAGGCCACTCTAAATCTTGATGTAAAAATAATTTGCTCATTTTGTTTATCATCTCCTGGCTTGATACTGCTAACAAATGAGATGAGGCATAGATGCCTAAGAGATACTAAAAGCTCACTCTGAACTCCAATTGTATGAGCTTCACACACTGATTTCCCATCATTATCACCATGGAAATCAAGGAAAAATACAGAGGCAAAATAGAAAAGAAAAAAAAATTAGCCCAGCCAAGTAATTGCTTTCATTGGCTGTAGGTTTCAAATGTCTTTCTTTAGCAGGGAGGCTTCCCCACAGACTTCAGTGAAGAACAGCTCTGTTTGCACAGACACAAATTGCACACTGGAGGCAGGGAAAGAGAGAGGCTCTTTTGATCACGTGAGCTACACAGATGCTGCAAATTGAAGCTTGAGACAACAAGGCTGCTCCCCTTTCACCACAGTAAGGCCTGTTGACAATTAGCCTGTCTGCTTCTTCCCTACCCCATCCCTGCTTAGCAATTAAAGGGGGCAAAGGCAAGCCTGTGGTCTCCATTGTTACATGTTGGAACAGCTGCAGGGCTATCCAGGGGTCCAGGTCAATACCCAGAAGATCTTTCCTGGAAAGACAACAACTCCCCCAGGCCTGAGCTGGTGATACAGACAGACTAGAAGAGTCAATTACCACAGTGTACAGATGATTCAAACCAGGGGATGAGGATCTGTGGGTTTTTAAAGCTGAAACAGGCCACCTTTTACTCTGACCCCCCTGCACACATCAGGCTGAAGGACAAACTTCACATACTGCTGAGTCGATCAGCTTGCATTTGGCCAAATGCAGTTACTCCTCCTGCACTGGGGTTGTTCTGTGTTAAAGCTCTTTTCCATTAAGACGCATTGATGAGCACTAGCTACACCACCCACTTGTAACTCTAAGAATCAAATTATGCACAGACCTTTGGATTTCCCCTGGTTTTTTGCAGCCAGAGAGGAGATTATTCTGGCCATTTACACAATTCAGCCATGTATAAACACAGCAGCCTGGCTCACAATCATCAGTTCTGTTCCAGCCCCTGATATTTACAAGTTATATTCTGATTTTAACAGAGATAAGCCTGATGGCAGTGCTGGTGAGGTTTTTTCAGCACCCTTATGGGCACAGCTAGGAAAGCCTCCCCAGAGCACTGGCTTCTCACCCTGCTCCAGTTTCAGATTTTGCTGCCCAAGAAGTCTGCTTTACTGCATGGCAAACCTATCTGTAACTTCTAGGGAAACTGGAGCTTCCCCGATTCCTGCATGTTAGGCTGCATGCATATCTCCTGGCTTTCTGGAAATAATATTTCTCCTTCCAGTGATCAACTCTGAAAGACAGCAAGATGGTCAAAGTAGCTGAACCACTGATGGAAAATGGATTAGAAACACATGGGTATTAAGAAATTTTAAAACGTGACAGTATTTCTCCATTCCTTTCTCAGTGCAATACAATGAACTCTCATTGCTCTTTCCTCTGCAAAACTTTTTCCTAACTTCCTAAGAACACCTTGTCATCATGCAGGGCCTGCGCCCAGCAGGAGCAATTCTTGTGCCCTGCTCTTACTCTCCAGAAAATCTCATCATCAGTCCAGGCCCTACTCTAAGAAGCAGCAAGGCAGAAACCAGGCTCTCCAATGAAAACAGCTATTGGTTTATTTGTTTGGGGTTTTATTTCGACATAGTAATCTCCCTACAGGCGTTCTAGGAAAGCACAAGAGGAATGTTTCTTCTGCGAAATGTAATTAACAGAGTTTTCTTCCTGTTGCAAAGTATAATTGCAAATATAAACCGACACACGAGAATTGGGTTATTTTGGGTGATGGTTTTGTGCAGCAAAATACTGTGACAAGTTTGGTTTGTCAAACTGAAGACAGGGCAGACGTCTCTCTCCCTTCCTGTTTAAGCCAGTGGTCTGGGAAGGGCTGCCGTAACCTATAATGATGGTCAGCTCACCCAAGGAAACTTGTTTCCCCCAATCTATAAATGCAGTTTTCTGAAGGCTGAACATATGCCAGAACATGCACATGCTTTGTGATCCTGTGTGACATGGCAAACCCTGGTCTGATTTCAAGTTGTGTTAAAACTTACATAAAAATGCCTCAGTGCTGACAAACCTGCTGCCTTTCAATACCTGATGGGAGCCCACAAGAAATCTGGAGAGGAACTGTTTACAAGGGTATAGGACAAGGCGGAATGGCTTTAAACGGAGAAAGGGCAGATTTAGATTGGTTATTAGGAAGAAATTCTTTACTGTGAGGGTGGTGAGGTACTAGCACAGGTTGACTGGACAACTGTGGAAGCCCCATTCCTGCAAGTGTTCATGGCCAGGTTGGATGGGGCTCTGAGCAACCTGGTCTAGTGGAAGGTGTCCCTGCCCACGGCAGGAGGATTGAAATTAGATTGCCTCCAAGGTGCCTTCCAACCCAAACTATTCTATGATTCTATATATTTTCTCACATACAGCTCACACAAGTATTCTTTCAAAGTCAAACAAATAAGCCAAACTTTCCTCTGAAAAAGCTTTTCCTAAGAACTCAACCAAACATGGGATCATCTTCAGATTTCATTGTGTATTTGCAATTGCTCTTCAGGTGGCAAAGCACTTAAACCTGTACATGGCTGAGCCCCAGGAGCTGCTGTGAGCAATGGAGTGCGGCACAGTGGGACTGGATGGCTGCAGCCTAGGAAAGCAGTGGTGAGTCACCTCCTGGCTGGAGGTCACTTTACCCAGATGGGCAATTCCCTGCAACGTGTCACCACATGCAAAACGTATAATCCAGGACGGAAACAGGGGACTGAAATAACAAGTGGTTTACTTTCCCCTGCTCTCCAGGCCAGGTCAATCATTAAACATAAATGAAAAATTACATTCCATCAGCACAAACCCTCACTAGCAGAAGAAGGCATTTGCTTACTGAACATGTTTGGATCTGAGCTCTACAGTCATTACTATAACTCTTCCTGAGCCTTAAAAAAAATCAGCTTCTTTCTATCTTATCTTCTTTACTCACTGCAGGAATATGCAAGTGAATACTCTGTCCTCCATCCACAAGACAAGACACTGCAGCACAAGTGGCCTGGCTGAATAAATCACTGGGGAAAAGCAGGCAACAGCATTGCACCCTGAGGAACTGCAGACCATTCAGTCTCCCCTCGGTGCCTGGAAAGATCCTGGAGCACATCCTCCTGGAAACTATGCTAAAGCACATGGAAAATAAGGAGGTGATTGGTAAGAGCAAATGCAGCTTCACTAAAGGCAAAGCATGCCTGACAGATTTGGTGGCCTTGCACAACAGGGTAACAGTGTTGATGGATAAAGGAAGGGTAACTGACAACATCTACCTGGACTTGTTCAAAGCATTTGACCCTGTCCTGCACAACACCCTCGTTTCTAAACTGGAGAGGTGTGGTTTTGGTGGGTAGACTACTCAGAGGATAAAGAAGTGACTGGATGGCAGCATGCAAAGTTACAATCAAGAGCTCGTTCTCCACCTGGATACCAGTGATGAGTGGTGTCCCTCAGGGGTCAGTTTGGACAAGCACTGTTTAACACCTTTGTGGCACTCATGGACAATAGGATTGAGTGCAGAGTCAGCAAGATTGCTGACACCACCAAGCTGTGGGGTGCAATAGGCACGCTGGAGGGAAGGGATGCCAGCCAGAGGGGTCTAGACAGACTTGAACCTTGTGAAGCTCCACAAGGCCAAGTGCGAGGTCTGCATTCAAAGCAGCGTGGCCGAAGGCCAAGGAAGGGAATTCTGCCCCTCCACTCCACTCTGCTGAGACCCCACCTGGAGCGTTGCATCCAGCCCTGGGACCCCCAGCATGAGAAGGACATGGAATTGTTGGAGGGAGTCCAGAGGTCACAAAGATGATCAGAGTGCTGGAGCACCTCTCCTGTGAAAACAGGCTCAGAGAGATGGGGCTGTTCAGCCTGGAGAAGACTCCAGAGAAAACTTACAGCGCCTTCCAATACATAAAGTGGGCTGCAAGAGAGCTGGAGAGGGACATTTTAGAAGAACACATAAAACATGAGAGGGAAATGGCTTTAAACTGACAGAGGGCAGGTTTAGATTAGATATTAGGAAAAAATTCTCTACAGTAAGGGTAGTGAGACACTGTAACAGGTTGACCAGAGAAACTTTGGAATCCCCATCTCTGTAATTGTTCAAGGCCAGGCTGTATGGGGCTCTGGGCTGTGGCACTGTACCCCCCCTCACTGATCGCTTCCTGCCCTCTCCATGGGGTCTCCCTCCTGCCCCTAGTCCTGGCCACTCCTCGAGTTCTCTCTATTGGTTCCTGTATCCCAACTCTGCCCATGTACCACCCCTGTGCCCTGAAACCATTTGCCCATGTGCTCTCCCCGCCCCCCTCGTACCCGGGTAAACTGAGGCTCCAAGCCATGTGTCTTTCTGGCTCTTGCTCTGCCCCTGGGAGCAGCCTGCTAACAGCTCCTCTCCTCTGCCTTTGGGGGCCAGCCCATGTGCTGGCCCCAGGCTTTGGGGAGGCAGCATGGAATAAAGACCTTTGCAGTGCCATGAGGAGAGCCTTCTCACCTCCTTTGCCATCACTGAAGTTGCTGGCTAACAGCCGGAGCAGCGGTGCGGGGCGTCCGAGATGGACTGCAGGAGGGCAGAGAATCCCTGCCTTGTCCCAAGGAGCCCCCGCTGCGCTCCCAGGGAAAGCTGCAGCAGCTAAACAACACCCAGCGCTGCAACACTGGGCAACCTGGTCTAGTGAAATGTGCCCCTGCCCATGGCAGGGGGTTGGAACAAGATGGTCCTTAAGGTCCCTTCCACCCAAACCATTCTGTGATTCTGAGTTAGAAGGCTTTAGGAGCACACTTGACTAAGCACAAGTGGCACATACACACAGCATATATTTTTAAAATTAATTTTCTAGATATGACAAGATACTGGTTATCTATCAGAATGTACCCCCATCCTGCCAGGAAGGTGTTTGTTAGGAAGGGGAGTTGGAAATACAACTAAATATTTTGATTTCCAGGTAATTGCACAAAGACCACAAAACCTGAACATCTTCTTGAATCAAATTCCTGCTAAAAGCCAGAAATCCAAAAGGTGTCCTCTCACAGGTATTTCGCTATGTTTTGGCCCATTCAGTCTGGTGACTTACTCTGTCACAACATAACATTCACAGCTACAGCTCAGCAAGGGTTTCCCAGATTCCTGACCCTTCCAGCAAGCTTTTAGTACCAGATTACTCTTCTGGCTCTGTTTGTGAAGCCTGTGAGAGGATTCATGTGTTAAAACCCAGGGCCACAGTGGCCTGGGTGGTCCTTGTCTGGGCAAGTGGATAACACAGGCAAGCAGGTGCAAGCAGGGTGAGGGCACCAGGCACAGCTTGGAATTAGCATTCATCTGATACTGACAGTGGTCACTGGGATTGCCACAGGCTCACAACCACAAGAACTTCTCCCCATGGCCTGTCAGGGGGTACAGAAAGACTTAAGGGTTTCTTAAGGAGAAACAAGCAAGAAAAGGCACAGGAGATTTGTCAGGGCAATCACTGGAGGGAGGTGGCTTAAGCCAAGCATTGTGTGCATTGTGTGCAAGGGTTCTGCCTTGTGCACCCCCACCCACAGGCTCTGTTGGCTTGTAGCCTATTGCAGAGCACATCTCTCACACCAAACACCTGCAGGCTTTGGAGAATCAGCCTGACTCTCAGGAGGAGTTGAGGTCTGAATTGCCATTTCTTGTTTCAAACACAAGGAAATGCATGTGAATTCTAAGCAGCTTGAAAGGTGTGACAGACCGCTTTGTTTCAGTACCACGTAAAACTTTTAACCTGGGATTTTCTAGCAGCATTCCAGTGCCAGACCGGTGATTTATGAATCATGTTCTGTCTGTCACATCAGCAAGGTGCATCAATCCTGGCAGCAAAGAGTATTAAGGCTCTCTGTTGCTCACTGAAACGAGAGCAGGCTCCAGCCTGAGCAGTGTTCTACTTGTAAAAAAAAAGTGGGAGATGCTCACACCAGTCACTGGAGAACATCTCTCCAGTACAAGCTTTGCCTTCCTGGGGGTCTTTAGGGACAGCTTGCCATTCCAAGACAGAAAAACCCCAAGTAAAAGTATTTTTCAGGCACACACACATGGAATATCCAACAGTGTCAGAAGAACACATGTAGCCCAGTAAGTACTTGTATGTGAACTGAATTGAATCATCTCAGCACTTTGTTGGAAACTACGCTGGAAACTAATTCCTGTATGGTTTCTGCAAGAAGGGCAGGCAAACAAGAGTGAGCCATGCCGCACACCTTGACAAAACCTCCCCCTTGGACCTGGCATGCTGACAGGTCACTGGTCCTTGCAAAGGGTCAGAGCCTGCAGCAGGCTCTGGAAATACAGCTCCTAAGCACAGGAAAAATAAGAAACAAGACCACCATTGCCCTTCTGATATAAGTCACACCAAGGGATTTGTTAGCAGAAGTGGAGGATCAAAGAGGAAGAAAACAAGCTAAATACCTCTTTTTTTGCCAGCTGTTTCTCATCTCCTGGAGAGCACATCACAGTAGCTGTTCTAGGCTGTCACCTGTACATGGAGTCAGCTGTCCCACACTGAATGGTTTACAGCCTCAGGGCTTTATCTGCCCTTGAAAAGGTTAGTTTTTGACCTGTGCCCTTACATTTCTTACATCTCTGAGCCCTTAAAAACTTTTTCTGTGGTCCTAATGGCCATTGGAATTCTTCTGCAAACCCTGAGAAGCAGAATAGTTGTTTTGAAAACAGTCTGATACAGCAAGTCCATGTCAGAGCCCTGCACAGCTCTGCCTCCTGAGCCCAGCATCTCTTGGAAGGGGTCCCCTTCCTTTCCCCTCTGCAGTGCCCTGGATAAGCCTCTGACATGAAGTCGTGTACCAGTCACTTTGTCCCTGACAGCACGGTCTTCGAAACCATAGAGTGAAACCAAGGCTAACACCAGCTGCTGCTGAGGTTTTTGTACCATGGGGATGAAGTATTTTATTGCTGTCATTAAAAACTAAGTGATTTAATCTCACTGGTGTCCTAATGCATACCTTGTTAACTAAATCTCATTTTCTAGTTAGCCATGAACTATCAGACTGCATTCATGCCTTTAAACAAGCAGGACTTTCAGGGATTAAGTGTGGTGCAGAGCTTGCTATGCCAAACCCACTAACACCTTCCCCTCCTGTCAGGTGTGCGAGAGCAGGCTGCCCAGACAGCATGACCCAGGACAGTGCCTGGCCACAGACCTCAGTCCCTGGGGCATCAGCTCTTTGATTTTCCTCCCCGGAAGAGGATGCAGCAGCCAGTGCAGAGAGAACGAAATTTTCTCCCCCACCACAAAACTCCTCCGGATGACACAAACACCCTGCAGTTTCCCTCCACATCCCCGTGTGGAGAAACACAAGCCCACACCCCAACAAACACCTTGATCTCCCAACTGGGGGGAGGTTTCTCTAGCTTTGAAAACCCAGGCCTGAGCACTGTTTGAGCTGCATGGAGAATGGACACAGACTAGTTTTTCCAGTGACCATAGCAATGTTTTGCTCTTTTCTGGGGTCTGGATTTCTGTTTTAAGTGGCTCAGAGACAGGCAGCACTAAGTAAGCAATAGCAAAGATATAGCATAATTCCTGTTAAAAACCTACCCCTAGCTCAGCAAACAGGAAGTTAAAACTTCCCTACCTTCCTCAAGCACACCTCCACAAAGCCCCTTTTGTAGGACACACTGGTTAGGGCAGGCAGGACAACACGGAGGCAGGGGGAAAGCATACAGGACTTACAAGGAGGGGCTGTGCAGGGTGGAAACAGGGAGTGGAGACATCCTCCTCTGCCGGGAAGGGGCAAAAACAGGTTACACCTCGTGTATGGCAGCATCTCACCTTAAACACATTTAGTACCCCCCACAGCCCCAGCTGGTGGCTAAGGGAGAAGGCACACAGGGAGGTAAGAGAAGGGCAGAGTTTCCTGACATCCGTTCATTTCCAGGAGCGTTTACTCACTGCTGGGAAGTGCTGAGAGCAGCAATTGTTCCCTGGTTCTTGCACAGAAAATCCCATCTTGCCCCCAGGAATGTGTCAGAGCCTGTTTCCAGTGACCCATGAGAGCTGGGAGGCCACAGCAGACACCAGGTCCAAATGAGATGACAAAATCATCATCATCTGATTGTGACTCACCTCAAGCAGCTTAGCTTTGGGCAATTAGCTTGGAGATCAACAACCTTCCCTGCCTGTTAGTGATTTACATCCAGAATACCTTAACCTTTGGGCATGGGAGCTGTCTGCAAAACCCAGGGCGTTTGTCTGGGGAAACTCATCCTGAAGCGTCCCTCCTTTGCTGCAGCATGAACCTTCCCCTGCTGAAACAAGACCTGTACAAAGCAACCTACAGGTCTTCAACATCAACTTTCTCATCACCAGTGTAGCAGTTATTTAATTTTTTACAGAGGATTATTTCACAGCAAGAACCATTCCTTTGCATTAATGATCATTATTCAGATAGATTAATGATAAACAGGAATAAAGGCAAAAATTTTCCAGGCAGCAAATGAGACTCCAAGATATGCCAGACCATGCCAGCACTGGGTCTCTTGATGTTCCCCTCCAGCCTTCCTACAGCATCTTCCTTTCACTTCTGTTCTGGCTCATTTCAAAAAGCATAAAATGGAGCTTGGAAGTACAAAAGAATCAGATACAATGAGTAAGAGACTATGGCACGAAACTGATATCCAAGGAATTTCACTAAGGGGTTCCTTGACCTCATTCAGCTGACAATTTTGGACAGGCAGAGCAAGGAGCTAGCACCAGTTTACTCAGGCTGGAGAAGAGAAGGTGAGCACTGGCAGAGGGCAGAGCAGTAAAAAATGAAACACCAGGGCGGAAACGCACAGTGGAAAAGGCAAGGCTGGAGAAGCAGCAGTGGAAAAAAAAGGGTTGAGAGGGAACATGCCAAAAGGGCAGAAAAAACAGAAGGCTGGCAGGGGAGAAGGCTTGGAGAAGAGGTAGCTGAGGAAACTGGGCTGGAAGAGGGGGAGAGAAAGCAAAATAATGAAGTGGAATCTACTCCATAAGGCAGAGCTTAAGCAGACGGAAAGAGCATGGTCCCGAGTCTCCCTGTCCCCACCAGCACCACACAGTCTTCTACACAAGTCTGTGGCAATGGTCCCTGCTGGGGCAGGTCTGCCCGTGTCTGTACTCCTGCATCAACTCTGCTCTCATGAGCTTGATTGCTTAATTAATATATTATCCCCAAGAAATCAACTTTGCAAGCCCTGCCCTAAAGCTTGGTGTGATCTGCATAAAAAATTTAGAGTGTAAATTTAACTGCTGTTTGTGGCACAAATCCAGGTGCTCATGCAGCGCTCTGAATTTCCAGAGGTTCCCCAAGGGTGTCCCTGTTATCGCTGGCACGTGCAGCCCACACGACATGTCATCAGGACTCCACTTAAATACATGCCAACTGCAACTATTTTATCCAATTTCTCCCAAGGTGGGGAGCAGCAGTGCTGGCAAAGACAGAGGTGAAGAAGTGTTGAGAACCTCTGCCTTTTCAGCATTGCTGGTGATTAACTCACCTCTCCTTTTTAACAGTGGGCCAACATTTCCCTTCTGTTTCTGCCTGCTGTTTATGTATCTAATGAACACTTTCTGGCAGTTTTCGACATTACTGGCCAACTTCAATTCAAGCTGAGCTTTTGCTTTTCTAACAGCATCCCTGCAGTTTTAGTAGTAGGAAGAGATGCTCCTCATCAAGGATGTGGGATTCTGACCTGGCCAAGACAAAATGTGTTTAACATCTGATAGCTGATCCACATCACCACTTCTCACAGCAGCATCTCCTGGTCCCTGCCAGACAATCATTACATGCTTTTGTTAGATTTCTATATATGCTCTTTTCTGTAAATTTAATGAGGACCTTCCCTTCCCATAAATTACAGCTTTCCTTTGGCTTTCAGGCCAGTCTGCTGCTCACTCATGTTTTCATGCAGCCCGAGCTGCTTGTGTTTGGCTTTTCTGAGATGCTGACTGCGGAGAAGGTTAAGCATTTTAGTGGTTGAGTGGCTGGTACAAAAACAGACCTACAGATTTCTGATCCAGGCACCAAAACAACACAGTATAGAGAAACAGCCCAGCTGGGGCCAAGTATACGTGCTATTGCATTACACACCTCCGGTGTTTATTTACAAAGCAAGCCAAGTCGGGCTGCCATCCCTCCTTAAACGTGTACTTTTCATGCCCAGAAATTGTCCTTGGATCAAGTTCCTGGTGGGAGGAGTGTGTAAAGCAGCCACGCCTGCAGGATCTGTGGCCAGCAGACTTCTCCAGCACATCTTCCCAGAGGTGACACACAGGTGTGAGGGGCTTGTTCCCAGCTGCTGTGGGCTCTGAGATACCTGAGACAACAGTGGGGGTTTGGCACCTGTGTCACAAGGCAGAGTGGGAGATTCAGACAAAGCTTATTAGAGAAGTCCTCCCATTAAGTCACAAGGTGTGGAAAGAACCCCCGTGCTTTTTGATCTCCGCAAAGAGGAGCCTCGTGCAGTTGGATCCAATCTTGGGCCACACACTTCGCTAACGGTTTATGTCCAAAGGATTATACAGGTGTAATTGAGCCTTTATACAACTTTGTCCAGAAGGATTAAGGGTCACAACCCAAATACATTTATGAAAGTAAAATGAGTTATTCATTTAAATTGCTTGCAATAATGATAATGATTTTTTTAAAAAGTGCTTATCAGAATTATTTACAGCACAGTAATAGGTAGTTAAAATTATTAATATAGTGCACTGGTTTTGAAGCAATATTGAAGCAGTTATAATAAAGCAATTATAGTGAAGCAATTATGTTCAAATCCTTAAGCTTACAGGCTTCTTAGAAGGGGAAAAGCTTCATAGAAGCTGGCAGTGCTCCTGTCATCAGCTGACAGCCATCAATGGAACATTGTAACCAGGGGCATAACAAGGAGCAGCTTGGGCTGTAAACAAGCTATCTAGGTACATAAAAATTATTCTCAAAGAAAACAGTTGTCTTTTGATGTGTGCACAACCTGATGCTCTTTCAACCTTCAAAACACTGAAATAATGACATTTTTAGCAAAACATCCAGCTGAGTCTGTCCTGAGAAACAGAAGTCTTCACACCCCAAGCAGTGCCTGTTTCCTTTTCCTTATAAAACACACACTATCACAAGAACGACAAAGCTTATGCCTTCAGCATTTCCCCCAAAAATAAATGACTACAGTGTCATGAAAAGAACAAGCACTTCTGACTGATCAAACCAAGGGCTTTATTTCCACCTGTTGAAAGAAATCTCTGCCTACCAGCAGAATCCAACATAGATGAGCAGACTTGATTGTATTTAAATCAATTAAAATTTTATTTAGAATTAAATTCAGAGAAAACAGAACCTTATACAACAAAAACTACATCTACTAAGAAAAAAACTCTTTCTATCACCTATCCCCCCAAAATCCATCTGCATCTGTCTTGAAAAATAGAAGTACTTATATATAAATGGGATGGTATTGTTCTGGAGTGAGGTCTGTCCTGCAGGTTGGGCAAAAGCTGGAAGTCTGCAGGGCAATAGGGAGGCACTGGCTGCAGAAGACATGGCCACACAGTGTTGACAAAATCAGTCGTCCACTTCGCACAATCTAGAAGAAAGGAAATCACAGCAGGAAAGAAAATGAGTTTGCTGCTTTACTGGCAGCAGGCAAATAGGACTTAGAGTATTTGCAGTGTGTCAGTTACTGCAGAATAATGAGGAACACGTACATCTGGCAGTGCCTCCTTGGCAAGGGTTTCCCCCTCTATGTACACCAACAAGAAGTAACTTTTACAGCTCCAAAGCACGGTCTGTGCTTCAAACCAGCTGCCCACAGCATCCCACATCAACCAACTGGGTTGCACAGCTCCCCCTCTGCCCCATTCCCCTCCCACAAAGCTGGAAGGATGACAACACATGGGTCCTTACCTCTGGGTAAAAATCCATGCAGATCGGGCACCTGATAATAACTGCTGGCCAAGCACTAGAGAGAACAGGACCAGAAAGAACATGCAGCCGTTAATGTCACCACACATTGAGGGTCACTGGCACATAAAATGTCACATAATCTCCAACTGCACTGAGCAGCCACGACACATTTCCTTTGGAGAACCCTGCATATCCTTAATGCTCTCAGTTTGCTGGATGTAATAATGAGTGTGGGTCTCCCTGTCCCAAAGGAAACAGCATCTTGGTTTTCACTGGGAGAAGGTTGCAGTCAGGCACCCTGCTCTAGGATTTGAAGTATCAGCAGCCTACAGCACTGGGCAGTCTGTTCATGGCAGCATTTATGTCCAATGGGTCATCAATAATAGCTTTGTAGCTAAAGCATCGAGCTGTCCTCTGGAAAATATTAGCTCCAGAATGGAACAAGGTCTGACACTACAGAGTAACACTGCAGACAGCTCTGGCAGGAAAGACCCTTTGCTCAGTGTTAAGTGCTGCTCTTCAGCCTCACCTAAACAGAGCAGGAAGGCACATGCTATAACAGAGGAGCTTGAGATTGAAGGAAAAAATTATGCCTTTTTTATATTAAGTTCTCTCCTACGTTGCTTTTCAGTAATCCAAAAGGCTCAAAGCACACCAGCTTTATTAAAACCTGCACAGAATTTTTCTGGCTGCTGCCAAGCCATCAATACCAAGGAAATTTTTTCCTTATCTAACAGGTCTACTAGAGCCTGGCAAGAAAAGAAAATGCAATACATTGTGAGCTATGGCCTGTGACTAATCACCCTTTCTTGTTATACCCCCAAACTTGTCTTTAGGGTTGTGTGCAAAGTTGTCCATCTGCCTTGGGCTGCCTTCCTCTCCTAAAGTAAAAATGGTATCATTTGGTCATCATGCAGCACAGGATGTGGTTGTCATTGAGAGAGGGAAACAAGTAGAGTAAGTGAAGGTTTCAAAGATAAGCCAGGCCATAGCAGTAAAATTTAGTCCTGCCTGTATGAAAAACAAAAGGCAAAATTCAATGTTTGGTAGTCATGGGGCATACATACTTTGGACTTCCATTTTCCTCTTCTGACGAATCCCCTTCTTCAGATGATGAATCAGTCACAGACACATCATCATCAGTTGCTTCATCTTCATCATCATCACTCAGTGTAGAGCTGTCTGACAGCAGCTGGCTTCCTTGTTGTTCACACCCTGCAATTTAATTTTGTTAAGTTCAATCTATTATTTATGCTCCCTCTCTCCCTGGAACTACCCTCGGAGAGCTTTATTATAAATGGTCTGTAATGGTTCCTATTTGAAACAGACTCTATTCAGCTGGGTTAGAAGCAATCTTAAACAAACTAATTTCCCTAATTATTGCAGCTGAACCCTTCCACACATTGTGACTATTCTGCTACAGACCAACACAAAACATTTGCTCTATTCACCTTACAAACATCTAAAAATGTTACCTGAAAGATTCTCAGTGTCATACGTTTCACAAGTTACACTACCTGTGAACAAATCTGCCTTACAAAGGGAAGCTCTCTCACACAATTCTGACTAACAGGGGCTACTGTGGTCCTATGGTGTTAAGGTAATTTGAAAATTATAACACATGTAATTCAAAGGAGAGCAATTTTAATGGCCTAGTCTGTAACACCTAGAGGGTGAGAATTGCTGTTTGCTTTTTAATTCTCAAAAAACACATGCAATGGTGATCTTTGCAGCTCCCCTGTCCCTGTAACAATAATCAAGCACTAATCAATTAAAATTACAGAAAATGTCATCAAAGTTCCTTCCTACATAAGTATTGAGCTACAACTGCTGTTTTGGGGATTTTCCACTGTGTTTGATGGCAGCTATCAGACACAGATGGGAACCATTCTCTAAGACACTGGCCAGAGGCTTTAGCACTGTCCTTTGCCTTTTGCTAAATGCAGTTTCAATCCCTGCTACTCAAGATGGTTGGAAAGGACACAGAAAAGCTAATGATCATATTTATAACAATTCCACTATCAACTATAAAATGTAAACTCACCTTCAAGAAACTTGTATCAGTGCATATGGGAAGGGAGAAAAAAGAAAATACGATTAGACTTTGGTGTGCAGCCCTGGTGTTACATACCAACACAAGATCAGCAAAGCAATTACAAGAGAACAGATGAAGAATGGTAGGCTATCACCATCTAATTTTGGTTAAGAATATTAAAAGTAGTAGCCAAATAGCTGCTGCCCTGAAAACAAATAAGAGGTTGCTGCTGGTTCTCTTCCCACTGCTGGAACAAGGTAGAAACAGGGGTAGCTTAGGAACCACCTGAACACCCTTCTCCCTCCTCCCTTTTCAGTTCCCAAACTGGATTTAGGCTGGAGGTGTTTCTTTCCCTCAGTTTTCCCCAAACAGGAAAATCCATTTTAGATGAACTGAAGAAAAGAAAAAGAAGAGGAGAAATCAAAATGGCTTGGGAGGAATGAATTCAAGTTTGCTGCTCTGTGGGCACGAGGCAAATAGGACTGGAATATCTGCAATCTGTCAGTAGCTGCTAGAATAATGAGGAACCCACAGATTTGCCAGTGCCACCTTGGCAGGGGTTTCTCCCTCAGTGCACACCAGCAAGTGACTTGGAGGGATGAGCTACTTGGAACTTCAAAGCAAGGGCTGTGCCTCAAGCCAGCTGCCCACAGCATCCCACACTGGTCAGCTGAGTTGTGCAGTTCCCTCTCTGCCCCTTGCCCCTCCCACAAAGCAGAAGTTATGACAACGTGTGGATCCTTACCTCTAAGTACTCATCCATCCAGTCTGGAGAACTAACACTACTTGATGACCATGTACTAGAGAGAACACAACCAGAAAAACAAGCATATGTTAATTTCACCACACATCAAGCACTACTGACACAGAAATTAAAACATCCCCTACTCTGATCTAGCAATATATCCCAGCCCAGAAACACAATCATTCCAAGAACTTTTATGTACTGCAAGCATTTCAGCATATCTCCAGCCATAATTTAAGATACATTAATTAACGACCTCATGAACAGAAGAAAGAAAACTTTCTGTTGGATTTTGTTAGGATTTCTTTTTTTCAAGTAGTTCTCTTCCAGACAGGCCACTATATTTTAGGTCTGAAGTTTTGCATAATATTAAGGAGAGCTCAAACTTTGGCAAAAGACCTTTCCACCCTATGCCAGAAATTAGACTTTAGAGAGATGCCTCATCTGTCACATACCTATTGCTGCTTCTTCCTTCTTCATCATCATCACTTGCCAGTAGCAGGACTGAATTATCTGCTGCTCTGGAAACAAGTGGGTGCTGCTGGTTTTGCAACAGGGTAGAAAGAGAGGCAGTTTAGGAACCATCTACACACTCTCCACTGTGGCTTCCCCCTTCCATGATCGGATTTGGGCTATACATGTTTCTTCCCCTCTTTCTCCCCCAAATGGCCAAATTCAGCTGTGATAGCCACAAACACTTGGTGTTAGATGAACAGCTGCTGAAGAAAGGAAACCACAACAGGGATTAGGAGTAAAGAATTCCAGCTTGCTTCTCTACGGGAAGCAGGCAAATACGACTTGGAATATCTTTGCTCTGTCAGTAGCTGCTAAATAATGAGGAACCCACAGATCTGGCAGTGCCATCTTGATGAGTGTTTCTCCCTCGATGCACACGACCAAGAAGTGACTTGGAGGGATGCATAAAAGGGAGCTTCAAAGCAAGGGCTGTGCTTCAAGCCAGCTGCCCATTAGCCAGATGAGTCCCATAGCTCCCCCTCTGCCCAATTCCCCTCCCACAAAAAATGAAAGAAAGGATGACATGTGGATTCTTACCCATAAGAAGCAATCCTCGAGAAGCACACTTGCTATGGGACCAAAGAGCCTTGTGGTAGAGCAAACAGAACAAGAAAAATATACAGCCATTATTTTCACCTCATAACAAGGGGTACTGATAAATAAAATGTCAGAAATTAGGCGTCTTCTACTCTGATCTAGCAACGTCCCAGCCCAGCAACACCCCAGTTAAGTGACACAAGCATTCCAGGTACTTTTATGTACTGCAAACATTTCAACATATCCCAAGCCATAATGCAAGATACAATCAATAATGGCTTCATGAACTGAAAAATTTCTGATGAATTTTACAGTTTTGTTTTGTTTTTTACTTAGTTCTCCTCCTTACAGGCCACTATATTCCAGGGATGAAGATTTTGCATGGGATTAAACAGAACCTGAAATCTTGGCAAAACCCTGTTGCTACTCTGTCATATATCAGACTTTGGAGAGACATTTTATCTGTCACATACCCATCATTGTTTCTCAGTTCTTCATCATCATCATCACTGGCCAGTAGTGCAACTGAATCGTCCACTACTATGGAGAGAATTGGAAGCTCCTGGTTCTCCTCCCACAGCTGCAACAAGGTAGAAAGAGTAGCAGCTTAAAAACCATATGAAACCCCTTCTCCTTGCTCCCCGCTTTCAGCTGCCTAATTTGATTTAGGCTGCAGGCAAATCTTTCCCTCTTTCTCCCTGAAACAGGCAAATTCAGTTGTGTTACCCATAAAAACTTCATATTGGGTGAAGAGCTGATGAAGAAAGAAAACCAGACAGGGATCAGGAAGAAAGAATTCAAGTTTGCTGCTCTATGGGCACGAGGCAAATAGGACTGGAATATCTGCAATCTGTCAGTAGCTGCTAGAATAATGAGGAACCCACAGATCTGCCAGTGCCACCTCCCTCAGTGCACACCAGCAAGAAGTGACTTGGAGGGATGAGCTACTTGGAACTTCAAAGCAAGGGCTGTGCCTCAAGCCAGCTGCCCACAGCATCCCACACTGGTCAGCTGAGTTGTGCAGTTCCCTCTCTGCCCCTTGCCCCTCCCACAAAGCAGAAACGATGACAACACATGGATCCTTACCTCTGAGAGCTCATCCATCCATCTTGGAGAACTAACACTGCTTGATGACCATGTACTAGAGAGAACACAACCAGAAGGAACATACAGCCATTAATTTCACCACACATAAAGGGCTACTGATACATAAAATGTCAGAAATTAAAACATCCCCTACTCTGATCTAGCAACATCCCAGCCTAGCAACAAAATTATTCCAAAAAGTTTTATGCACTGCAAGCATTTCAGCATATCTGAAGCCATAATATAAGATACATCCATTAATGGCTTCATGAACAGAGAAAAAAGGTTCCTGCTGGATTTTGCTAGGATTTCTTTTTTTACTTAGTTCTCTTCCAGACAGGGTATAATATTCTGTCTGAAGTTTTTGCACAGAATTAAGCAGAACCCAAAAACTTGGCAAAAACTACCTTCTACCCTATGCCAGAAATTAGACTTTAGAGGGACACTTTATCTCTCACATACCTATCACTGTCTCTTGGTTCCACGTCATCATCATTTGCCGACAGCACGGCCGAATCATCTGCTGCTCTGGAAACAAGCGGGCTCTGCTGGTTCTGCTCACACTGCTAGAACGGGTTAGAAACAGAGGTAACTTAGGAATCAACTGAACACCTTCCACCCTGCTCCTCTGTTTCAGTTCCCTGATTGGATTTAGGTGGAAGTGTTTCTCTCCCTCTTTCTCCCACAAATGGGCAAATTCAGCTGTGATACCCATAAAGTCTTTGTATGAGATGAACAGCTGCTGAAGAAAAAATCCAACCCCTACCCCACTCTTATTTTTGCAGAATTGGAGCTGGGTTATGCAGATTCTTCCATAAAGTTCAAGGCCTTTTCCTATTCCTGCTCCATGTTTCTGCTTTGCATGGCAGCAGTGGCATCCCAAAACTCAGGGGATAAACTACCCTGTGGGCTGGATCTTTTAAAAATACTTCTTGGAGTAATAAATAGAACTGGATTAATAAACTTTAAATACTTCTTGGAGTAATAAACAGTTTGTAGCCCAGCCAGCTACAGTTGTGCTTCATACCTCAGTGACAGGAGTACCTCAAAACAATGTTGCAGCTAAACACTCGTATTTGGGAAGTCAAGACAGGAAGAAGAGGCTTCCTGGCCTCTCATTTTCTTTTTCTTTAAATCACTGGCCTATATCTTGTGTATCTCTAGAACAGCTTGAGCTTTAAACTAGCTCCTTCTGTTCCATTACCCATGATTGCTAAACATTCTTCCCAAGTTTTGGAGGAAAAAGATCTTTTAAATTACTTTTCCACTCTCTGCAAGTGATACTCGGAGATGCTGATGCATTCACAGGTGCATTTGGGGTTGACTGGGAGCTCTGTCTAAAGTAGGTAAGTCAGAGCTGTGTTTCAGCCCTGAATGGCAGATTATTTGGATGCCAGAAGACAGGCCTGGCAGCGCAAGGGAAAACTAATTTGACTGTGAGATGGAGAGAAGTGTGTGGTTCACTACTTACCTCAACATTGTCAGAATCATTGTCAGTGACATTGATGTCCTCAGACTCAGAAGAGTCAGTTATGACACCTACAATTTCTTCACCAGCTGAAAAACAGAATGTTAGAATCAAGATCAGAAATTGCAGAGGAATGAAATGGGCAGCCCCAGCAGAACAGGCTGAGGTAGAATTCATCGGTGCCCTGGGTCTCTTATTTTCAGGAATGTGTCCGATATTTCACTCAAGCTTTTCTCTCAACAGTCCACAGGACAGCATTGCCAGCCCTGTCCAATGCAAGGAACAGTGGCTGAGCTCTTCACACAGTTCTGTTGGATGACAGCAGCTTGCAGGAGGTGCACACCAACATAAGATTCATCTAACATAGGGGAATGTTTATCACACAGGAAAAAAACCCACACCAAAGCTGGAAACATAGCAGGTATCCTGATTTTACAGCACCATACTGTCTGTACATGTTCCCTTGAGGGATTGGGCACAGCTAATGACAAATTTTCCTTATCTGCTTACAGCTTGGGAGATCCCAACCTTAGTTTGCCATCCTGTGTAGTGGCAGCTGGGGCAACTGCCAGCTAGCTGCTCAGAGTAGGCATTCAGGTGTTTGAGCAGCATGTGGACCTTTGCGACACAGCTCATCTCCCACTAGTGCAGCTCAGTAACAAACCCATGCGCTTGCCAGGAGCCTTGCTGTTAAGAGATGCCATACTAGGCGCTTCCTAAAATCCCAAGGTTTCCCTTCCTCCCCACTAGGGGGCAAACGCACACCTTTGGCTGGACCCCAGCCCTCCAGAAGCAGTTTCTCTTCTTACCAAGCTCAAAAAAAAGTGTACCACTTTCTTCAAGGCCTTCCGGCTCCGACTCTGAAGCTCCACTCGTGTTAGAAGCCAGCAGCCTGCTCCGTTTCGGAGCTTGACCAGAATCATCTGATTCTCCAGGGCGCTTTCGTTGATTCTAGGAGGGAGCAAAGCCTTAGCATTTTCTGTGGGAGTAAGGGTAACGTGGCCCTCACTTTTGCAACACCAATGACAGCATGAGGAAACAGAAAACTCTCATGTAAAGGCTGGAATAAGCATCAAATGGTGCTACAGGTCATTCCTCCCTGAGCACATGGCATCAAGGAAAAGGCATCCCCTGACCTCTTACCAGCTGTTTCACCAAGAAAAAGCCTATCCCAAAGGCTTGAGAATGAGGAGACCAGTTAACAATTTTATCAGGTTATTGTTCACACTGTAAGCATTTCTAAACTATTGATAGCACCCAGAGAGATTCAAAATCTTCCATCTCCCAAAACATGAAGTTACATGAAGACTTAATAGGCTTCTGTTCCCATGCATTTTGCTACAAACTCTTTAAATCCTTTCTGGAAGTACCCCAGACAATGTGTTTTAGGAGTCAGATTTGCATTGAGTAGTAAAATACTCACTGCGCTCATGGTGTTTCGTGACCTAAAACCACTGGAAGAGTAAGTGTGACAGGCACCAGAGAAGGAATGTCAGAGATGCTACAGCGATTGATCCCTTAGATTCCTTCAGGTAGCACACTGCTACAAACCCCTGATTTCTAGGGGTCAGAGAACAACGTTCTTCCAAACCTACCAGAAGAGAAGAGAGGAGATTACCTGTCTGGAATACCTGGTCTCTTAAATACCACCCCTGCTCCAGGATTCCCATCCCTGAGTCACCAGTTTCTGTACAAGTTCGGTACTGGAGCCTCAGACACCTGCAGCTGGGCCAGCAGCCCAGAACAGCCCCTCAGCATCAGAAACCTTTTAAAAAGTAATCTACACAATCTACACTTACGTGTGTAGTCAGTCAAGAGTTTTTCTCACAAATGTCAGCAAATCGCCTTCCGTTCCCACCAGGGATGGAGAAGATGGACACTACGCAGAGGAGACAGACACCTTGCGTCTGCTTCCCAGCAGAGGATCCATCAACTGACTCAACGGACCCCAGGTCACCCAGGTGCCCGGGGATGGAATCCTCGTGGCAACGGTTTGGCTACAGCAACATTCCATTAACGGTAGCAGAAGATCTGTTTGCACCCTCATGGTGTCCCAGAATGCTTTAGCTTGGAAGGGGCCTTAAACATCAGCTGGTTCCAATGTACTGCCATGGGCAGGGACACCATCCACCATATCAGGGTGTGCAGGACCTTGGCCAGCCTGGCCTTCCAGGGACTGGGCATCCACAGCTTCTCTTGTCCTCCATGTTTATTAGTCTGTGTCTGAAAACTCTCATGAGACTGTTTTAACTTTAACACCCAGTAAATAGAAATTAAAATAAAATCAAAAGATTTTTGGTGTTGGGTTGGGTTTTTCTCTAAACTGGTGAAAGTCTAACAATTTAGATTCTTATTTAAAGTCTCTGAAGTCTTGAAGTTTTCAAGTGTTCAACTCTTCCTCTGCTGAGCATTTCACAAGAGGATTGGGAAGAGATGTGCTCTGCTCTTGGGGACAGCACCTTCCTCTTGAGGCCCTGCTCTTCTATGAAAGGAAACACAGCAAGAAAAGTGAAATTAAAATCCAGTTTTTCTTCTAGCCAGTCTGCCACTGGACCTGCATTCAAAGGGTTTGGCTGGCGCTTCTGAGAGCAGCAGCAAACCTATCCCAACCCTGATGGATACAGGGATGTTCCTCAGCCCCTGATCCCATGGGTGCTCTTGGGTGTGGGGAGGATGGTGGAAATTCATCCAGTGCTGTGGATAGCATACGGATATTTTCAGCTCACACTCCACATGAGCAGGATCATTTCTTAAAAAAATTTCTCTGTTGATACAACTGTTGCTTTTAGGTAATTGGCAAAGTGTTGAGTGTTTAAAAATGGATGGGGATGACTTTCCCATTTTTCTCAGTCCTGTGTCTGGAAATTGAAGCAAAGGCTGGTTTTGGTCATCATACTTGCATACTTTGTTTGTCATATTCAGTGCCTGGCACGAGGTACTTACTTATTAATACATTAAATATGTATTTGGAATTGCTCTAGCACCTTAGCACTTTTATTTCAAGCATTAAATCTCCTTTAGGATTTTCATTGTCTAAAACTCTGCCCTTTGGACCCAACATTTTTGAAAAGCAGAAGTGTTTAAGCAGAGACAAAGCACAAGTGGATTTATTGGCATATGAAATATCCCATGTGTTAAGGCAGGGAGCCTGTTCACTCACTCTACAGGTACAGCTGAGGTTGTCTGAATGGACTCAGCCCCTCTTGTATTCTGGGGAGGAATTGCATGGCTTTTAGCAGAAATGTGTCAACAGGGATAAGGGAGGAGGGAGCAGTGAGGAAAAGGAGGGTCAGCTTTTAATAAGTCAAACATTTGGAGGCTGTCAGGCTTGATGCTCCTCATCGCCACTGGATGATGGCAGGCTTTACTCTGAGGCCCAACACTTTTTACTTAAAGCCACTATTGAAAATATTCACCACTTGGTGGTGGGAGGGAGATAAAGCTCCTGCCCCTTCTCTGCACATTGCAGGGAAGCTGAAAAGGCCACATACCTATTTCACCTCCTCCCATGCAGGCCAGCTTTGAAGCAAGGTGTAAGACCTCTGAAACACCCCCTGCCATTCCATTTCATGACAGAAGTTTGTATCTATCAACTACCCAAACTTAAAATATTAATTATAGCCAACAGCCTAATCTGAACCTAGACTGACAGGCTTGGTATATCAATCACCTGGAAGAATGGCATCAGGATTTTCACATGATAGCTATGGTTTGCCAGGATTTTTTGGCAAGAGAAGTTTTTTTTCCAAAGAACCTCAGGAAGTGAGAAACCCACATTTCACTGGCCAGGGATTGTCAGCTCTGTACTCTCCCAAGTCAGGGGTACCCTGATGATCAGAGCAAGACCCATAAAGTAATTTAAGAAGGATGAATGTAGTATAGGATGTCATACACCCAAGTATCCAACTGCAGGGCATTGCTCCCCAAAGCAATGCTGCAGACCAGTCCCTCTAAATCCACCACAAGGATGCAGGGAAATAAGCAAGGATTACCAAAAGAGGCTCCAGACAGGTTATAATATCTGCTAATAACATTTTTTACTAATCTCACTGAGATTTTTATTTTGCTCCATGTGTCAAAATGTGCCTTTGCTTGACTCTAGCAATGGTTGTGACTTCAGAGTATGTTTCCCAAAATGTTTACAGGGAAGTGCTGGTGGATGGCCTATTACAGACTGTTCAGAGTAAGTAATAACATGTTTCAAGCCCCCTGATGGTAGGCAGTACTATGTGGCTTGTTCTGCAGAAGGAAGACCCAGGTAAGTTTCTTATTGCCGGGGCTGCTTTGCACTCTTCTCAATGGCAGTAAGTGCTTCTCTTGGAAAAGAATGGAGGCTTTGGGGCATCTTCCATCCTCCAAAAACCTGGGTGTGCTGAGGCCCCATCTCGTTGCCCAGCCTTGGCTGCCAGCTTAGGAGCAGGAAGGCTGAGCACAGGGAGGAGGGGTTTTCTGGGGGTGTGCATGGTATTTCAGTCCCTCTCAGCCACGGTCTTTGGTGTGGGATGAAGGCTGAGTAACTACAGCAGGTGAGGAGGAAAATCATTATTGTCCTGTAGCTGTGCTCCTTCTCTTTTGAGAGGTGCTGCTTTCAGCTGCTCCCTCTCTCTGTCTGCTTTTGCCCTCTTCTGAAGAACCATGGTGTTACAATGGGGAGGGCACCCTTGTTTCTCTGGGCTGTGCCCACCACCACCACACTGTGAAAGAATCTGAGAAGAGTTATTTGGGACGGGCACCACTGCCCCCTCCATACAGCCAGCATCAAGCTCCGTACCTGAAAACATACCATTCAAAACTTCATTTGAATGGGTCCTCAAAGCTCCTCATTGGTTTTTAGACTTCTTTCAAAAGCATTTTAGCAGTTCTTTGCAACCTTGCTGGCCTGAAGCAGCAGTGTGTACCCATACTTGCCTGGCCACATGCCCACAACTAGCATTCGTAAGAGTAGCTGGGATTTTTAGAGGCAATTTGTGTTTTGTTCTGTACCGTCAGAAAGTACACATCACTCTTCACTTGGGTTCACTCACTTGCACGGTGGGATGAAAGACCCTAAATCCCTTCAGCAACAGCCTCTGCTGTCCCAGTGTGAAGAAACACCTGTAGATAAATCATCGTTGCCCTTGATTAAAAAACAAAAACCAACACATGGAACAGAATTTAAATGTATATTTAATAAAAGTCTAAATTAAATATTCAAAAACACACAGCCCAGCAGAGCCAAAGAGCAAAGGGCCACAGAGGAACACCTCCCAGACCTGGTGGCTACCTCTAGCCCAGCTGTAAGCTTGCTGTGGGTGTTTGGGCATGAGGGGAGGGCAGTGTCACCCTGCCAACTCCCACTCTGCCAGCCCTCATCTGCTCACCCTTCACTCCAAGGAAAGACCAGCTCCCTGCTTTGCTCCAATACTCTGGGAAAACCCTTTCCTAGAGAAACTTGCAGCTTTTACGTTCAATGACCACTCATGCTATTTGGCAGGTCAGTTTTGGAAGAGCAGAGCCAGGTACCAGTGTGGTGCTGAGCAGGGGGCTCAGGGTGAGCATCCCAAAATACCACATTCTTCCAGATGTAGAGCCAGAGTCATGGCACAAAAATTCCAGGTGCTTTCGCAGCAACTGTGCAAGGAGGTAATGTTGGTTTATCAATGTATGCCATTTATACCTGAACTAACCAGTTTTATACCTGACCTTGCCATTCAGGCAAGGCTCCCCAGGACCTCGGGGAAACAGTGGGACAAGAGGGCAGCAGTGCCCACGCCAGCATTAGGCAGAGCTGGGCATCATTCATCAGGCACAAAACATTCCCAGCAACAGGCTTTTTATTCCACTAGATGGTGCCCAGCCCTTGCTTAAGGATGTTGCTTAATCGTTTGGACAAGGGTGTGGTCAGGGATAAGGATGGAGGTGCCTGGGAGCTGTGCCTGGGAGCTATGCCGGGGCTGCAAACTCCTTAGTTCCAAGCCTGCCAGTGGCGAAAGCCCAAAACCACCCTCTTCATTTCCCAGGCAATCGTGCCAAGCCCTAGATCCCCAGAGCATTGCCATAGTCCATCAGGCTTGGGGTGTGATGTGCCATGGCAATTCTAGGGGCGAGTCACCCAGCCCAGATGGGCAGCAGCCCTGCAGCACCTTTCAGTCTGAGCCAGATGGGCCAGCACAGGAGGTCCGTGAGCCTTTGGGGGTCTTCTGCATGCTGTCTTTGAGGGTCTTCTGCAAGCTGCAGGCGAACCCCTGCCACCGGCTGCCTAAATCTCTATGTCTCTGCAGCACTGGGACCAAGCTACATAGAGCAGCTTCCAGGGAGACACCAGGGCCTGATGCCCTGGTGGGGGCATAGTGGGCACATGTAATTTTTGACCTTTTCTGCTGGAGAGCATGAGCAGTAGCAAAGCAGAGTCCTGAGAGCTGGTGCTAACTGAAAGCACCAGCGAGACACACAGTGTTATCCTGGTCCTGGTGTTCCAGCATGAATCAACTGTGAATGATCCCTAAGTACTAAGCTGCCATGAGAAGCTGTGGATGTTCCATCCCTGGAAGTGTTCGGTGCCAGGTTGGATGGGACTTTGAGCAACCTGGTCTAGGGGGTGGCATCCCTGCCCATGTCAAGGCAGTTGGAACTAGATGACCTTTATGGTCCCTTCCAACCCAAACTATCCTGTGATTCTATGGCTCATAACAGGATCTGCCACCTCCCTGTGTGCAGGTGTGCAGAGGGCAGGGAAGCAGGCAGTCTGGGTACTTCACTGACATCCTGGCTGCTCCTGGCTACTCCCTGCACGGGCACAGCACTGGTGGCGAGTCCCCTCAGCACATAGCAGCACCTCTCGCCTTGAGGCTTGACACCTCTCTCACTCTGCCATTCACTCTGCTGAACACGCCTGTTTTAGCAGCTTCTTGGACAGAAAAAGCAACCTGCAATTGCATAAACAGTGATTAACTTGGGGCATTGCCGACAGCATGGCTCCAGAGTGTCGAAGCCCAGCCTGGCCCACGTGCGGGGGCCAGCTGCAGGAATGGCGGTGGCACGGCCAGTGTGTTATGGTGCTCCTGAAAGGATAGTGTGGCCAGGAAATGTACCATCAAGAGGGCATGATGGGGACTTCTCACTGGAGGAGGTGGGTGAGCCGAGGGCGACAATGTTCTGTGGGCCTCCCCAGCAAGCCCAGGGAGGCTGGTGGCCCTGGGCAGGAGCTGGTAGGGAGGGACGTGTGGGGCTTGTTGGCCAAATTGCAGCCCCACAGGTGATGGCTGGGCCAGGGATGTGCTGGGGCCAGAAATCCCCTTATGCCCAGGGACCAGACCACCCCCAGCACGCTGCTCGTGGCAGAGTGACTGCCTGAAGTCCCGTTGCAAACACCAGAGTCAGCAGATTCTCAGGTACAGAAATGCCTTTATTTCTCCAGTAGGCTGTAAGTGAAACCGCGAGGACAGAGGCTTTTTCTCACTGCTTCTTTACTTGCTTCGCATCAGTGCACAAACACCGCTACCCTATGCCGTGTAGCATGGCTGCTGTTCCCTGGCTGTCTAGCACAGCACACCCACCCGTGCATCCCTGCTGCTGCTGTGCCACGTGCAGCCTCCTCCAAATTAACAGCAGATTGCATGAACCAGTGATTTTTGGGTCCTGGGCTGTGAAGCACCGTGTGCCCCCCAGCAACCTGCCCCTCACCCAGGCAAGAGCAGAGCCCGCGGCGGGGATGCCAAGGGGGAAAACGCGGCATGTGGGACCCCCCAGCTCCACCGCTGGAGCCTGCCGGGGTGGATACCGGCCGCGCCTCAGAGGGGCCCCTGGATCCAGCGACCTTGGGGGTACCCTGGGGATCCCCACCCTGAGGGCTGCAGTCCTGTCTGTCCGCTCTCACTGTGGCTGCCCCGGTCCCCCTCAGAGGACTGGCTGCTGTCGGCGCTCCCGGGGCCAGGGTAGGGGCCGTGGGGGCCGCCGCCGGCCCCGCCGAGGGTGTAAAAGGCCCGCTCGCGGACGTGGAGCTCGTCAGCGCGTTTCACCTGGTCCAGCTGCCTGCTGCGGCCCAGCGTCGCCACCGTGCCCGGCGCCCCAGCCCCCAGCCTCCTGCCATGGTGCCCGGGCAGGCGGCCGCCCCCGGCCCCGGGCACTGCTGCCCCGCTCTCGCCGCCTCGCCCCCGCTCCCGGCCCCTGCCTGCTGCCGTGCTGCCCACGTCTTGCCCTGCCTGTGGGGCGGGGCTGGCCCCTGCTTTGGTGGGCTGCGACCTGCCCCCAGCATCGCCGTCATAGCCGCCGACACTTGTCTGGGCCCCGCTCGATGCCCAGCTGCTGGGTTTCCCACTTGGGGATGGTGCTTTTTCCATCCGGGGTGTCTTGTCCTGCCCTGCTCCCCCTGGACGGACCCTCACTCCCGCCCCTGGCCGTCCCTCCACGCGCGGGGGTCGGGAGGTGGCCGTCCCCACTTCCCCACTCCCTCCCCTGCCCAGCACGGTGCTCGTGCCTGCCTTGTGGCTGCTGGCTGTCACCGACGGGGTGGTGCGGTCCGCCTCGGTAGCGGCTCGGAGGATACTGCTCCCCTCGGCTGGGACAGTGACAGCGGCCTCCATGTCACTCCACTGGCGGGGGGTCGTGGTAGCCACATGGCCTGGCTTCCCCTTGAACCTCTGCCCCTCTCGTCTCGCCTCGTCATCATCTTTCCCACGGATGCTGGCCGCCGTGGGGCTGGTAATGTCACCACTAGTGACTCTCCAGGGAACAGGGGTTACCAGTCCTCCACCAACACCCGTGGTGGTGGCACCTTCCTCATCCTCCCCAGTAGGACGGCCATCCCTGAGGCTGCTGGTGACACTGTCCCCAGGGGTTGGGGTGGATGTGGTGGCCGGTCCTTCAGGCTGCCTGCGAGCAGGGATGCTGTCATCGTCACCACCACTGGGTGTCGCAGTGACGCCCATCCTGAGGAGGGGGCTGCTGGTTCCCACGGAGGGGATGCCATCGTCTTCGCTGCCCGCTGTGGCACCGGCCTGGGTGGTTTCCTGCTCCCCCACGTGGATGTTGGCCCTCCCAATGAAGATGTTGACCTCGTCATCCTTGTTAGGAGAGACCTGGGTGAAGCTGTCGGCTCCGTCTGTGCTGCCCAGGCTCCCACGGGTGATGGTGACACTGCCCGAGTCAGGGATGTAAGCATATTCATCCACACCTGCGGTATCCACTTGGACATCCTCCATCTTCTCAGTGACAGAGGACAAAGCGATTCCTCCCGTCCCTGTACCCCGCTTAACACCCTCCTGCCCTTGGCCAGAGACAGTGGCCTCCCCGCTGCCCTCATGCCCTGCTCCTCTGGTGGTAGGGGCCCTCTCCCTCCCGGCAGTGATGGCTCCCTCCGCTGGAACCACCCTGGGGGCACCGTCATCCTTGCCCTCACTCCTGACACTGGACCTGTTCCCCACCACAACCTCACTGGGGCGTTCACCCTGAGGAGGAATGGGAACACCGCCATCAACTTCCACCACCAAATCCAGATCGCCGCTGCCCTCTGAGCTGGATGGGGTGGGACCCGTGCCACCACCATTGCCACGTGCTCGCGTGCCAGTGCCAGGGCGAGGACTGGGACTGTCCCTGCTGATGCCTGGGGTGCTGCGGTTTTCGGGCTTGAGGACAATCCCATACTCAATTACTTCAGTGCTGCTGTTGTCACTGTGCTCTGGGGCTGTCCTGGCCTCTGGTGGCTCTCGCCTGGCATTATCCTCATCCAGCCGGCGGCTGGGGACGGTACTCTGGTGGTCAGCTTCTTCTTTCTGTGCAGTACACACAAGGGAGAGGTCAGGGCCAGCCCTGGTGATGGATGGCTGCTGGGGGGACCGCAGCCAGGCCAGGGTCCCACAGTGTCCCCTGGCCACCTCCTCACCTTTATCTGTGTCTGGTTCCTCCGTGTTGAGAATGAGTAGACATATTTGAAAATGTAGAAGCCATGCTTGGAGTTGCAGCCTTTCAGAAGTATCTGGTGGGGAAGAAAATAACCAAAACTCACAATTTTCTTATTAAATGCATTGGCAGGAGTTCCTCTTTCTGTGCCTGGCAATGCAGTAGGGTCCCACTAGTACCCATTGAGGCCCCAGGATGTGGCAGAGGAATACATACCCGGTGCTGTCCCACACAGTTCCCAGCAGCTCTCCCAGGTAGTGGCGGTGGCACCTGTGGGCAGCAAAACACAGGCAAGAGCTGAGGCATCAAACACTGCCTCAGCATCCAGGCAGCTGCCAGTGCCCACTGCTGGCCACCGAGCATTCAGGGAAGGGTGGGAGAACTGCATTGATAAGCCAGTAAACTCGCAGGCACTACCTGGGGTGCTGGCTTAGAGATAGCAGTAGTGGGAAAGGTCAAAACCCCATTTCCAGGGCCTGAAAAGTATGGTGAATTTTGCTACAGCATGATTGTATTGCATGCTAGTTTTCATGGGGTGCTGTTGGTCTGAAAATAACCTTTTCCTGGAGTCTGCTGCAGAGTATTTTATTGCAGAGCATTTTTAATACACAGCACCACTGCTCACACCAGAATGCTCCAACTTACTGCTTGGATCTGCCTGTGATGGGAGTCCAGAGCTGGTTAACTGGTGGTGTTTCCCAGTATTTACTGGGCAACTGAGCAGCAACCTCTGTGCCTGCATAGCTGGGTTTCTGTATATGCTTGCAGGCTTCCAGCTCTCCCTGATTATCCTGGCATCTTTCGGGGGTAAATGGCCAGTGCATCCCTCAGGATTGGGGAACCTGCTGGTGGGAGCTGAGGAAGAGCTGTGAGCCCCACAAAGCCATTTCAGGCATTCCCTATGTGAGAGATGGCCCCATGGAGGGGAGTCCTCTTTGATTTCAGCAAAATTAATTGCTGAAACATCCAGCTGAAGGGTCAGAAACACACCCCAAAGTATTGAATATCCCCAGGTTGTTCCATTGTTTGTGAACAGTACCAAAGGTCGGATTACAGCTCTGGTTACACAGCATAGTATTAACTCTCTTCTGCGCCTCTATCTGAAAAGCAAATCTCTGCTGATTTATTGCCTTCCCCTAGGCTGCCCTGCTACAGACTGGGTTGTGAGAGCTTGCTCTGGGGGGTAAAAGACACATGGGAGGGGCCCATCCCTCAGGGAAATGGGATTTCCCTCCTCCTTACCCTGACAAAAAGGCAGGCCTTTTCTAGGAGCAGACTTTCACGCTACCTGTGTATTTAGTACAGTTATGCAGGACAAAAACGGTGGCTACTATACTCATCTTAGTTTGCTCGTTTTTTAGTTAAATCTCTCAAAATTTCACGTTAGGAGAGCTGGAAAGTAATTGTGGCCGCCCGTCTGACCCCTGTTACCCACACGGGTAAGATGAGCATCCTTCCCACACCTTTCTTCCTGTGGCTCAGCTCAGGCTGTTCCCAGGCCAAAAGCACTGGGCAGATCCCAGATCCACAGAAATCCAGGGGAGGAGGTACAGCCACCCAGATGGACACTTGTGCAATGCCCTGATTGCTAAACTGAAGGGACATGCTCAGCCAGCTCAGTGCTAATATATACTTTTTCTTCTGGGCTCACCTCTGCTGTTCACCTTAATCCCCTCTGCAAGCACCAGAGGTGGTATACACAACTACAACCCGTGTTTTCCCACTGCTGAAAGCGTGCCGGGATGCACCAGATGGTACACCTCACGCTTCCAGCAGCATGCTGGGAGCCCAGGAAAAGCCATACTCACAGGTGTGGCGAGGGCTGTGCTGAGCAGGCACAGGCACAGGCAGACAAGAGATGTTTGCATCTTGGGCTGCTCCTGGAGGCACAAAGTGAAGCATTGCAGGACTTTGTCTTCCTAGGACTTGTGATCCTCAAAAGTCCTGGTTAGCAGCAACCTAAAAGCTCCTGCTATCCCAAAGCTCCCATGGCAGCAAGGTTTTCCAGCGACCCCAGCTTTCCCCAGGCTTTGCGGTGGCCCTTGGCACTGTCCTGCCTCTCTGCGTTCCTTTCAGCAAGGGCAATGCTCTCACCGTGTGCTTAGGGCACAGCCAGCAGCTCCGAGTGGGTGCTCTGACACCAGCTATTAAAGCTTCCTAACTCTCTCTGTCAAAGCAGCTTGGGTGGATATTTGCAATGAATGATCCCCCAAAGTTGCTGCAACCTAAGCCGTTCATAAATCCAAATTAGGAAAGTGGCAGGCTTTTACAGCACTGATAAATAGCAGGATGCAATAGCTCCATTGGCCAATAATTCTCATTTCACCCAACCACCTTGGCTTGGTCTTGCAGGTCCATCCCAGAAACTATTTTCAGCCATACCAGCATTGCTACAGGAAACACCAGAAGGAAATGCATGCACAAGGATCAGCAGTGCAAAGCAATGTAAGCTCAAGAGATGTGCACAGCCAAGGAGCGGGATGTCTCCATCCCCACTGTGGCTTGCCTGGAGTGAAAGCAGGAGAATCCCTGCTCAGGGGCAGCAGAGCTGAAGGGCTAGGGAGAGACAGGGCAGGAAGCTAGGTAAGAAGATTACCTTTCCCCGTCAGAGGCAGGTCCCAGCGGCAGACCGTGGAGCCTGTGCCCACTTTGCTGAAATTTAAAGTTGGCCCCGGGTGCGCAGAGCCAATCAGCTCCTGCCCAAAGACATTTGTCAGCTCTGGCAGCACCCGCAGATAACCAGGGGGAGTAATTTCCAGCTAAAAATGTGTTTGTGGTGAAAGACAGCTATCAAATGTTCCACCTGGCTGGACAAACAGAAAGCACAGTTTATAAATATCTGTTCTGAAGGCGAAATTGCTCGATGATTAGCGCAGATCTTAGTGTGGCACACATCCAGCTTGGTTATTGATAAGAGGGTGTGCAGTGGGTCTTGGCTTGCTCACTGTGACCAACATGGGAAAGCCAGCAGGGCTGCGGAAAGGGAAGGGCAATATCCAAAGCCAGGCCTGGTCCTGGTCCTTTGGCACAGAAGGGCAGCATTGGCCAAGCTGAGAGCCATAACCATGTCATGTCTTCTGATGCTTGCTTTTTGGGTTTCAACCTCAACCCCGCTGAGCTAAACCTGTGCAAGTGCAAAGTAGAAGAGTGGCAAAAAAGAAAAAAAAATTTCTATTTTTCCATGCACTGCTTGCACGGGCCCCTTTGAGCCCAGCTTCATTATGAAGAAACACTACAAGGGTGTGCATGATGTACAAACCCTCCTCCTCCCCACCTCTACTTCTGGTGGCATTGCTGGTCACCTACACTCTTGCCAAGAAGAGTTCTGATTGCTGCAGCCAGTCTGGCTCAGGCACTCACTGTGGTGGTGGTGGTGACAGCAGCTCCCATCCCACTCCCCACTCTGCCCTAACCCAAACCCCAGGAGCTGACACGAATGCTGCATTATCACCAGAAACACTTAAACCATCAGCATCCAGCCTCGAGCAAGAGCAAATCCCAGAGCCAGCAGGAAACTCATGCTCGCTCACTGGCCAGGGAGCAGCAGTCGGATGCCACCCCACAGGGCAGCCAGCCCATGTGCCTTGGCTCTCGGAGGAGAGCTTTTGACAGGTGCCTGGGGGGCTGACGCACACGGGACTGGGCTACGCGCCCTGTGGGAGCGGGACCCAGCCCCTGGCAGCGCCAAGGCCCTTTGTCCATGCCGGTTCCCTGACGTCTCCGGGCACCCCCTGGGGATGTGGCTGATGGGACTCTCGTGTCCTCCCACCAGCCATGAGCACATTCAAGGCTCCCCAGTGCCACCATAGGGATTTGTCCCCAGGGGTGCCCACGCTGCAGGCAGCACCTCCTGCCTCCCCAGCAGCTGCAGCCCGGCTTTGGCACACGGGAGCGGTTTTGTACAATGGCCAGCAACTTGCTACTGTGAGAATAGACTAGTTGTGCAGTTGGACCTGCATGAGGAGCTGAACTCAGGTTTCCTTCCTAGGAGTGCTAGAGCAGCACGGTACCTGCCATAAACTGTGCATGAGGGCCATCACTATTCCCAAGTGGTGGCATCTGCCTGGAACTCAGTGGGATTTGTTCCATCCCTATCCATAATGCAGATCTCCAGTTGGCCAGGGACACACTCCTGTTGAGGAGCAACCCTGAGCAGGGATCTTGAGGATTCCCAGCCAGCCATCCCCATTGCTGATGTAGGAGGGGAGTAGATGCACCACTGTCACTGCAACAGCCCTACCTTGTCCTGGGAATGAGGCTGTGTGACAGGGACATTTTGGGCTGCAGTACTGATGTTCAAGACGCACATCCAAGTTGCCCAGCCTTGTACCCATTTGCCTGGTGCAAGGATAAAGAAGCAAAGCCCTCGTTACAGGGGCGTGCATCTACAACTAGTGATGCACAGAAAGAGAAATTATTGGTTTTACCCTTATTAACATGCCTGGTGTGCAGTCAGGCCGTGGGAGGCACGTTACCAAGGAATGGAAGAGGTGGTAAAATTATCACTGCTCACATATTGGAAATTCACATCAACTCTACATAAGACGTGGCCGTAATCTCGCAGCAGTGTCCCTAAGAATGCCCTTTCATTTTTCAGAGGGGGCTCTACAGAGGCTTTCCAAGTTAGCCTTGCTGTTCCGCCCTGCTTTCATGTGCATCTGAGCTGGAATAACAAGATTCAGCCCTAAGCATCATGGACAAGCGCAGCCCCTCAGCCCCTCATCAAGCACTGTGCTGCCCCACTGATCCCAGGAAATTTGGCAGCAAACCTTTGGTCACCAACAAGCTCAGTTCAGTTGCTTTATTTCATTTCATTTCATTTCATTTCATTTCATTTCATTTCATTTCATTTCATTTCATTTCATTTCATTTCACTNACAGAGCCAGTGTGCACAGCAAGCTGCCTGGTGTCCCCTCTGGCGTGCAGTGGCTGCAGGGAGCCTTTGGATGCACCTTCCTGAGTGGGCTGGGGCAGGCAGAGACAGCACCAGGGCTGTCCCCCTGCTCACTGGTTGTAGTAGTAATCCTGGCCATACACATCGTATCCGTGCCCTTTATAGTAGCCGTACTCATCCTCGTAGGCCCGGTAGCTGTCCCCCCGGGAGTACTCGTCCTGTTCCTCGTACCCGCCCTCAGTGGTGCCCTCATCCCCCCGGCTGTGGTCCCTGGCTGTCACATCATACTCCCACAGCTCCCCAGCTGTGGTGGCATCTGTGGTGGCATCTGTGGTAGCATCTGTGGGTCCCCCATCATCCATAGTTGTCGCCTGGGTCAGACCATCTTCGTTAGTGGTGCTGGCAATGGTGGTGGCTTCGGTTTCCTCCTCCTCCTCCTCCTCCTCCTCTTCCTCTTCTTCTTCTTCTTCCTCCTCGTCTTCCTCCTCTTCCTCAGCTTCCCCAGTGCCTTCCTCAGCCACTGCAGTGCCATTGCCATGAGGTCCAATACCATCTGTGGTATTAGTGCTTGTGCCATTGACACCATTCTCATTCTCATCTACTTCTTCTTCCTCCTCTTCCTCCTCATTCTCATCACTGTCTTCATTTTCAGAGTCTTCCCCCTTGCTGGCAGTCCACTGCCTGATCCCTTTTAGGGTCCCTTGGCAGCCCTTGCCCTGGTAGAGGGAAGACAGCACAGCATTACTGGGATGTCAGGAGACTGCAGCTCTGTGTGGTAAGGGGCGGGTATGGGCACAGCTGAACATTCTCCCACACCTTGCACGGCAGGACTGTCTTTTTGGGCTACCCCTTCCAACCCCAAGTTAATGCCCAAAGCTTGGTCCAGCTATGGGTATTTCCAAAGCAGCCCCCCAAGCAGAAACAGGGTGCAGGGCATCCCATGGGTGCAAGCAAACGTGCAGTGAACAGACCCCTCCCCAGGGGAGGCCCCTCCAGCTCCCCAAGCCACACCTGCTGGGGGGATGTGACGTCTCCTCCCAGCGCACCCTGGCAGTCCCCAGGGGCTGCTCCAGGGGGATGTCCAGCTACCTTGATGCCAGCATGAAATGGCTCCTGCAAGGACAGGACAGGACAGGGCAGGGGGTCAGCAGCTGGAGTGGAGCGCAGGCCTCCCAGCAGCGAGAGGGGTATGCAGCATCCACACACAGCATTTGGGCATTGCTCCGAGTTCCCTGCTTTCCCACGGGTCGTGTTCCAGGCTGAAAGGGAGAAGCTGCAGCAGGGCAGCTGGAGCCATGCAATTAAGTGGTGGTGGCTGGAGCCGGGTGTTCCCATTCTGGCTCCGCATTTTGCTTTGCAAAGCATCTAAAGGTTTTCTTCTGAAGTTACCTCTCCCAGTTTCCAGTAAACAAAGCAAGCCACAGGCACACTACATGTGGACATGCTGCACGTCATGTGTGGACGGTCAGTGAGAGAATGATGGCTCAAAGCCAGGCATGAGCCCAAACCCCACCAGCAATCAGCCATCAGCAACGCTTGGCCCCAGAGATCAGCAGCACAGGGGGGCTCTCAGTGGGGTGCATGGCTAAAAAAAGGTGAGGAATAAACCAAATGCAAACAGAGCCTGGAGCAGCCACTGAGGAACTGGTGGGGCAGTTCACCCAGTGCCCAGCCTGGGAGGAGGAGCATGTTGCCACCAGCAAATGAGCCCAGCCATGGCAGGAAGACGTGAGGTCAGTGTCATCACTGCCCTGGGCAATCCCCACTGCTCGCAAGCAAAGACCAAGGGACACCTACCCTGGCATTTTTGGCCACCTCAGACCTTGAAATACGGGTGCACCTGCCAGCAGAGAAAATCCAGGCTGCTCTCCTCTCCAACAGGAGAGCCATCGAATTGCATGGTGCAGCCAGCTGTGCCAGTGGGAGCGATACTCCCCATCCAGCAGCCACTACAGCAGTGCTCTTTACATGCCTATAACTGACCTCAGGGCCTTTCAGCATGATTCCTCTTGCTGACCACCCTGCTCGTGAAGGCACATCCCTGCCTGGGAACAGCCACTGCTCTGGTGTCCTCCAAATGAAAAAGGCAGACCCAAACAGCAGCTACATTCCTGCATATCACTGAAGTTCTTCCTGACAAATGAAATTCCACTTTTGCTGCCCATCCCACTACTCAAATTTATCACTAGAGATTGCAGTGGTAGGGGAGAGGAACAGGTAAAATGGGGCAAATTGCAGGGAGGTGCCAGGGCTGGCACAGGGGCCACCCTATACTGTATCCCAAGCTCAGATGGGTCTCCAAAGGGGAATTTAAAACCAGACTCCTGGGCTTTCGTTAAACAACTTTTAAAAAAGGAAAAAATAAAAAACTTGATTAGGCCTGATACACAGGTTCCCAAGCATACCAGATCCTTATTTCAAAGTGCCTGTGTGCCTGAGACCACTGGATAATTTTCGAGCATTTGCAGCCCAATGAGACACGAAAGATCTTTGTAACCCCTTGCATTTAATTTGGGCCTTGGTGACTCTCAAAACTACAGAGGTGTCCAGGCTCAAACTGATCCAGCTGACAGGAGCAGCTTTACCATCTGACCAGTAAAAATGTGTCTTTCCCAATATAGCATCAGTTTGTGTCAATCCACACACACATGCAGAGCATAACTGGATTTTCGGTAGGAATTTTCTGAGTGCTATAGGGGCAACAGTCCCTGAAAGAGAAAGGTGAGAGGAGCTCCTAAGAGCACCTTCTTCCTTATGTGAACCTCCCTACTTCTGTCCTTTGGCCTGTCCTGCTCCTTTCTGAGCCACTGAAAATGGAAACTCGGAGTTTGTCTCAGGGTTGTTTGGTGCAACCCCTGCCCGGGAAGAAAAAGGAAAACAAAAGGGAAAAATCAACAAAACGAAACAAAACAAAACAAAAAAAAAAGCCCCAGAGTAGAAAATCCAGTTATATCCAGAGTGCAAGGCTGTGGGCGGTCAGTGACCACAAATGCTGATGAGCAGAGACTACAAAACCAAAGAAAGTTCCCAAATTCCCGTATTTGTTTTGCAGGCTGCTGGTTTGCCATACTCACCCCCCCTTCCTCCTCCTCTGAGCCATCCCCCTCTTCTTCAGATGAGTCACTGCCCTAAGAAGAGGGAAAACCGAGTTGGAGGCGGGTGGGTGGGTTTCCAGTGGTGTCACAAGTACAATGTTCTGTGCCCAGGCCCTCTGGCCAGTGGCACACAGGGCACAGACTGTGCAACCGTCTTGTTTGGGCCAAAATCTCTGCATTTGGAGAGCAGCGAAGCAGCAGCAACCCCTCAGAATCGCCCACCTGGTACCGTCGCTGCGGGGGATACACGTAGATGTATCTGTACAGGTAATGCCGGTGCCGGCTCTTGAAAACCTACCGGGAGAAGGAGGGGGAAAATCCCATCAGTCTGGGGACTTGGGTACAGGAGCCACCAAAATGTGCTTTCCCTCAGGACCAGCCCCATGCGGGACTGGGCACGCGGGGTGGGGGAGACCCTACCGCGTTCTCTTCCGAGTTGTCCAGCTTGGGTCGCCGCAGCCAGCTCTTGACCTGGGGGAAAGGGTGGGTTGGTACGAGCCCCACACCAGCCCCGGCGAGGCTGGGGGGGGTCCCCCCTCACCTGGCACTCACCGAGAAGGCGCACGCCATCCCCACCAGGCAGACGAAGACCAGGACACTCCTCATGGCTGCTTTCTCTAGGAACAGTAAAACACGTCGAGGGCTCGCTTTTCAGCTAGGAAGCACCGACACTACTCCAAACCATCCACATGTCTGTGTCCACGTGGGTGAGTGGGGAGAAGAAAGGCTGACCTCCAGCCACTTCTTGGTGGGGTCACCCAACCCCTCCATAGACCCAATTCCTTCTTTTCTTTTCTTTTTCTCTTTTTTTTAAAGATCTGCCTCAATTTCCATGAATACATTTTGTTTTTTTCTAGAAGCCACAAAATACCAGAAAAGCAAGTTTCACCATGTAGTGGACTTACTGCTTTTCTGGAGCAAGAATACTCACTCCTGCTTCCCCACTGCCTTTGAGGGAGGGGAGAAAGCGAAGCTCCACTGGAGATGCGACAAGAGCAGCTGGGAGCACTGCCCACTGCAGCCGCCCTCCCACTGCTCCAAGACCTGCTTGGGCTCTGCCCAGGGAGCAGTGCTCCTGGGAATCACACCACAGACAGTTTAACCTCACTGAGGAAAAACAAACGAGAAATAATTGGCTTTTACTGCCTGCCATTGGCAAAAAAAGCAGTGGCAAGGCACAAATGCAAAGAGCCCCCCACAGGCACATCTGGAGGGGACTTGGCTCTGGGCAGGTCTCAGCTGCACACCCGAAGCACCAAAACACAGCCTGCCCTCCTCCATCAAGGAGCAAGGAGCATACCCAATCCTTCCAGCAGCACCCCAGCATTCCTCCAGGGAAGGAGGAATGCTCCCAGCATCCCTCCAGGGAAGGAGGAATGCTCCCAGCATCCCCCTGAGCTCAGTCAGGCCCACTAACCTTTCTTTTTCCTACCCTTCCTCTGTCTAAACCCAACATCAGCTGTGCTTGTAGGGAGTTGTTATTACATTTATCTGTGCTTGAAGTTTCTGTATTTTTGCTTAACTCAGGCTAGAAAATAGGTGGCCACAAGCTTCCCCGACCTCGCAGCAAGGCCCTGGATGCTCATCCCCTCCACCCAAGCACTTCATGAAGCCACAGACCCAGGAAAAGACTAAAAGCAGCACCCCTTCCTGCCCGCAAGCTGAGCCCCTCCATCTCCCTGCAAAAAGCAGACAGTAATGCACAACCCAGCTGGGAAAAGCAGCAAGCAAGCTTACCCTGCCCCAGCACCGAGAGCTACCCACGGAGTCAGCCAGCACAGATTTCCTCCTGCTGCTGCCCTGCTGGGATATAAGGTCTGGCTTTGCCCCCCCCCCACCCCCACGCACCCCAC
>VZRR01005329.1:1027280-1074540 GCA_013398015.1 Oreocharis arfaki
AGTGAAAAAAAACCCACCCACATGTTCACTCAAATCGCAGTGGAGACTTTGGTGGCAGGATACAGCAAGCGGATGCTGCCCCGACACCCACCTCTGCAGGGACATCTTTTCTCCTTTACCTATATTTATTATTTCCTGCTTGGATTTCAGCCACCCAGCTCTCTAGTGCGCCTCTGCTGCCTCTTTCCCAGATTTTCCTTGTACTCCTCAGCAAAGGCCCCTGAGCTCCCGCACATCTGGGCTGCAGCAGTTCAGGGAATGACTCCTCAGCAAACGCAACTTTGCTTCCCACAGTGGCGAGGAGAACAGCAAATTCCACCTGATGCACCTACAGCCCTAGGAGAGGGAACAGGGGTGCTGAAAAATAAATGCCTTCAGGCAGATCTGTAGTGGTCAGCTTAGCCAGCAGTAAAACTATGGTTGTTTAGGACAGAAAAATCCACTTTGCCTGAATCCACTGAAAGACCTGAATGTTGCTTCTCAAAACTAGGGGTACAAACAGCCTCACCGTCTAGCAGGGGAACCCAGGAGTGACAGGTACATGATGGGGAGCTGATAATTGCTGATGGAACACTATGCACATAACTTGTTGGCCATGCCCACCGTGCAACCCTGGGGAGCAGGGCACAGCTGCGCCTGCCCCATGGGCTTCAAAGCCCTTGTGTCACTGTGAGGAGTCCTAATTATAAGGGAAGTCTGGAGCTGGCCGTGGCTTTCAGCTGATGCCTCATGCCAGGAAAACCCACACACAAAAAAAAAAAAAAAAAAAAAAAAAAAAAAAAAAAAAAAAAAAAAAAAAAAAAANAAAAAAGAAAAAACCCCATCCATGCAGTTTTTGGTGCCAACACAGCAGCGTCTGATAAAGAGCATTGTGAGGATTCTTGTGTCCCCCCAGCTCCATGGGGCTGGAGCAGCTGGAGGGGCTGTCCTGCTGGGGGTGATGCAGGGGGTTTGGGACAGAGACAGCCCTGCTTCCCATTGTCCCCTGCTGTCCCCTGCTGCCTGGCCCAGGAAAGCAGTGAGCATGTGCCCAGCTTTGAGCTTAAAATTTCATCAGGGCTTGGGAACAGAGAGTCCTGGTGGGAGGCAATTTTTAATGTAATTAAAGGGCTCCTGCTCTGGGCTGCTTAAAAAAAATTATGGAAAACTCACTATAAAAACACATATTTCACCCAAGATCCCTAAAAAGCACCAGGATAATTAACATGTGTCCAAGTGCCTTGTGCAGCCAGCACCTATGTTTAGCTCCTGGAGCGGGTGCTGCCTGGGCAGGCCACCAGCAGCAGCAACCTCACCAGCACCATGCCGGGAGACCAGTAGGGAACTCAGCTAGCACATCCAAAACGTTTCTATTTGAAATTTATTTTTTACTATTGCTTTGAAAGGCATCACATGGCAGGCTTGGAGCATTGGTCTTGGTTTCTTAATGCTTTTGCAAGATCTCTGTCTCTCCGAGGCAGCAGGGCTTGGAGGGATCACTCCTTTGTCTGAAAGGAATCTGTTATTAGAAGTGATTGCAGGCTCTGAAAGTTTTATGGAAAAGATCTCACCTTGCTGGAAACAAAACATAGAACAGCTTATCTGCCTCCAAGGGATGGGGCTTTGACCAACATGGTCTAGTGGAAGGTGGGGTTTGCACCAGCCGCTGGCCGCAGCTTTGTGCTGCAGCTGGGTGGGCACCCTGTACAGATTGGGTGTGCTTGCCTGAGCCCCTGGGGACCTCAGGGTCAGAGTGTCCCTGTCTGGCACAGGCTGACATGGCTCCTAGGTCCAAATTTAATTATTATTTTTGCAGGGCAGTGAATGAGCAGAGCAGAGTGCTCCTGTCCTGCCCGGGCGCGCTGCGGGGCTGAGGCCGCACCATCTTATTTCCACGCCCTGGAGCTATTCTGGAAGGAAACCTCAGGGCTGAAAATAAATAAAGAAAATAAAACCAGAAGGACACTTTGAGCATGGTGGGAAGAGACCAAGGTGCTGCTGCAGCCAGGGAAAGGGGCACCCCTGCTATGCAGCTCCGTGGCCAGGGCACCCCCAAAACAGGTACAGGGGCAACTGAGGCAGAGCTTGCCCTGGCGTCCACCTCTCTCCACGTGCTGTCAGGAACAGGAGTGTGTGCCATAGTCACCAGCTGGGGAGAGAAGTGATGAGCAAGAAGAGGGAGCCACAGTGTGAGAATAAGGAATTCTCTTTCCCCTTACCTCTCAGAGCACAAACACAAATGCAAACCAGCATCAGCTGCACGCCCAGCTCATTATTCTTTTGGCAACATTCAATTTTAGGATGAAAGTGCGAGGGGAGAATATCTGAAATGCACCATATATCAGTCTCTGTTATCAATACACAACCTTTATATATTGGCCCTCTGCAACTGAATGTTTCATATGATTTTCCTTTTTCTCTGAGCAGAAACCAGAAAAAGGAAATGAATTCTATTTACATGCCTGGCAAAATGAGGAGTAGCTCTGTAACATGAGCACTCTGAAGTGCTCTGAACTCTGGGAACAAAATCAAGAAAATCACCAAGGCAAGGTTGCAGCGTTATCACAAAACCCAAACTTGCCACCACCCAGTCCCTCACATGTTTGAGCAATATCTGTATATTGGATCTCCTCCATTTGTTTGTTTGTTTTTCTTTTTTTCAGGAGCAAGAAACACCTCATCAACCAGAGTAAGTTACCAGGTCTGGTCCCCCTACCTGTATCTGCCTCCATCCACATGTGAGAGCTCTCAAACACAGCCTCAGGAGAAAAAAACAAATAAATCCCCCAAAGGCCCTGTTTTCAGAAGAAAAGCAGGAACGTAGCCTGGGTTCATTGCAGAGGTGACAAGAAGCAGCCTACATACCCAGCTCAGGAACTGAGCTCTCTAACAAAGTTAAATCAGTGTCCCTGGACCGTCAGGCATCTGGATGGAGTGGAGGCACGCTGCTTCCGTGCTGTACTAGTGATGGCTGCCTCTGCACACACTGCTCTAACCTGGGAAAAACCCCGAGTCTGGGATTTAAAAAGTGCCGCTTGCAGCAGAGGCAGAGTGTGCTGTGTGTGTCAGCAGGAGCTGCTGCTCTTGTGCTGGTTATTTGTTATTGTGTACACACGGCAGTTGCAGCAGAGTGATTTAAGTATCCACATATCATGGAATCACAGAATGCTTTGGATTGGAAGAGACCTTAAAGTTCATCTAGTCTCAATCCCCTGCCATGGGCAGGGGCACCTCCTGCTAGACCAAGTTGCTCAAAGCCCCATCTGAACTGGCCTAAATACATAGAGATGTACGTGTGTGCTGCAAAAAGTACCTTAACACTCAGGTACTCATTTTATTTTTTTAAAAGGTGGCTTTGTAAGTTTTCATGCTGTCATGAAACTGCTTTTTGCTCTTCAGGTGAAACAACATCAGGTCTAGGGCAGAAAGGACAGGTGTTGCCTCTGCACCCCCAGGTGCAGGTTCAGCCCCTGTGTTCAGTAACCTGATGCCTAAAACACAGTAACAGCTCTTTGCAGCTTTGCATTTCAGGGTGTGAAAACAGGAAAAAACTGAACTGAAAACCACTTGCTCACTCTGCAGCTTTAAGGTTTCTGTTATGAGTTTGGGGAGTGTAGTACAGGTGGATTTAAGATTTCCATCATGAGTTGGGGAGTGCAGTACATCTAGATGTTAACACTTGCATTTTACTTGCACCATCCTGTGGTGCCCAGCTTCTTGGGGCAGTGCTGAGGGGACCACAAAACTCCCAGGACATAGCTGAGCCAAGGAAAGTTATTTGCCATCAAAGTGCATGGAAGTAAAGGGAGCTGGAAGACAAATTTCCTTTGAACATTTGAAAGGTTTGTAGCATTTTGGGGTTTCACTGAGGTCAAAGGCTGCTTTCCCACGTCGGGGATACTTCTTTTGTTCAGATTGATGACCTCCGTGATTCCGTCAGAGGTTTTTCCTCCCCATTGAAAAGGGCAGAGAAACGCAATCAGATTCTCCTGGCTGCACTGCCTGCTTGGAGAGGAGTGGTTTCCACCACAGAATTCCATCACAGGGGGCACAGAAGAGACAATCCCATCAGACCTGAAGGGAGCCTACAAGAAAGAGGAAGAGAAATTTCTTACAAGGGCATGTAGTGACAAGATAAGGGGGGATGGCCTAAAACTGAGAGAGAAAAGGTCTCTCCTCCTTGATCTTAGGAGGAAATTCTTAGGAGCTGTGAGGGTGGAGAGGCACTGGAACAGATTGCCCAGAGAAGTCGTAGGTGCCCCATCCCTGGAAGCATTCAAGACCAGGTTGGATGGGGCTCTGAACAACCTGGTCTAGTGAAAGGTGTCCCTGCCCATGTCAGGGGTGTTGGATTGAGATGGTGTTTAAGGTCCCTTCCAACCAATACTATTCTGTGATTCTATCATTGTTTCTTCCGCAGATATTCCCATTTTGCTAAGGACAAACACAGGCCAAGGAAAAGCCCTGCAGCCAGCTGTGGAACTCAGGTCACCATGGGAAGCCCAGGACATTTGTTTGCACTGTCAAAAAAGCCACTGCTGGATGGAGTGGCTGGTCTGGAAGTGCAGGGGTCTCTCTGTTGCTCCCACCAAAGCCAGGAAAATAAGGGGGTTGGATAAGTGCAGCTTGTGTGCCATGGCTGCCCCAAGTTCAGCTGCCACAGCCAGGCTCAGCACTGCTGCCTCCCACCACTTCAGCCACACCAGCTACTTATTAAAAATAGAATTTTTTCTTCTTGGAAAGGACAAAAAAAAACCAACACAAGAAACCTTTCTTTTAAGATGATGCAAACTCATGTTTTCACAAACCCAGATGGATCCAAAAATACCTCCTTTAAATTCCAATGCTGATTTCTGGGTAAATCCCTGCATTCAGCTCTGGAGGCCACCCCCAATGCACAAAGAGTGTCATGTGGGTGGATAATAAAAGCATACATTGACGTGGGCATTTTTTATCCCTGCCTAACCCATCAGGAAAACTGACCCTCACAACTTCATCGCATAATCATCCTGAAAATGGAGGCAGGAACATCTCCAGTGATGGCAGAGCCTGTGGGTGACCTCCCCAGCTGCTTTTCCTGCCAGGCCAACAGCAGGGAGCAGGAGCTCTCCCGTCCAATGCTCACAGTGCACAGACACATGGCACGAAAACCAAATACATAAACTCCTAAAAATGCCTTAAAGTCCTCCAAGAGAGCCTCTTTTGGTCACACTCTCTCTGTCCATCCAAAACCTCACCCTGTGAAGTGCTGCCCATCATCAAGCCCTTCCAGATGTCAAGCAGGGTGGCCCTGCTCATACACAGATGAACAGCATTTGATAGGGATGGTCCAGTGCCACCAGTGCCCCCCAAAACCTTGCAGATGTCCTTGCCAGGTTCTGGGCACATCCCTGCATGGGTCCAACACGAGCGGCTCCCTCCCTGTGGCCAAGCAGGAGGTTTTCCCAGAGAAGGGCAATGCCCAGGAGGGATGGTCCCGTGGGAAGCTGTCCTGGCAGGACCGGCAAGCAGCAGCCAGCTCTGGCACCGGCTCCTTGGCTTTTGGGGAGCAGCCAGCCAGCGGGAGGCAAGCTTTGGGCGTTGCTGGCCAGGACACGAGTGCAGTGGCAGCACGTCCCCGGAGAGGCACGTGAAGGGCACCCACGTGCGGGGCAGCACAGCCAGGTACCCTCAGCACTGCTTGCAAGGCACTCTTGCCTCCCGCTCAGACTAAACCCAAATCTATCCAGTTTTTTTTCTCCATGCATGAAACGAGGAGGACGAGGACACGCAGTGCCCTGCCCAGCTGTGCCAGGCTGCTGTGCACCGCTCCCACAAGGATGAGGATGGACACAGGGTCATGCACCGGCTTGCAAGAAGCGGTTTCACCCCTGCCCTGCTACGTCTCGACCGTCCTGCTCGCAGGCTGGGCTCACTGCAGAGCTGCACTCCTCTTCTTGGAGGGATCCGAAAAAAACTGCTCCATCTCCACTCCCACCAGCTGTCGCTACGCAATCTTCACCCCTGATGGCCCCAGGGATGTGACCCAGCCCTGTGGCAGGGGCGGCACCAGGACGTGGGCGCTGCCTGAGCAGCAGCACCGCTTGCTGGACGCAGGAGAGCTCACAGCCCTGCCCTGCCCCGCAGCAGCAAGCACGTCCTTACCGCAGCTTTAAACCACAGCCACAGGCATGTGACCCAGCCCTCTTGGCTGCAGCCAAAGCCACGCTTGTTGTCTTTCACCCCACTGGTAGGGCTGCACACCAGAGTTTTGGTGCCCATGACCCTGACAGGCATCATTGCCATCACAGTATCCCCAGCTACTCACACAACTGATCCGAGGGGCCCAAAAAATAACGGCTGGGTCACAGCTGAGGTATTCGCTGTGAAGTGGAGATTAGTGGGATTGAGGGTCAGGAAAGAGGCTCATTCCCAAGGCAGCAGCGCGGGGAAGCTGCAGCTTTCAGAGCTGATCTCATAGAGAAGCAAAAAAAGGTTACACAGGGTGAAAATTAAAACATAATTTCCACAAAATCAGGAGCTGTTCAGGTCCCAGCCTTCATAGTAGTGGAAACAGGCTACAAATTAAGTGTGGTTCTGCTATAAGAAGCAAAAAAATATTTCATTTTTTTACTGGTTCTTGAATTTGGTACTGCAATGCTCAGCAGTGACACCCCTGAGCCCTGACAGCTGAAGGACATGTACTCACTCACCCTGGCCCCTTGGGGACTGTCCCCTGCAGAGTCACAACTCCACGCTGTAAAACTGCACAGTGACACAACAGCACAAGGCTTCACCTGTCAGCATTGAAACCCACATTGTACAGTTTCTCCTGCGCACGTGAACAAGGAAGAAGGGCCTGGATTGGATTTAAAATAATGTGATTTTAAATAATATGTTGTTTATGTGCTTGCTGATAGGAGGAAAAACCCAACCAAATGGCACATAGGGTAAAACAGGCTTTACTCATGATAACACCTTTTCCCTGCTCACCTGCATCTCTGCTGCAGGGGGCCTGGTACCAGAGGCCACCATGGGCACACAGAGACAGTGGCTCAGAAGAGTCCTCATGCCCTGGGACATCTTTCCAGCGCCTCAGAAAGAGCAGCACGAGCCTTGCTCACATTGCAGGAGGTGATGGTCATAACATAGCAAAACTCCAGGCCCAGCTCACTGGGGTCATCAGCCAGATTTTCCACCCCACTGTGGGTTCACCGAGGGGCAGAGGTGGCCTTTGGGGTGCCTGGAAATAGAGGGGGTGGGAATACCCTCAGCTTTTGCTTTCTCCCTCCCCCCAGCATGCTGTGGCTCCCCTGGCAAATATCCTGCCCTTTGATCCCTGCTCCCTCTAGTCCAGCCCCAAATTGCAGACTCCAACACACCCAGGAGAAAGAAAGAGCAACACCTCAAACCACACTACAGTGGAGTTCGGTGGTTTTAATGGTGATTAAAGAAATCAATAGAGTACATTTCAGCTTTGAAATACAAGTGCAAAAAGGATACAGTATAATGTTTTCTGTACATTTATTAAAAAATACTAGAAATATTACATACATCCCATCCTGAAGTGGTACTTCACACCCTGCTGCGCCCATGCACCACATGTGCACACCAGCTGTAGCTTTTCCTTGTTATGTGCGGGACATGGAGTTAACAGAAAGCTCCAGCTGGAGTCTGGGCAGACGTGTTTAGGGCAGTGGTAGGTAAATACAAGGGGTGAACACAGGCACCTTTCTGCCCAGCATGCCCAGGAGTACCAAGCCACCACTGTGCCCCTGGGGCGAGTGGGCAGCATCACCCTGCTGGCACTCACAGCTCTCAGCTGCTCTCCAGTTTGATACAGAAAATGCCTTTTCTCGCTGTGGTTTGGCATTTTCCCTGTGCCTGGCAACGCCTTCCCCTTCACTCCCTGTGTAGCGTGCCCAGGCCTTGCCCTGGCAAACCCCTCTCCGTTTTAACCACAGCATCTTCTTGAGAAGAAGTCAACCAGCCTATATGACAAATAAATTAACCCCTCCTTCCCCCACACCCCCCACACCGCTGAGGCCATGGGGCACAGGTCAGTACCCGTCCTGGCAGTCATTGTCATCATAGTCAGCAGCAGGTCTGTGGCGGAGGGCGCCCAGACGCCGCTTGCGGCCCCTGCTCTCCAGGCTCTGCATGGAGCTGTCATCCCCGTGGCTGCTGGACTCGCGGGTGGCATCCTCCTGGGAGCGGCTCTCCACATCGTCATCATCCTCCTGGGACTCACTGTTGTCACTCTCTGTGGACCTGCTGTCCTCACCTGTGTTGTCCTCTGGGCTGCTGTCATCCTCTGGGGACTCAGGGCTCTCGGCGGATGTGCTCGGCACAGAGTCATTCTCATCCTCCTCTGACTCCTCCACAGTGTCCTCTGTGGACTGGCTCTGGTCATCATCATCCTCCCTGGACCTGCTCGGTTCACCCTCTTCTTCCCTGGACTCATTGTCAGGCGTGGACAGCACACTCCTGTCCTCAGCAGAATCCCAGTCCTCCTGCCCTTCCCAGGTCCGGCTGCTGCTGTGCTCGTTCAAGGTTCTCACCACCTCCGGGGACTCCCCTGGCTCTTCATCTGACTGCCCATCAGTGCCCTCCCTGGACTCGCTGTCCTCATCCTCCCTGGAGGGGCTGTCCTCCCCATCCCCATCCTCCCTGGAGTGGCTGGAGCTTTTTTCCTCTGACTGGCTGTCAACAGGCTCTTCTGACTGACTGTTGTCCTCCACCGATGGGCTGTCTTCTCCAGAGTCACCATCCTCCACTTCGGGGGACTTGCTGTCACCCTCCTCCCAGCGGTGGGAGCCAGCCCCCTGGGCACTCTCCCAGCTGTTCCCCAGGGCACGGGGGCCAGCATGGCGCATCCTGTAGCTGCTGCCCGGGCCATCAAAGACAGAGGGGTCATCCCCCTGCATGGTTTCATCCTGGAAGTCATAGCTCTCATCCTCCTGGCTGCTGCTGCTGGCCCCTCCGTGCCTGTAGGTGCGCCCAAAGCCGTAGCTCCTGTAGCGCCGGTGGTCTGCCCCGGTGCTCTCACTGCTGCTGCTGCTGCTGCTGTCGCCGTGCCCCCCACCAGCCCCGGCGTCGCCACGGCCAGCATCGTGCTCCTGTTCGCCTGCCCCATCGGCACCAGCCACATAGGTAGGGCCTTCGCCCCTCTCCTCTTCCCCGTTGGCATCAAAGGTGTCATCCCCACTGTCATCCTCCTCGTCCAGGAACCCGCCGCCGTGGGAGGCAAACCCATTGGCTCCGGTGCCGTAGTGGTCTCCGTTGTCACCATCATCAGTGTCACGTGCATCTGCCTCCTGTGGACATGACAAACAGAGATGAATGCAAAGCCAAGCACAACCTTGACCAATGCCAGGTTTGGGGCCAAGGGAGCTTTCCTGCAAGAACAAAACATTCCTCTCCACTCACTCACCAGGAAACCAAGGTCGTTCCCATTGCGGGCGCCCATGTCCTCGTGGTCCACCTGGTTCACGTGCTGAGCCTGCCCAACTTGGCCTCCCATGTCTTGGCCACTGAGCTCACCCAGCTCCTCATCCACGGCATTCCCACCCGTCAGGTCCCTGGCAAGAGCATTTTCCCCTGGCTCCAGACTGGCAGGAGGATGTCTGCCATCTCGTCCATCTAGGTGGTTGCCCAGCTTGCTGATGTAACCTTCATTTGCGGTATCCTGGAGGCAAAACATGATACAGTGCCTTGGTTTACTAAACACCAACCACAGTTTACTGCTGCTGCTGCTACAGGACCTCACTCCCAAGCCATGCAAGAACTCAAGACTTTTTTAGTTTTTGTACCTCAGCACTCCAGTTATTTCTGCTGATAAAAAATAAAATGGTAGCCACCAACAAAAGAGCAGCCCAGAAAAGCCCAAACTGGGATAGTTCAGAGCACAGAAGTTCCTTTTGCAGGGCCAACACAGCAGAAGGTGTCAGGTGAACTGGGAACATGCTCAGGGAGGTAAGTCAAAACAGGATGAAACCAACCCAGCTTGAAAAGACTGAGCAGACAGACAAAGATCAAAGACCCAAAGAAGCAGTAGATCCCTCCCAGGTTCCTGGTCCAAGGATGCTTGCCCAGGACTGGCTTCCCATCCCAGACTTGCTCCCTGAGGGGCTGCTACCTGTGGGAGAGGGGCACCTGAGGCTTACCTCCTGCAGGGCGCTGGAGTGAGTGGGTTCATGGTCAGGCACCTAAACACATCCAGGAGACATTTGATCAGTGATCAGTGTGCCTTGGCTGGGCAAAACCAACAGGTTTGGGGTGGGAGAGTCAGTCCAGGGTTACTTACAGGGTGAGCACAGGCTACAGCCCAGAGGAGCAGTACCAGAAACGCAGCCCTCATGTCAGTCATGGTCCCTGTGGCTGTAACAAGGAATGAAATATTTGCATATGCCTCTGGCTGGAACTTGACCCCAAAAAGCCCTCCCAAATGATACAGCCTTGCCATCCTGGCACACAGTGCTCAGCCTGGCGTGTCATCAAACAAGCCAGGGATTTGTCCTTGTGCCACCTCCTGGTATCTCTTGTGCAGAAACCTCCCTTTAGTTTGGGATCTGAAATACCCAGCCATGCACTGGCAGATTTTTTGTCTAAGCATCATTAAAGAGGAGGAAAGCTCTCCAGAATTTCCTGTTCCCATAGTAATGTCACAACCCAGCTGAGGTCAGTGGTTGTGACAGGAGCCTGCACCTCAGATGAGCAGCACTGTGAGACCACGGGCTGCAGAGCTGTACCTCCCACCTGGAGTGGTCCCTGCAGCCCCACAAAATCTCCCACCATTCCAAAGCGGAGCATCCCAATGAGATAACGGAGAGCTGCATCTCCAGAGCCCACTGGGTTGGGACCCCAGCAGCACTGGTGCCTGGCAGGCAGATAAAGCTGTAGGGGCTTTCCTCCAGCTCTGCTCTTATTTTCCAAGCACTTTTTTAAAGCAGCCCAGCACCTCTTCCCCATGGGACACACTGACCACACTGAACATCACCCTGAACCCAAAACACAATGGAACAAGCATGCTCCTGATTTCTTCCCTGACAAAGCAACACCTACATCCCAGCTGATGAGCCTCCTGCTTTCGACCAAAACTGGTGAGGAAATCTACAACCCCTGTTCCCAAATGTTGCCATTTTCACTCCAGGCAATGCCAGATCAACCCAAAGAAACCAAACCCTTTACCTTAAGGTGTGATGCAAGCCCGTGTCTCCTTGGCTGGGGATGGGATGAGCTGGCTGCCCGTGTTGGGATGCTCCAGGCTGTGTGTCCCAGGGTAGCCAGGCAGGCATTTAACTGCTGGCCAGTGCCAGCCCCGGGCTGGGGGCAGCCAATGGCACCGCCGGGCAGCGCTGCTGCTCCTGGAGGTGTCACCAGGAACTGGCCTCCCACGCTTCCTCTGGCCTCCGCCAGGACGCTGGCCCTAAAAAAGCTCCTTGTGGTTGCAGGATGACGAGACTGTTAATGACGGACTGTACTGGCCCTGTGTTTTGACTGCTAAATTTATCCCATTCACACACTTCCCGCCGTGACACACACAAACAACTACGGCGTCACCCAAGCCGAGCACTGGACCCCATCCCAGGGATGGCATCCTCCTAACCCAGGCACTTTGGAGCAGTGTTTGCCCTGTGCCATGGGCCAGGGTGCTGAAACCCACAGGGGACCATTTCCCTGCCAGGTCTCAGCCTTGTCCTGTACCTTGGGGCAGGAGCACAAAACCACGCTAGAAAGAGAGGACTTGTCTCATTTTCATGCCCACACAGGCACTCGTGCCAGGGAGCAGGGAAATACTAAATGGAGGTGTATAGGGAGCATCCCAGGCTCTGCACTGAGTGTAGCATTCCAGTGCTCCTTCCAGCTGCTGGACAGGGAGAGGATGAAACCTCTGCTCTGGAAAACCCAGGCCACAATATGTGCCATGGCGACATGGACAGGGCTGTGGCTTTGCAGGCATTCACAGGAGATGCTGGCACTGTAAAATAAATGACTGAAGGAAACTTGGGCAGGGTCAGGATTGGGCCAGGGCTCTGTAAACTGCAGGTTATCTGAATTTGCCCAGGCTGTAGAAAACAGCACCCAGATGACATGCCTCATGCTGGACAGAGCATCTTGTGAAACCAGACATGTCAGTCTGCTGCTGGATATAATTTCATCCTCACAATCTCCTGCTGTCTCCCCCCCTTCATTACCAGCCCACAGTCCATGTGTGTCTGCCCTGTGAGGACTGCAAGGTGCTGAATGTGATGAGCATCATTTTTCTCCTTCCTCCTGCCCCCCATGCAGGGACGCCCCATTGCCACCCCAGCCCCACTGTTTTCCCCACAGACCCTTGGCCTTGAGATGGTCACCATCAAGCCACTCACTCTCATGCCTATACCTTCAGCAGATGTTTTCCCTCTTCTTCCCTACCTGACCCCTGCCGCAGATACTGTGGGTTGTATTTTCCTTTTGACCTGTGACAAAATTATACCCCTGTCCCCAGCCAGATATGAGTTCATGTTGTCAACCTTTTTTAGGCACCTCCAACAATTACCATATTTTGTTGTATTTTTTTTTTTCTAATGTCAAACCTGCATTTAACTCAGCCCCCAAAGATCTGGTGCTGCCTTATGTCCAAGTGCTGTCGTGCGAGAAGGAGATAAACACCAAGCTCTGCATGCCCGGCTCTTTTATAACACAGGTCACCCACTGCCCCACTCAAAGGTCACTTCCCTCCTTTCAAGGGGCCCTGAAACACCCACAGCACCAGCACACCCAACAGTGCTCACTGCCAGCACCCCAGCCTGACTCTCATCCGTGTAATCTCCAATAGTCCTGGGTCAAAGGCCAACAAGGTCTGTCCCCCAAATCCCTTCCAGAGATCATCCTACAGCATTAGCCAGACCGCCCAAGCAGATCTGCCTGTGTTTTGTGAGGAAAGGAAACCCCAGCCCATATATTGTAACTATCAACCTTATAAAGAAAAAAATTATTAAGGATTATTGTTGTTACATCAGAGGTGAGAAATGGACTGAGGGTGGGAGCAGCAGCTGTCTGATGGGTGTTTTAAATGCCACTGGGCATTTCCTCAAGTCCTACCCTACCGAGATGCTCAGTCCCTGGAAGGAAGATGGGGGAAATCTGGCACCCTCAGACTACCAGGGAGGAGGTGGCCAAGTCAAACATGAGAAGACTGGCAGGGCTGGTAAGAAGATGCAGGAATATCACTTCTCTGTTTGACAATCTGGACTGCGTGGTGTTCATGAGAACAGAGGAAAGAAATGAGTGCAGACAGCAGGAGGGATAAGAGACACCAAAGCCAAGAGAAAAGCTGGCACTGCAGAGAGCCAGCTGGTGGAGGAGGAACATAACAGCTGCTCTCCTCCACTGACCGAGACAGCTCAGCATCAAAAACTCAGGAAAGTGATATTGTACAAAAAACCACTGTTCCCTCTTTTTTTTCCAGGCCAGGGTATTTTAATAGTATTAATGTTGCTGGTGCACTTCTCTCCTGAAGGGACCTAAGGGTTTTGACAGCAGCATCAAAAGGAAAAGGATCAATGAATGAACTGGAGCAGGGGAGACTAGGATGAGGGCAGGACCCAAGGCACATGTCCTCAGCACTCAACCAAACACTCAACACCAGCTCCTACCTTACGCTTAGATCCAAATCCAAATCCCTTTGCCTTACACTTCTGGTGACAGGTGTTATAATGTAGCTTCATTTTGCTACCTGAGTAAATATTGTCAGTGTTTCACAGCATTAATGTGACACAGAACCCAGCAGCTAATGATGACATTTTAGGTGTTTGAAAGCAGCACTGATATTCCAACTCCTTCTGGGAGCAAGCCTCAAAGCTACAAATGCTGTGATAAGGAATTGCCAGTGTGTTTGTCACAGCATGGAGGCAGGCACAGGCTTGGTTTCTGCTAAGCCTCTAAAATTTGCTACTTCTCCTTGCTGGAAAAAAACATCTCATAGGAGCCTGAGTCGTGAGGCCCTGAATTACAGACACACACAGGGCACCCGCTAATGCTAAACCTCTGCAACAGCCCTCTCCCCTGGCCTCCTGACAGCACAGGGGTAGGATCATTAACCCACCCTTCCGTGTCCACCATGGAGTTTTCTTCGCAGACAGAGAAAACAGGCACTTTTAAGGCACCAGTCATTTGCCCTATTTCATCTACCTATTTCAGGCATCACAGACTGTTTGAAGTCTCTGTGACACTGTTGAAGAGAGGTGCTGACCTTATCCTACCAACAAGATGCACCATGCCCTTTCCCAAAACATATGCCAGGCAAGCTCCCAAAATCCCTCACTCCCCACTTCCTATGCCAGCCCACACTCCCCTCACTTCTATTTCTAACATTTTTCTACCATCCCACTCTGAGCAATGGGCTCCAGCACATCGCCCCGATGGTCTGTTGGGACGGAGGCTCACAGGTGTTGTACCTGCTCTGTGCCACTTCTGCCAAAGCAAAATGCATGGAGCAGTAACTGCTATCCACATCATGCCCACTGCAGCTGGAGCTCAAGGCTGGACAGGTACTCTGTGCCATCCCTGCCAGATGTGTGTGACTGGATTGTGAGGTCCTATAAATCCATATTCTTCAGTCAGCTTGGCTGAATTCACTAATTTGAGGCTGTGACTTCATCAGTTGTGGATAAGGATGTCTCATTTCCAACACATCTTCCTGCAGACAGGCATTACTTCATCTTGCTGCCCTCAGTCATAACAAGGGCAGGGACAGATGCTCAGCTCTGCCTCACAGCAGGGACTGGTTTTGACAGTGCTGGCACAGCTACCAGGTAGCTCCAGTGCCACTGGGCTGTCAGTAGCTCAGCACTGACAGCAGTAATCATAGAGACACCAGTGGATAACTACAGTTCCTAACATCTCATTCAGAGCACAGTATCTTTTATAATCACTCCCTGCTCACAATTCAGCCCCTTGGGAGGTAGGAGCAGTAAGTATTTGTCAATCACAAGGTGGAAGTGGAACAACAACACAGCCTTAACGTGAAAAGCTCTCTGCAGCTTTCACCCGGTGCTCGCTCCCACTCCAGCTGGAATTGCAGAGATCTGGAAAGCCACACAGCATCAGTGCTCTCAAGAAGGAAAATACAGCAGTGATCAGGAGCCAGCCTTGCCCTCATATCAGTGAGCCCCTCAGGGTGACATAGGGGCAGCTGTGCTGCGTGTGTAGGTCAGGTGTGTGTCTGTGTCCTGAGTCACAGCACCCTGATTTTTTGTTGAAGGGAAAAAAAAGTCAGAAGGAAATGACTGAAGGAAATGACTGATGGAAATGATTGTATGAAACAGGCACTGCATGAGTGCAAATGGGTAATGCGGAGGCACAGGCTGCCCAGAGTGGGCAGAGAGGTCAGGACAGGGCTGGCAGCTTGAGGGATGAAGATGTCCGTAAGGAGTGCCAGACCCTCCTGGAGAGTGGTCAGCACTCCTCTGATTCCTGTGCTGTCATTACGGCTCACTTGGGCTAAATTTATTGCTGCTCAGTGTAGCTGGACAGGAAGCATTACCACAGTCCCCTGAGAGCCTGGAAAAACTGCACAGACACTATCAACGCAGCTCTGAGCAAGAGACTGGCAGCAATTTGGCTCATACCTCCAAAGAACATTTGACTCCTCAAAATCCTATTAACTTAAAAAAAATACCAGAAGGAACAACAAAACAAACAAACAAACCCAACTCACCAACCCCCCCCCAAAAAAAAGCCAAACCCCAAACCCCCCACTACCAAAACCCAAGCAATGCCAAACAGCTCACAAAAAAAGAGAAGTCTCAAACCAATACAACCACAGAAAATAGAAGCACATCACACATTCAGTGGCTTTCATTTGGTTCACAATCTAACTTTTTATTCACTATTATAATGTGAGTGCTGTACCCACATCTTTCACAGTATTCCATATTCCACAAGGGTCTATGTAATAGAAATAAAAATCCCATAGAAGCTACTCTACTTTAAACAGGAATCTACATGCTTATGATAAACTGCTTTTCAGCAAGAAACAAGTATTAAAATCCAAGGACATGTTTCTTCATTTTCCGTAGTTCCTAAAAGGGTGGTTAAATACGGAAGGGAGGGGTAGGCCAAGCTTCAGCATTGTAGCAGTGTTCTGAATATCAGAGCAACAAAGGAAAATCTGGAATTGCTTACTGGAAGTTATTTTCCTGAAAACAACACATGGGATTGTTGGTGACAAACCTGTATGAGTGCTCAGCCAGCAGCCAAAGTGCTGGTGTGCACTTCGCAGGGAAGCTGTGCACAGCTGACTGCCAGCACCCTCAAATACAGCTCAGGAACATCACCACAGCACCTGACAGCAGCCACCCCCGATCCTGAGGCAGGGATCTGTGTTTCTTTACCACTTTCACAGGGACTGCAGCAGGAATTAAAGCTGACTGCTTTTAAGACCTGCATTTATCAGATCTTCGATTTATTCCCCCAGTAATCGGTTCACCCAATTCAGGTACCAGTTATAAGGCTGGATCAAGTGTTCACTGTCAACACCATGATGACTTTAACACTCTTCCTTGTTTGACCTATTGATGAATATATCTTTTTCTTCTTCCCCTAGCTGTTCTTTGTAATATTGGACCAATCACCTTAAATGAGCAGCTGTAAATGACTGATGGAGTCTTACACAACAGCCTAATTCTGCTGGACAAGTGTATTCACACTCTGTTAAACTTCCAGCAGAATTCGATGGTGCACCTCAAAGGAGTTGCATATGTGTGATTGCACATGCCAATCACTACCTTTTGACTCAGTCTAGTTCCTCTTTGCTATTCCTGTTGAAACTCCTTGTTATGCGGTACTTTTTTTCTGAATGCTGAATGCATACAAGAATATTGCGCAGGAGATAAGAAGCAGGAATCTTTAAAAAATGCTCTGAAGAAATGAATATTGGATAAGCATTGACCCTTGTGCACGGAATTAGATTTTGCATAACAAGTCTCAAACAAAAAGACATGAAAATATGTTTGAAAGGCAAACGGGGCAGACTGATGCACATAGATGAGAGCAAAGTGCTGTCTGGGGAAGCAGGGTCGAGAACAGGTGCTGCCCATTCCCTACCTGCATGGTCCCACAGCAGGAGCAAGAACGCAAAGCTCCCCTCCAACATTTTTAGTAGCTTCAGAGCTCCAGTTATTGACAAAAGCTTTCCGGAGGGTTTCTAGTATTTGTGACTCCTGATATGTCTGCAAACCCCGGCACTGCCTGCTCCAGCCACGTATGTAACTGTGCTGTGGGAGCAGCCGTGCTCTGCCCAGATGTAATTACATGGTACATGCTGTGGCTTTCTGTGAGGAAGTGGCATCACCACCTCTTTCTTCCGCCAGGCTCTTCTCCAGAGGCAGCCCAAATGGGAATGCAAAGCCATGAAAGGACTTCCTTCGCCTGCCCAACCACGTGGGAGCAGGAGGATCCCTGGAAGCATCACCCCAGCTTATGTGCCAGGGCATCCTTTACCTTCATCAGGGTCTTGGCACTACTTACTGAAGAAATCAGGCCAGAATCACAAAAACTGATCCTTCTCACCTATAATCCTCTCATCACTGTGGGCTTAAGCACTTCACTACCCAGCCCACATTCAAATCTCTCCCATGCCCACAGCCATCATCTCTTCATATGACTAATGTGCTCCAGCAGGTAAGCTCCTATCTTTCCATTCCCTCCAACCAAAAAATAAATGGAATAAAGGGAGGTTTCAGTTTGATTCACTTCCCCATTTTTTTTTTCCTTTCAATGAAACCAAAACCCAAAATAAAGCCAGTGTGAGCTGGCTGAGCATTAATGCAAACAGTGCACTCAAACAGGCATTGTCAAACCCCATTTAGTTTGGGATCTTTTCCAGAAAAGCCATTCCCCATTAACAAACCCAGCCCCTGCTGTGCTGTACCAAGACAGCCCCTCAGCCAACAAGGGGCTAATGACCGTGATTCCAACACAGTGGTGCAGCACAGGGAAATGCTGCCATGATGGAGGTGTGGGATGCAGCACGGAGGGGCCGACACGTGGGAGCAAGAGATGGGCATAGGCTGGGCACTGCAGACCCCTGAGTGATGCACAGCTCACCAGTACTTGGGCTGAAATGTCCGGCTTTAGGGGGTAACAAAGAAACTAGAAAATACACGGTATTGTTGAGAATTCTGTGTGTAGAAATATTCCAAATTATTCTCCTTTTTTTCCTTTTCTGTAACAATGAGATCCTGAAGTGGCGGCCATGGAGATCTTGCTCTACACAACGTGTGGTGCTGCTGACAGGCTGTTCTTTAATGGCTGTGGACCTCAGGAGTTCAATTTCTGGGGAAAAGCAGGCAACAATCACAGATCTCTGCAAGATGGTGCTTCCGCACAAGTGCTTTGCTTACTCCCAGTTTGGGTCCTGCTTCCCACCGAGCGCAGGGAGACAGGCACTCGTGCCCACGCAGGGAGAAGGTACAGCATCCTTCTCCTACCCACTACCTCATCCCATGGCAAAACTATAATTTGATTCCTCTCTCCTCAGCTATTTTTGGATTTTCCAGCACTGAAATTAGCATAACTCATACAGACAGGAAGTTGTTGCTACAGCACTAGAGAAAGGTGCTTAGAAATGAAAACCAGTCTTTGATCAAAAAGTGATCTCAAAAACCCTTTTAATGAAATATACCAAAACAGGCATATAAAAAAAAGCCTATCGAAAGAATGCTCTAGTCCTTTATTATCACTTAATTTAGGCAAAAGACAATGGGAACACTTTTATAACTGTACTGCGTAATTTACCAAGAGTTTCTGCAATGGCAAAGAAATAAACTAAGTTCTTTAAATAAAAGAACAAGAAAATTAAATAAACAGAAATTGAAGTTTTACTACTTGAGGCACATCTTGAACACCCAGAGTATAACCAGACACGACCATCTGGAATCATCCAGGAAGTCTTCACTCAAAAAGTAATTTGGCACCCCCACAAAAGACGTGAGATGGATCTCTATAAAAATCCAAGGAATTCACTAAAGATGAGACACAAATCTTAAACAAGCTCAACTACATCAAGCTTTCTCTAAACCCAAACCTTTGCCTAAAAAGAAAATGAGCCCATGTAAATGCCTTCTGAGTTTCTGGTGCTGGGGAGCAAGAGATAGGGATATCTTATGGCAAAAGTATTTCTCTCACCTCACTTCTCCCTTCCTGACAGAAGGTCCCTGGCACCCCCTGGAGAGCAGGGCAGCAGCCTGCTTATTGCCCTCTCAGCTCATCCATCTCATTGCCCCTTTGCTCCCCTCTCCCTAGTACAAATCCCATGCCCTGAGTGACCCCAAACAGGCATTGGGACTGCATTGAAAGCCACCAGCCACCCCAGCACTGATATTTATCTCCTCTCAGTGTCCTGTTCCCTTCTTGTTCAGTAAATTTTGTTTTGAAATAAACATCTCTTCAAATACCTTTCCCATCAGAAAACTGAAACGTGCTGGGCGTGGATTGCCTGCTAAAACTGCTCCCATCAGGTCATTCACAAGTGGTATTTTTAAACCCCTGGCTGGCTGAACAACAGACATTGCAGACACTACACCCACCCACCCCCAGCCCTGTCTTTGTCTTGCGAGAGGCTGTGAGACATCACACACACAGATGACAGGTTTGATAGGAGCCTGACCTTCTTGCTGGCACCAATAACACACCCTCCTCGGTATTTATTTCTATTTGAGGAACAGGCAGTTGCACGAAGCTGAGGACCCACGAAGCAAGGGGAAAAACCTGAAGGAGGAGGGGAGCAGTCAGCCAGAAGCTGGGGACACAGTGCCACTGCGGGGGGAGGTACCAAAACCCTCCTGTGCCCTGCAAATCCTAAGACCAGCTGTCTGCTTCAGGTAAATGCCTAGTTGTCCTTAGCCAAGCCAAAATGCCCTGAGAGCTGCTGTCCCCAAGCTCCCAGGAGCAAGGGAAGCTCCCTGAAATGCTGATTTGGAAGCAGGGTAAGAGAGGCACAGGAGCAGGACAGGCTGGTTCAGCTGTACAAAATCACACTTGGATTTTGCTGATTCCTGAGCAAGACAGAGCCAGCATTAGAGCTGAAACAAGTCAATTACACACTATATGGAATATCAGCACAACCAGGACCATGACAGGAGAGGGTGACACTCCATGCTAAGACCATGCTGCTCCTGAAACAGGGAACAGATTAATTGCAATGTTGCACAATTTTTAGGTCTCCTTATAGACAAAAGCTTTGCTGCTCATCACAGAACCACAGAATCACTTAGGTTGGAAAAGGCCTCAGCAATCATCAAGTCCAACCCACGACCAAATACCACCATGTCAACCAGACCATGGCACTGAGTGCCACGTCCAGTCTTTCCATAAACACCTCTGAGGATGGTGGGTCCACCACCTCCCTGGGTAGCCCATTCTAATGTCCAATCAGCCTTTCTTGTGAAGAAATTCTTCCTAATTTCCAACCTAAACCTCCCCTGGCACAGCTTGAGGCTGTGGCCTCTTGTCCTGTCGCTCGTTGCCTGGGAGAAGAGACCCCACAAGGCTACACCTTCCTTTCAGGCAGTTGTAGAGAGCGATAAGGTTCCCCTTGAGCCCCCTCTTCTCCAGATGAAACACCCCCAGCTCCCTCAGCCATTCCTCATCAGACTTGTGCTCCAGATCCTTTGCCAGCTTCATGGCCCTTCTGACTTCCCCAAAGATCACAGCACTTACTAAATAAACAGCCTTGACAAACTCTTTTGTGTGTCTCGACACGCTTTTTACATCAGATTCCCCATCACAAGCGGACTTGGCTTTTTCCCCACTTATATTTGCTTCATGGTGCTCCCAAACGGCTGCAGAGCCGCTTCACGTGGCAGTCAGGCTGGAAATCCAATGAAATGGTACCCAGCCATAACACAAAACTTGTTTTTCCCCCTGCCCTAAGATTTAAATCCATCTACACAGGCAGTTTTAAAGCAAGAACATCAGAAGTGAGGAAGGTGAGCCACAACGAGCAGTCCCTGCTGTATTACACTTCCATGAAAGCCTCTGGCCACAATGTGTGTCTGAAATGATTACGTGAAATAACAACCTGCTCTCTAACACGTGGAGATTGCACAGCTTGTACAACGTGTGTGTTTTCAGCGGAATTGCTCTTAAAATCCTCACGCTGAACTTCATCTCTTTGCCTTGTTATTAAAGCAAATGCACACTTCAACAATAAAAATAAAGCACATCTCTGCAGCCCCAAGGAACAGAAAGGTACAGCTAAGATCTTTTCCGGTTTGAGCAGTGTCTACCTCTTGCTGGCATAAGGACTCTCCCTGCTCTTTTTTTCTTCCTCTTTTTAACAATTTGGTCAAGAAAATAGTTTGAACAATATAGACTATTAGCTGAGTCTGTCTGGCTGAAGGGCAAAAATAGCCATCCCTCAGTCTGAGCTTTAAAATAGCTCCTCCCCAACGGGACTCAAATGTTCCCCGGCTGGGCAAGATGTTTATTTCTCGCCCTCCTTTTTAAACATTTAATTTCAACGTATGCAGGCATTGTGGTCAAGCATGACACAGGCCAGAGCAGCAGCTCTCAGGAGACAGGATGAGAGTCTCTTAACACCGTGACTGCATCAGAGACAAAGCCTGATATAGCAGCAGCACAGGGGCAGCTCTGCTGGAGCTTCGGCCCTATTTGGAATCACTTCCCGCACACCGTAAGTGCAGCTCATTCCATACATCCAGACAACAGGAGTCCTGCCTGGCATTTCTTGTCTTCCCAGGCACCAAGAAAATCACAGCCAGAATTACATCCAGTACAGCATTTAATGCAGGCAGAACAAGAAATAAAAAGCCACAGTAGAGTTTTGACTAGCTGAGATTGCTGAAAGGTTGGAAAACTCCATGTAAGAAAGTAAAGGAATTGTAACATGCGAGTAGACAGAACTAGTGTTGTATGGAATAAAACTCTGATGATGGGGGGCTCCTGGGTTAGAGCAAAAGATAAACTGTGCAACCACATAGTCCGTATTAAAGAGAACCTGTTTTTAGATGCAGAACTGACCAAGTAACAGGCCAAAAAGCACACACAGGAAGACTTGGCGTCTCTGATTTTAAAAATGTTTTTAATGATAAGCCACACTTTGTTGAGATTTTTCACTAAAAAACTTTTGGGAGTTAAGTCCATTTCAAAATACTCATTGGCAGCTCATATGTATATATTATTATGGTCCAGAGATGCTTGCTAGTCTCAAAAGGACTCTGGGCATTGCTGGTATCTAATTGAGAAGGGCAGCCTTTAGTGCCAAAAAAGCTGTGCCAAAATTTCATTTTACAGAGTATGAAAACTTCAGTCCAAATTCAGCACAAGGAGGCTGAATTCAGGACTCTAGAAGGCAGTTAAGTTTTCTTTCTTTTGAGGAAAGAAGAAAGGAGTAATGCATTAATATTACTTAGTCCAGAGGTTACAACATAAATCTGTATATGTACACACCTATATAATATATTTACTGTAATTATCTCTCATTTATTTTCAGTAGATGAGTTAATTTAGAAAGAAATGCATGCAAAAATACTTAGGCAAACTTCCTGATCAGAATCTGTATCATAAGATACGTAAAGAGCCACAACTGATATTCTCCTGCCTCCCTAAAGATTAGGCATAGAAGGCCTCCTACCCCCAGTATTACTTTAGTGTGGCACAACTGAACAGAGCTGGTCAGAGGCACCAGCTCCCTCCTATCCCCAGCACTGTCTCCAACCAGTTTTTCTACCTTTCTCAGGAAAACTAAACTCCCCATGAAATGCCTGTGTGGTCCACATGAATCCTATCAATTATTTCCAGTCGGAAAGGATAAGCAGTACTTGCCAACCGTTCCAAAGGGAGTTGCTATAGGCTGTGATCTTTTGAGAAGCTAAATAATTTATACAGTTATCTAAATGAAGACCATTTCACAGGCTCTTCAAAGGCTTCAGATGCACCTTTTGTTAAGGAAGTTACACTGAGACTTCCCTAAATTTCCTGATCAGCTGTTAATTAATGGCTAAGAGGCAACCAGGGATGTGTTTAGAGCCCTCTCAATACCACCTGTCAGACTGTGATCTTCACCACCTGGGACTCCATGGCAGGAGCACATCAGCACTGGCTGCAATCTGACTCAAACTGTTGCACGTTTGTCTGTTCTTTTGTGGTTCTTTTCGCTGTTTTTTCTCCTCTCTAGTAAAAAGAGAAAAAAGCATAGATACATAGCCAGGTATTATATAATCGATATAATAGCCAGTATATGTGCACAGTTTCTTTATCTACACTAAAACACTGGAGTTCCAACTTGCTTACGCATTTTTATTTTGGGATAAAGCATATTTGATGGAACAGTCAAACTTTATTTGTAAATCAGAATGAGCACCAAGGTTAAAATTTGCTTTACATTCGAAAAACCTGTGAGCTGAACCCTGGTATGTGGTCTGGAAGTGGATGGCTCAACACCACTCTCTTGTGGTGTGAGACCTGAACCCTCTGGCTGGACTGAGCATGGAGAGGTGCAAACAGCTCCAAGAAACACAAATGTCTTTTGAACAAAACTCCATGTCCCCCACAGTCAGTCAGACCCACAGATCTTCGCTGACAGAAAACACAATGCAAGACAGGCATATGAATAAATATATCGCAAAATTCTCTGAGGTTTTCCTCTTCTTCCTTTGTTTAAAGTGTCTGTTTAGCAGCTGTCACAGTCAGACAGATAAAACAAATTTTTTCACCTCCCTGCACTCATCTGTCTTCTTTCTTCCGTGTTTAATCTTTCTCTCTTGCTTGCTGCATATCCTCCCTTTTCACTTAGCTCAGCAACTACTTGGCTACCCTCTTCCCCCCATGCTTTACCTCGGTGGCACAGCACCTCTTTCTGGTGACAGAACCACCAATCCACCACTGAAAAGGTTTCCAAAAAGCACACTGCCTGGCACAGTGGGACTGGCTGAGGACTGGAGCACTAGGACTGATGGCTCCAAGTCAAGCTCAGGCCTCCTGGGGACATAGGAAAACAACCAGAGATCTTCTCGACCGAAGCATTTTGTCTTCAAACGCGAAGCTAGAAAATTCTGTTTAATGAAATATTTCATAAATACGTAACAGCTCTGATAAACAGTGTATAATTCCTCAATGTCCTCACAACCAAACATTTCCTCCCCACTGCCCTGTAAGTCCCAAGAAAGCTGTTTAAACACAGAAACAGGCAAAGCCTACAAATCACATGCAGTTTTCCAATAATAACCTTCGAACACCTACAAATTTCCGCTTCAGGTTTCTGCACAGTTCTTCACAGTCTGGTGCTTTTTTTGTGTGTGTATTAAGAACTTCAAGGTAATGTTTATAGCCATTATCAGAAAATCTTACGACAAAAAGAGTTAATATTTAGCTACCATAAAATTAACATTGGTGTACTTGTCCTAATTTCTGGGGAGCCACCTGAACAGTTTTCTTCTATCAGCTGAGAGTCTGTCCATATCTGGAATATTGAAAAATCACGGGAGAGCCACTTATCTTTGATAAGCCAGTAAAGCTAATCCGATGGTACAGCACAGCACACAACAAAGTTTTGAATAGATAAAACCAATCATCTTTTCAGCATGCACAACAAAAGAAAAAACAAATGGGAAGTTCTGAAATATCCCTACTCCTTTCAGACACTGACTGGCTGACAGACCAGCAGAATTTCAACTCCAATAGGCATGAATTAGTTTCCAGGCAGAGAAGCAGAGATAAAAGGGGAAAGGTTTAAAGAATTTCTCATGGGCTTTTGTCAAAGAGGTTTTTTTTCTGCTTGGTCTACAGAGCAAGGGCTCAGCTGTGAGTTCAGGCTCTTTTTTTCTTTTTTTAAAATTAACTATGAACTTCACAGTTGGCCACATAAAACATGGTCAATTTTTGTAAACTTCTCACTGCATCTTGTCTAATCAACACCCAATGTCTATTACCTTTTCAGGTGAACAGAGCAGAAGCCAGTAAAGCTGTAACTAAAGTGACTGAATTTTCAGCATTTGCATTACAGTTCTTACCATTCACACACTTCGTTTAATTTTGCTTCAACCTCCCTTCCACTCATGTCAACACAATATGCAAAGTGTCCTCCTTAAGAAGAGAGGATATTGGCAGAATGGGGAATTTGAGGCTGGATCTGCTGACTTTATCACTGGAAGGGCCTCTGCTCTTACGCTGGTGTATCCCCTCTACTGTTTCTGGACAATCTCCTAGAAAGTATTCCAGTTCAGGTGGAGCATTTTATGGAATAATGAGATGAGAAAAAAATAAAGAATAAACTCATGAATGTTTGCAGAACCAAAAGCCACAAAGCCTCTGCTGCAGAGGCTCACAGAGGTTTCCGCACTCCTCACCAGCTCGCTCTGTGCTGTCGCTATGGCAGACAGGCAACACAGCCATGGCAACATCTTCCAAATAGCAAACTCCCCAGAGTTATGCAAGAGTCTTCAACCAATACCGAGTTTTACATATTTAATTTAGAGTTTCTACCTTTTTGCAGGCTTACATGCACCATACGCAGTGTACTGAAACAACACTGGGCAGTTTAGCAGGGACTGGCATCCCCTGTGCTCCACTTTCTCCCGGGCCCACAGTGTGGCTGCCGCAGCATATCCCTTAGTTCAGCTCTTCTGGGAGCAGCTGATGCAGCAGAAACTCTTGCACCCGCTCCCTTTGGCACCCCTCCCTGCACAACATTAAATACGTCCTTCCCACACAGCCGCTGAGCTCCACTGGCCCGCAGCCCGTGAGCACCAAATTGTCCTTCTGATTCAATTAATCCAGCAGAATTCCACTAGCCCATTGCCCCCACCTCATCCCATGGAAGCCTGGGATTCCTTGTTCCACCAAGACCCAAAGAGTACCCTCTTCCTTCACTGAAGCTTGCAGCACAAGGCGCTTGCTGAGAGGGCCTCTTTCAGACACCAAAATACATCTCAGGAAAAGCAGCAACACTTTGCAAGGCTCAAGGATTTCCAGTACACCAGTGGCAGGCCAAGAAGGAGCACCTCTTCTACTGCTATGGTACTGTTTCTTCTTTATTCTTAATTAAAACTTTAGAATGCTTTATATCTAACCCTCTGCATTTTTTTTCCCACTTACTGAAGAATAGCTGAAGCTTTCATACAGTATCATCTGTTTTAAGGATAACACATTTCAGGTGTTTATGTCTAGAACAGAAAGAAAAGTCCTTTGTAAGAGAAAACAATGTGTAGTTACTGTGTTGAGGAAGACAACACTTATCTTACAACTGGAATAATTATTTTTCCAGTGATCCTGCAAAACAATAAAGCATTATGGCCAACAAGAGCCAAGAAAAGTACACACCTCCTTTGGAAGCCTACAGTGCTGAAAGCCACGGTGTGACCTGATTTCCCAACACTTCAACAATCTCTTGAAATATCAGTTTAGGAACCATAGTTCAATAGACAAGGCCAAAAAACCAGATGCACCCTTCTTTTCTCATACTGGAGAAGAGAGAGAGAAACTCTGGCTGGTCTAGAAGGAACCTTTCAAAAATATGTTGGTAGAACTAGTGAAAACATGTACCAAACAGGGAGACCCTGAAAGAAATGCAGATTCTGGTAGAGGACAAAACCCACCAACTAATATCAAAATAGTTCTGCCTAATAAGTAAGTCTCATTTTGATCCTCCTCAGATTAAATCAAAGCAGCTCATTTTGACTTGATCTGATCTTAAATTCCAGAGAGCTCTGGTAAAAAGAACCGCAAAACTCTAAAATCTCAGATCTAAACAAGTAGAAAATAGAACGAAATGGTAGAAGGGAAACGTAAGAGATTAAACAATTACATTAAGTTAATGTGAATGGTTTGTTAAAAAATTGTTTTAAGATGTCCTAAAATACTCTTGGTTTGGTTTTGATTTGTTTGCACTCAGCCATCAAGGACTTATGCCCAATAACTTTTGCAGCTGTAAAACTGGCAGCATCAGAGGGATCAATTCTCTTTAGCTGCTATTTACTGGTACCGAATGAGTGAAATAGTTTTATGCTTTAATACTTATTTTCTTATTGTGATCTCTTATTTTCTCAGATCAGATATCCGCCTCAAACTCTGCCTTTTAGTTTCATGCGTGTATGCACATAAACCAGCTTCTGCACGTATAATGTAATCATGCTCTCACAAGGGCTTTTGAAACAGACCTAGAAACAGGAATGTGCTATACCAGCTGTAATTTAAGAGTATCACACTTATGTTTTTACTAAAAAATCATGCCATTGATGAGTATTTCAAGTGACTGCTGACACTATTAGAATGGCAGCCCTGTAGCCTCCTGCCACCAAAACCTTGCCATGCAAACCCAGTAACCTGAGTTAGCATTGCGTGCTCAACAATGCACGCTGAAATATTGTTAAATTCCTCATTTCTTGGTCAAAAAACCCACCATACTCAAGAAATTTTCCTATTCACCTTTTGGCTAAGTTTTCCAACAGATTCTCCTGCAGAGTATAATGTAATTTTCCCAGGGAGATGTCGCCCTGCTTTTAAAAATAGCTTCTTGTGTAATCATTCCTTTCTGACTGTTCTATTAAACTTGCATGTTACAAAAGATTGCTTTTAAAAATTCTCTTCTGTAGGACACATTTGGAAATTAAAGCAAGAATGAAGTGTCTTCCCACTTAGATTTCAGTGTAAAAAAAAAAAATCTCACAATGCATCATATGACACTCCATTCAGTGTGGTCAGGCTTCCCTAATAATTCAATACTTATTCAAGGCCTAATATTTAATTCAAGACTTGTGCTTCCTATGGGCTGCTGTGGGCTTGCTACTAATAACGAAAGAAAATACAAAAGCCTCGTCCTGCCACCTTAACTCAGATTTATTCCAACTACTTTTTCATTATTTGGACAAAGGCAGGAGAGGCAACTTTTACAGACAGAGACACAAGCCAAATTAGAAAACCGCAATTATAAATAAAATATAACACACAGAAATTTTCATTTATAACTCTTAAAACTAGTTCACCAAAACAAATATGACAAATGAGAGTTTTTGCTCAGGAAACTCCATTAAGTGACATGACCAGATCCGTGTTGCTCACCAGGAACAGAAAGAAACAGAAATCAAGCCTACCTGACATTAAGATCCTTCTTTCCTCAGTCACCTGCCAGGCCTTCAAAAAGCACAGTATGCAGTTTTTAGGGCTTTACATGAAGTTGGATTGTTTCCCTGCATTTCTGACAAGCTGCCTGCATAACCCTCTGTCTAACAACACTTAACTTGATCTGAAGTGACTGCTGGTACCCAGCCCAGTGAGGCATTTTGCATATGCTCATTAATGGCTTTTGTTGTATTGTGCCTTTCCCTCTGAAAACATCTCAGACAACTAACCATGAATGCCAAAGAGATAATAGATAATTAGTCAAGAGGTAATTTGGAGACTGAATAAGCTAACTGCAAGAAAAAATGGATTGCATACTAGATATGCCCCACTAATGAGTATTTTGATCTTCATTAACTGAAAGATGATGACATTAAACAATGTTTAACAGAGGGATCTTCCGAAAGTGTACACTTCGGGCGACAGTTTCTGAGAAAACACAGAAGCAGGACTGCATCCAAAGCAGGACTGCACCCATTCTTCAAGCAGGCTGGGCAGCACTTCTGAGCTTGGAGACCCTGCTGAGCAGAAGTTCACCACTTAATTCTTCCTACCAGACCTAGAGGGGAGCAGCCAGAAGACACCTCAGCCGCAGAGATGCCACAAGCAGACACTGCCTCAGAATTCAATAAAATAAAGGCATTTCTCACAAAGTGGTATCTCAGAGGAGTGGATAAATACTTACAAGTATTTGTAAGTATTTAAATACTCAACCTATGTCACAACTCTGCTTCTCAGTAAAACCCACTGGAGTTTGTGATCACAGCCTATAGCTTAACCCTTGTCAAAGAACTGAGACCAAAATGTCCTCTAGTTAAGCTGGTGTAACATCTGAGTTTACAGGACACTGCATGGCAATTTTGTGGATCTCCAGACTAAACGAGTTACCGCAGGCACTGCATTGCTTCCATCAGTCATTTCTAGGTCATTATACCCAAATCCTAACTTGTTTTGTTTTCATGTTTCTTGCAGAAAGGAAACCTCTAAGCCCTATCCCTGTACCATTAACTATTGTCCTCTACAAGATCTGGAAAGCATGAAGGCTGTAGCTCTCTTCATTTGTCTTGTAGGACCAGTTTTTGCTATTCCAGTAAGTCCTCATCATGCTATTATTACCAGGCACTTAATTTCCCATTCTGAGAATATTCTATGTTATCCCATTGACCTGTACAAGATTTTTAAGGACATGCAGATATTCATATATTTGTCTTTTTTAGACCCATCCTGTAAACCACAAGCTCAGAACTCACAGACAGAAAACTCCAGAAAAGGTACTCTTCTTGTTCTTTAAACAATAGGAAATAACATAATTCATCTCAAATATAAAAACACATTAGCACATACATACTGGTTGGCAAACTGATTTATGTTAAAAAACTTTAGGCCCTCTCACCCCAAGAATTAGTGCCAAGTATCTCACGCCTTGAATATTAAACAATTGCGAACAGGACAAAATCTAAAGCTCAAAATGGAAGTTCCACTTATTGACAAAATTACCTTAAATGAATCCCCACATATCATCATTACCCATATCTATACAAGCAATAGGCTCCAGTGACAGTCAAAATTGTGGTTACCACAGCTCCAGTATAGAAGGAGGATGAAATCCTCAATTTATCACACCAAGGGATCATATGCAGTCTCAAACATGTAAGAATTTCAGCCACCAAATGTTTCATTAATCACGGTGCAGAGCATTAGACACCGCTTGTCCTGGCAGAGAGCTCTGTGGCTGACGAGCCAGATGCCCTGAGGACAATGAGACAGAAGATTTCACCAGTCCTCCCTATGCCACATATGTGTGCTAATGACAGAGCCCACAGCTTTGCATTCATGACTGACCCAAATTAAAACCCCTTTTTATTGCACTGTTCTTGTGAGCCTTTGTGGCTCAGACATAATGGATCTTGGCTCCAAGCCACTGGATGTTTCAGAACTACTAAACTCAGGCCATGCTCTGTAGTAAGAGATTCAAAATCCCAACTGTTATGCTAACCTTTTTGTTATTTTTAATTATAAACTATATCCCACTCTGTGGGGACAGCGTTCCAGATACATTTCATGTCAATCCAGATGGTGCTCTGCACTATGAAAAACAAAAAATTGACTTTTCCTAATGAACTATCCAGCTGAAGAAATGGTATAAACATTAGTTTGTAGCCTATAGCTGTCTACCAGAAAGAACACACAGAAGACACTTGCATCAAAACAAGACCTTGCCATAGCCCATGAATCATCAGTTCCAAGTGTGTGCATCATCTATCAAAGGCCAGTTCTCCCCCACAGTATCTAATCACAGATAGTGACTGAAATTTGCCTAGGTACCTTCACGAGCACTTCACGAGTTTCAAGAGCTGATTTTATCCAGGGGACAAAGTTATAAAGAATACAGCATCTGGAAGCCATCTCCAGGTACACCTCTGCAGGACAGGTGCAGGACTAGGCTTCCTGTCAAGACATGAGCCAAATCTTTCTCAAACTGCTGCTTCAAAGGCAGGCACCCACAACAGACAATCTTAAAGACTGTTTGGCCTTGTGTTTTCTGAATCTGTAGAGCTTTGGAAAAGCTCCACCATGAATTTCTGTTAGATTTGAGCAAACATATGATCTTCCCTTGAAGAAGTTACAGTTAGATCAGTTGGAACTGATACAGTGACTATATTTCCCAATACTGTCCCACATAACAAGGACACCAGGCAGAAAACAAAATTGCAGAACATTAAGATACCACTATGACGTTAGGAAATAGGATATAGCTGATCTACAATAACCAAATTAATATTTCCAATCCTACCTTTTAAAAAAAAAAAAGTATAAGTACTTGTGAGTGGAGTGTTTGTTCCAAAGCAGCCATGAGACTGCCCAAACTAAAGCAAAAGCTATTACAGCAACTTGAATGCTGAGAAGGACCATTCTTCTGAAATTAAACCCCGCAAAAGCTTTAAGAAAAATCAGCACCAGGTGCTATATTGCTGTAAGCAATAAGCAACACTGAACATCCACAGGTGTTGCTCAGAAATACACACAGCAGCAGAAAGGTAATTGCTGCAGCAAGACCTGACAGTCATTTTAGTAGCTGCTTTCTTCTCAAGCATTTGAACCATTTCCACTGACAGTACTAGTTTTGCTATCGGCTTGACAGAATAAGTAAAAAAAAGGGGGTACTCAGACATCTATTGTTGATCTGATGATACAGTGATCGTCACCACACACAATAGTTCCTGGTGAGTTCAGCCAGGAAGCAATGATGTATCAGACTCAAAGTAGATGAATATATGGATTATGAAATCAATGCAGGGCACTCCTCAGGGATTACTATCACAACACCTTGTGAAAGGTGCCCTCTCTTCCCCTGCTCCTCTTTTCCCAAGTCCCTTATTCTTCCCTCATCTGTGTAGGAAGTTAAGTTTCGCATCCCCCTTCTCTGAGGTAAGCGATAATTACTGCAGCCTACAAGCACCTGGAGTTATGACTAAAACACTAATTAAGCATTTTGAGATTTCACAAGACACCCATATGCATCTGTCTCTAAAACAGAGTTGCATAGACCTCTCCAGAAACTCCAGCAATAAAAGAAGGGACAGATAAACAGATTTGCTGAGAGAGAGAACGGACATCAGCTGTGAATTTCATGCTCTGAGCTAGTTAAAGAGGAGCACATACAAAGAAAACAAATAAAGCCAGTGCCATGCTTTGCACTACAAGGCAAAAATAACACTGCATCAACTTCAAATAAATAATACATTTATTAATCTACTTGCTTTTAAAAATTTTTTTAAAGAGTGAATATATTCACCCTGAAGCCTCAAAGGAAGAGAACACAGAGTATTTAGACAAGGGTGATGTGCTGCCCACTCACACAAACTTAAAACCAGCGGTATCAGTACCAGGCACTGAATACAGGGATGAACCCCAGACCATTAGGAAACAAGGAAGAACTGGGAGCGAGCATCAAGTGAAAAACAGCCTGAAAAGCATCGATTTCCTTGCACTGCACAATAAACTAGGTTTGGCTTCTGACAACCAGGACAGTGACTCTGGGAGCAGTGGCAGAGAACAGTCCAGCTCTGAGCATGACCAGCTCAGGAAGCATGAGAAACATGGAAACACAGCAAACCAACACCTTCCAGGCCGTGCAGAACACCCAGGGGGTGCTTTCAGCCTTCATCATGAGCATAACATGTGGAAATACAACAAAAATGCTGTTGGATTGTCTGAAAAAAACAGTGAAAGCTATGAAGAGGAAAGTATGGAAGAAGAGGACGAGGAATGGGGTGAAGAAACTGATTACAGAGACACAAAGCACAAAGGCCACCGGACACGTCAAGGTGACCGATACAAAAGACAGCAACATGAGAACAGCATGCAATCGGATGAACTCCCAAGAGATTCCAGCCAACCAACCCGGAAAACCAAGAGACATGGAGAGAAATTTGACCTAGAGGAAGAAGAGAGGGAGAACAGCCAGAAGAAGTCCTATAAAGAAGAAATCCTCCTCTCTCAAAAAAACCATAATGAAGATCAGGATGGCAAACAGCAAAGTCAAGTGACAAAAGACAATATTCAAGTGAACTATCAGAGTGACCACGACACACCGGTGAAAATACAAGATAGGGAAGACACCAATGATGATGATGGTCATGACAGTGGTGATATTGATGGTGAGGAGTATCTCAGCAATACCTGGAAAGAAGCAGCCTATGAGGAAGAGGAAAGAATCCAGAGTAATGACCAGGAGAGCACCAGTACAGAGCCAGAAGGGGATGGAACCACTGAAGATGACACTGCAGTTCATAGACAGACTGACGATTACCAAATTGTCAAGATTAAAGACCTTGCTCACTCTGAACAAGATGATTATAATCATGAGCCACCTAATCCTGACAACAAGCAACAACTGAAAATGAGTAGCTCTGTTCAGAGCATGAATTCAATGGACAGTGAAGACAAGGTAAATTATCTTTAAAATAAAATTGGAATACTACAAAAAGGGGGAGAGGGACCAGTTCCAAATTTCAATTCCTGGTGATTGAAATGACATGCTGGAGAGGTGTAATTACTTCTTAATATGCAGAAGTCTCATCTCCCTTTTTATTCACTATTCCTCTGGTTCATGCTGTGTCACTGCACACAGAGCATTTAAGGGAGTTGGACCAGAAAGGAAGTGAACACCATTCACATAAGAGCTCCAGCCCCAATGGGGAGTGTAATGAAACACATGAAATAAATACAGGTACACAGATACAAAACCTGAAACCCAGTCTTCTGCTTACTAGGACAGTCTGTTCACTCCTCTCTCACAAAGATTTTAAACACTACTGCACAAAAGTAAACAGCTTGGAAAGGCAGGACTAGAGTCCACAGAATAATTATAAGAAACTCAGCCCTTACTGAGCTCGCATTTCTCTTTCTCTCTCCACCTCCTACTCTATGTTTTTCCCCAAATAACAAGAGCATGTTAATACTACCAGAGACTATGCTCTTCTCACACATTTTGCATAGCAACCTCTATCTGCTGCAAGCAGAGCAAACTGTGCCTCAGTCAGCTCTATATTTGGACCTGAAAAAATTTTGTCCAAGTAATTTTTTTTCTTCCCAAGATTTACCACAACTTTCTGCTTATGCCCCTGTGACTGTGCAGGTTAAGACTACAGGCAGTTCCCATGGTGAGATGGAAAGTGCCAGCAACAGGAATGAGGAGGGTCTCCCTGGTAAGCACCACGCAAAGCTGTCATGTAACTCCCAGCTCTCTGCAGCTGGGGAATCTGCTGCTCGGCATTTCTTTTCTGCCTTTTGCAGCACAGGATTTCACAGTGACTGAACTGTACTTGTGCCTAATCCTGTGTTCCCATAGTAACCCTTCCATGCTCCCTTGGATTTAGTAATTTGTTTGTAAAAAACATTTGTAGGCAGTGCACAAATTTCTGTGTCAGTTGCACAGAAATGGGAATTGCCTTGCACTGAGAGCTTTCAGTTTCAGAACAGTAGGTTGGATTCAAGTAGGAGTGGGACAAATGCCAGTGCTTGATTCAGCAAAGACAGACAGGATGTGTTTCACCAAAGGAAGCTGGAAGTGAATGTCAGTCCTTACAGAAGGAACAGCTTTTTCTGAGGAAATTATTTCCCCATCCAATTCAAAAGTGGGACTGCTAGAAGGCTCACAAAAACCCTCATTTAAAATTTAGCTTGTTTTATTCAATACAAGATCCAGCTTCATTTTAACAAACTTAAAAATGCCCTTGAAGTTCTTGGTGAATACTGGGCTGCATTTTGCTTTGGCTGTCAGAAGAATCTGACAAACACTTGGCTTCATCCCATCACCTCTAACAGTCTTTCTTTCCTGCTAGGATTGCCAGACCCATGTCTGAACTTCCACTGCAAGAGAGGCAAAGCCTGCCATGCAGACAAACAAGGGAAACCCCACTGCATTTGCCAAGATCCTGCTGCTTGCCCTCCCACCAAAGACTATGAGCATGTGAGTATTTCACCCAGTGCACAGGACTGGGAAAAGCCACCTAAAGTGTTCACAAGATAATATATTCCCCTGCTATTATTTAAAAAGATTCTACCCTAAAGAGCATGCGAGTTTGAGTGATTCCAGTAATTGTGAAATTAAGTATAAAGCACCCCAACTCACTGACTATGGCTTGAGAGCAGTATGAACCCATGTAACTACACAGCAACTGACTTGCTTCACACAGTCTCAAGGACTGCAGGTTTTCCCCGTCACTGAAAGCTTCATGTCTCCACTTAGTGTTTTAGAGCACGTGCTGAGTACTAGTGCATATCGAGTGAAATGATCCCACAGCATCTCAGAGGCTATATCACAACCACAAAAATAAACTCAAGTGTCGCAAAACTGGGCATGAAAGTACAGACAACTAATCCTCACACGGGCATACAACAACTAATATTTCCAATAATTCTGATCACGTGCACTCCCTGTGGGCATTCACCACATGTTAATGATGTTTTTATTTTCTCAGCACAGTGGTGGGGGTGGTGGTTTTGCTTTTCCCTGCTCCTCTAGGTTTGTGGTACGGATAACAAGACTTACGATGGCACATGCCAACTCTTTGGCACCAAATGTCAACTGGAAGGGACAAAAATGGGCCGCCAGCTGCACCTGGACTATATGGGCTCCTGCAAATGTAAGCTTGTTTTTCTGTGAAGAATTCACCTAGGTGTAAAGAACCAGTAGCCTTAACCTATCAGCCAGCCCTGTATTACCTTTATTCCTGTAATCTGCCACTTGTGCATCCATTATCTGCTAATTAAGACCTTCAAAACCTAAGCATGTTTAAAAAGTATCTGAAACCTAGACATCTCTCCTGTGCTTACACCAATTTGTTGTTGACCTTATCTTCCCCCTGCACTGTCTTATATGTTCCTATTGCTATAGCCTCTGAAGATCTTTGTAAACCCTTGACCAGAAAAAGTGTTTGCAGAGAGCTAGCAAATGAAAATGTCCATCTTAAACCCCCATGGAAAAAAAAAAGCCAATAAACAACAATGAAACTTAGATGCCACATGCTGAAGTCAGGATTTAAAAGCCAGAAATGATTTCCAACCTCTTCAACTGCTGCATATGGTAGGAGGAAAGTGCATTCCTAGCCAGAATCCTTTGCTGTCAAAAACTCTGCTTTCATGCAGCTGACTGATAACAGCTTCACTGCACAACTATGCTCAGAAGCTGCCCAGATATATAAAAGTTGTGGCTTGCACAACTGGTTAAGCACGTGCACCAAAAAATTGTAGATTTATAACTGAACACATTAGGTGCATTCACAATTTTATATATTAACAGTTCCATCAATTTTGATTGGAAGTTTGATAGTGAGGTCTCAAATCTAAGAAATGCTTGAATGGGGACTTAACAGATGACCTGTTAACAAAAGCTTTCCTCTTTGGCACAGACATCCCCCCCTGTACTGATTATGAAGTGGATCAGTTTCCCCTCCGGATGCGAGACTGGCTTAAGAACATCCTTATCCAGTATTATGAACGTGACCTGAACACTTCTGGGATTCTAACTGAAAAGCAAAGGAATAAGGTCAGCAGTCCTTTTCAGATAAAACCATGCAGTTACATGGACCAGCCCAGAACATCTTACACTAAATGGTATGAATTATATGACTCCTGAGATGGCTTATTTCACACCAAAACACGCGTTTCTTGCCTCAGGACAGAAGATGTGATAAAACTGGTTTAATCTCCTACCAAGCTGATGCTACTGCCCCCCTTAGCTGAGTCTGACAACTAAGCCACGAGAATTTCACTTCCTTTCTAGCTACTGCCAAAGTTGACATGGACAGCAACAAAAATCTCCTGGACTACCTGAGGCAAGCTTTTCATGCTGCATACGGTCACAAACACTAAAACCCACTTCCCCAGTGGTACTTTTATTATTATCAAGTTCCATTTCTCCCAAACAGCTTCTTGCCAGATAGTTCTCTTCAGGATAGATCTTCACCCCTAAACAAAAAAAACCCCACAATTTCTGTGTTGTGTTCAGGTGGAAAAGATCTACCAGAATGACAAGCGCCTTGTGGCTGGTGACCACCCAGTTGAGCTGCTCCTGCATGACTTTGAGAAAAATTACCACATGTATGTGTATCCTGTGCACTGGCAGTTTCACCAGCTTGATCAGCACCCTGTTGACAGGTAAAAAAATATTTGTAGTTCAGTTCTGATTTGCTAATTAAACCCAGCATGTTTTACTTTTCTAAACCCCTCAAAGGATTCTCTACATACCAAAACCTGTATCCCCCCTTTCTAACACAGAACTTTTCCCCTCATCGTTGTCCTTGTCATGTCCCAGGTCAGAACCTGCTATCCTCTTGCCTTGAATGAACATGTATTACACTGTAAGCTCTACAGTGTCTTAACACCTACTAATGCTCTCAGCCAGGAAGAAATCCTGTTATTACCGAAGCTAAGAGCAACAGGCTAAGGACAAAGGGCAGAGCCCTGGCAGCAAAAATCCACTACTGAGGTATCCATAGTTTCCAAGTAACACCACAGAGGTCTCTCAGTTTAAGGTGCAGATATAGTCACAGTTCATAAGGAAGCCTCCAGCTCCTGAGACCACGACTCAGATTTCAAGCTTTTGGTCGTACCACTTAGTGATGGGATCCATATTTCCAAGTTCAGACCTTCAATATCTCAGGACAATCACACCTACTGTTTGAGAACACAGCTAAGCACTTTTGCAAGCTTGATCTCCTGAGGATTAAGAGCAGAACTCCACAAGTCATGAACTGTGAGCAAGTCACTCCTTGCAATACTTGTAATTACTACACGAGTAATACTTGTTGTAGGAAAAAAAGATGTTAGCAAACAAACATGCAGCAAAAGCATGTTAGTTCACCAGGTATTAGATATCTTTATAATGACCTACGACAGATTCACTACAGAAGCACCGTAACAAAATCCAGTGGGGGCGTCTCTGATAAAGCCATCGTTGTTGTCTTCTAGCACCCTAGATCACCTCTGATTATCCTGCCAATTTATTACAGAAATGCAGCTCTCCATATCTGCTCTGTCTTTCAGGTTATTAACACACTCGGAGCTCGCACCTTTGAGAGCCTCCCTTGTTCCCATGGAACACTGCATAACCCGTTTCTTCCAAGAGTGCGATGGAGACCGGGACAAACTCATCGTTTTGAAGGAATGGTGCCACTGCTTTGGGATTAAGGAAGGTAAATCGAAAAAAATAGGCAGATGTACCTGACAGAATGTTCCCATCAAGAAAATTACTCAGACCTCAACGTAAGGCAAAGAAATTGTAAGCAGAAGCTCATGGCTACTGTGCTGAGAGGAAAACAGAACAGTAATAACAAGACTGCAAAAGGTCAGCGGGTTAACAACGTAGCACAGGTTAATCCCAGAAGAGTTATGTGACAGAAAGCATTTCGCCAAACAAGCAGAGTGAAGAAATGAGTTCAAAATCTTCCTAGCAAGCCCCTAATTTTAAGTGGAGGCTGATTCTGGTCAGAGGTCAGACACATGGAGCCTTCACTCTTCCCAGGATTTTTCCAGCTCTTCTGATGACAACTTACCAGTCATAATACACATACACTTCTGCAGTGATTGCTCATTCATAGCATCAGTCACTTTATTGATAGTGATAAGTCAGAAAAATGTCTCTTTGGCATAAAATGTTAATAATGTTTTCTTCTTTTTTGCAGAGGACATAAATGAAAATCTCCTTTTCTGAGCCCGGCTGAAGAGACTCCCAGTACTGCACTAAGATCAGTGAATCCTGCTTACTTCTGTAATTAACAGCTTCACAGCTTTCAAGAAAAAGGTGGAATAAGGTTCACTGAATTCTTATCAAATAACGTAAGTGCAGAAAATTTCTACATTCATTAGCAGCAGAAAAGTTTAACTACTTCAATTGGTTCATTGCTAAACAACCAGTGTTTTCCCCCACATGTATCCATGATCTCTCTGAACCAATAAATACTACTAACCTAATGACTAAGCTGTTCACAAAACTCTTCAGTAGAATTATAGAATGTAGATTTTACCACACACTGAAATGGGACTTGTTTCCTTTATTTACTGTACTGTCAGCTTAACACTCTGCGTAGAAGTCTCAAATAAAATAGAAGTCTACTTGGATATAAGGGTTTTGTCAGAACTTTGTCAAAGAAAATTCTATTTCTTTCACCATTGCCCATCTTTTGCTCAACTCAAGACAAGCACAATTTAAGCAGAAAAAAAAAAAACCAGGACAGTATGAGATTATTCCTGAATCCCCACAAATTTGTGATTTTAGGTAAGCGTTTCACTTACAACACTCCAAGCATGTTCTGCTTTAAAGAAAAAACCCCAAATGCTATTCCTACAAAAGATGATCAGCAAAGACCTTTCACCTGAACCACGTCACCTCTCCAATGAAAAGAAGATAGGATTCAGAAATGCTATTTTGGTATCTTAAATAGTGGAAGTCCCCTCACCCCCTGCTAACCTTCTCTTGAACCAGCAAGGGCTGATAATCATAGCCTAACACCAGCATACAATTAATTAAGCTGTGATTATTTTCAACACAAGAACTTTTTGCACAAACCAGAGATTACTTCCCAGCAAAACCAGTTTCACTGCCAGTTTTTTCCCATCATCCTGACCTGTTGCTCACTTCACATTCTGCAACATCACACAGCAGTGTGTAAATAACTCTAACTGGATTGCATGTACAAAAGCATATTCTCAATGCTAATTTCACTTGGAAAAGATCCTTTCTCTGGGCCTTCAAATGTCTTGGGGAAGAAAGCAATTTTGACAGCACTTTTCCAGCCTGGCTGCAGCCTTTTGCTTATTTGCTCTTTCTGCAGCCAAGACTCAGCCACCTTAAAACAACCAAATATAGTTCACACGAGGATAACTCACAAGAGATTGACTCACTTTTCAGAGAGACAATGCTCACCACTGCTCTGCTCAAACCCAGTGGTAGGAAAACACACAATGAAATTGAATTTATCAAGGCAAAGGGGAAATAGTTGCCCTTTAAATAATCCAAGTTCTGCAGGGCAAATAAGATGGTTACAGCTGTGGATATACAAAGTATGTAATGAGTAAGGAGCAGATGAACATACTACCTAAGGAGCTGTTGATGTCAGTGGTCTCAGATCCAACATAATGCCAACTTCTTCCAAACTGCATCCTACAAGATTTCCCCCAGATACACGTACTCGAACTTACTTACTTACTAGTAAAATAATCACTAAACAGAAGGATCAGGCAAGCACCATAACTGAAAACTTAGCTATTTTCAAGAGCTTTTTGTTTAACCCCCAGAGCTGGATGGCAGAAAGCACAGCTCTCACACTGTAAGTACACTGCCAATATGCAGCTGGCCTCAAAAGGTAATGAGGTAATTCACAAATTCCCGTTTCTTCAGGAAAAAGAAAGTCTTTATGCTGCCTCTTAGTTTGCAGCTTAAGTACTCTCAGTAGTACCACCTGAGTACCCCTCCAGCATCACTACAGTCAGAATATCTATACTGAAAAAAAACCCCAACAAATACTCCTTTTATAACACATTTCCACTGCCAAGCTTGTTAACCCTCCAAGGATTAAGAGAGTTGTTATAAAAAAACCTGTCATTTTTATCAGCTGAGAAGTAAACTAATCACCCAAAACATCTGAAGAAGGCATGATTCCTGACATTTTGTGGTTTTCTGATGCAAGCCAAAGTATAAAAAACTGTATATATAGACTGCAGATCCCCCTCCCTTGACTCCCTAAGAGTCTGCTCTTGTGGGTGGTGCTTTCAAAACTCAACTACACTGCTGGGGGCCTGCTCTGCGTAATGTATCACATCACAGAAGAAATCAGATGGGCAGTAAGAGGTGAGCAAGGACTGAAAGAAAAATTAATCCCTCTTGGCATTACTTTTTCCTTTGAAAGTAACATACTAATAACTCTCCCAGATTCCCTGGGTTTCCTGCATAAACACCTATGACTCCTTCAGGTTTCCCTAGATAACTGGGAGGCAGGGGTAGGATTCAAAAGGAGCAATCCCTAAACCCATTCATTAGTTAAGCAGGATGTGGATAAAGTCTCAACAGTGCATGGGTGTGTCACAGTACTGTCACACAAGGTAATTCCAGACCAGGACATTTATCACCACCTTACTTCAACACATGGATCAAAATTCCTGAAGTCCTCAGGTCTCAACATCAACTTTTAGTTGTCACTGTCACCAATTCCAATTAACAGCAATTACCCACTGATTAAAAACACTGGGAGAAATGTCAGCAACTGTTGTGCAGCTCCTGTTAGCAGCATAAATGCCAGAGAAGGCCCACAGCAGCCTCCTGACTGCAAGTTACTCACATCACTTGAAGGGTAAGAAACCAGCACAATTTACAAGATTATACTTTGAGGCTGCTCCTCCCAGCGATTCTGTTCATGCTGCAGACTCCGCAACAGCTGCACTGCCATAAGCCATGGGAAGAGAGCAACCTCAAAATTCAGCTCCTCAAATCAGTCACGAAGTTTCATTCTCCAACAGTTTTCTTTTTACACAGAGGCACTGTCACACATTCAGACGGGAACACCAGCCATAATGTAAACTAAAAAGTAATTAAATGTGAAAACTAATCTCTCAAAATAGAAAACCAATGCAAAGTTACGTTAAGTGAAACGACTCAGAAATTTCGCTTTATTATGCAGCACTTACTGTAAGTTATTATTCAGGTTATCCTACCAGTCTCTCATTCCTTAGGGATTCATATTCCTGAGGAGTCAGTGCAAAAACACAGAGCTAAGGTGAACAGCCTGTGAACTACCACCAGTCAGAATCTCAGCGTTGCCATGTGGATCTGCAGACATTATGAAACAGCTGCAAATAATGAAGCCAAGAAAGCAAAGCAAGAGCTCCACATTCGTCTCATCTCACACTAGCTAAGAAATCAAAAGAAGCAATCTGAAGTCTTCTGAAAAAGCCTTTGTTTATCACTGTGTTTTTCCCAGCTGAATTTCACAGAATTGTCACTGAGCATGACAATGACATCTGTTTCAAGGCTGGAAAATGTATTCTCCTTTCAGAGTCTGTCAGTTCCAAGTCTCAATCACTCGTGGCACTCAGATCCAGGATCCTCACTCCAGTGGGCTCCCCGTTTTTCAGTCACCAGCTTGATGAAGTAGCTGTGACTCGCATACAGCTCAAGCTTCTCACTGATGTCAACCCACTTCACCACTCCAGCATCATCACCTGCTTCCAGAGGCAAGTTATCCATCGTCTCACCTGTTCACAAAACAGGAGTTAGGACATGCTATTGCCTCTTTTCTTCCTGTTTTTTCCCCTCTCCCATCCTATCACTTCTGCCCTTCCACAATGCTCCTTCACAGGCAGCAACCTTCTACTGCTTCTCAGAGAAAAAACAACTAAATCTCTCACTGATTCTGTGTCAGAAACCTTTTTCATACTTGCACTATTTTTAGGCAAATCTGAGTGGCAGAGGTGGTGTTAACTCCTTGTCACCACACCTAGGGTATCACTAGCAGCATGAGAAGTTACCGGAAACCATCATGACAATGTGTACTCATTACCCCAAGTTTAGTCAATACATCTGCCTGGATTTTTGTTTGTTTTCTTGCTTAACATCTGACTGCTGCTTTTCTCACATACTATTCTTACAGGACAAACTGAATTCTGAAACTTATATATGCTTACCAAAAAAACAAAAATAATTAAAATTTTACTAAAGGCCCCAAAATCAAAAATACTACTTTAAGAGGGGATGCATAACGGCTTCTGAATTGCTCTCTTTTTGAAGTTTTTACTCTGTTTTTAAAGAGTCTCAGGACTTCACAGACATCAACCAAGGAAATGCTTTTGTATTCTGTATTGGAAACAAAGGCCAAAGATACACTAATCTCCACTACTTCTGGGGGCCGATAAATCTAGGACCAGTCACATGTGAAACTTCATAACTGGCATCTACTACCCAAAATTCAGTGGAAATGTCACTACCTGAAATCTCGAACTTGAACAACTCAGAATCACCTAAGATTGATTGATCTTACAGGTGAAAAAATGGAAGAGCAAGATAACAGATCAATTTAAGAATCTAGCCCTATATTTCACACCTGACTTTCATGCTCCCCCAACTTCATTGCCATCCTCAGCTCAACAACAGTCCCAATTTCAAACCAACATATGGAGTAAAAGGCAACTAAGGGCACACTTGGAGATATTTACCTGTTTCATCATGATAGTTCACAGCCTCTGTCTCCATCCAGGCATTATCAGTATTACGAGGGTCATCCACATATCCTCTGTACACCTGTAATGCCCCAAACAAACCAGAACAAGCTCAATGCCACAACAAGCAAGGTGGAATCAGTCATACTTTTTTCTTTCCCTCTGACACACTCACCCTTACAGAGTTTTCAACAGTCCCTTTCCATCTCCTACACCCCAAGAACATGAGCATCACAACTTATTTTCATTTCAGCTGCACTTCTTCAGTTTCCATACAGCTGTGAGTTACATGCATAGCTCAAGAGGCTACCACAGGAGACACAGAGCTCACCACAAAGTGTTCCTGGCTGAACAGCTTGTGGAGCTGCTTCTCCAATTTTGCTTTCTCCTCAGGCGATTTCTGCAGAGAGTTCAGGGCCTCTTCCTCAAATTCTCGCTTCAGGGTAGCAGTGATTTTCTCCCCTGGGTCCACCATCCCCTTAGAGGGGGGAAAACAAAACAAAAAAAAATTACTACCCCTCAGATTCTACGCCTTTTAACTCCCAGTTCTTAGTATATTACATCCACCTGCATGATACCTGTGCTGTATCTGCCTCCCGGCCTCACCAGCAGGGAAATGTCAACTGACTCCGGAACTTTGCCCTTACCCCTGGAATGGCCCACTCCCCACAGTCTCTCCTCTTGATGGCTACGAACTGCAAGATGTTCTTGCCAGTAACTGGATGAGCAACTTTATTGCCACTTCTGTCCCTTTTCCACCTGCAGCAAATGACAAACAAGAACGTGTTTTGCTCCTTCTTGACACAGGGGCCTCTGAGAGAGGGACAGCAAGGCACTGCCACCTGTGTGGGGACAAACAAAACAGAGAATGAACAGTCAGGGGAGACCAATGGATGCCATCTAGCAGGATCACAACCAAGGGCAGAACATTGAGGGTTTTCCTCAGACAAAAGGGCAGAAAATGCCCATGAGGCACATTTCTGCAGCCAGGCTGGTAGCAGCAGCTCCTCTGAAAGCTCTCTGAGCTGCACTTGTGCCAATCCATACTAAGGGGATGAGAATGTTTCTGCTGGAACAGAATGGTCACACAGGCTGCAGCAGTGCCAGGACAAAGCCACAAGCAGCCACCATCGCCTTCAGTAAAGAATTAAGAACTACCCACAGGCAAAGCAAAAAGCTGTCTAAACAAAAAAAGAAAACAAAAACAATGCCAGCATTTACTTTCAAGGGAGCAACTCAGTAGCATCAGCATCCTTCTGGAAAGGGGAGGAAGTAAAATGCATCAGGACGATTTTCCACAATGGTTCTGCCTTCAGCATGGCACTTTCTAGCTTGCATTTCTGTTAACCACACAATCTTTTCTGAATGCTTTGTGTAAAATGGTTTGCACGTACACACACATCCTGCTGGGAAAAGCACATTGAAACAAAGCATACAGTAACAAAAAGAGCATCCTAATCCCACCTCTTCCTATCATAGATTAAGTCAAGTTAGTGTTTCATACATAACAAAAGCAGAATGGGCTTACACATAGAGAACACACAGAGAAAAGGGCCATGAAAAGTAATAACCTGTCCAGAGATGCAGAAAAGAAGCAAAATGCAAGGGTTTTTTCTCTACTGCAGAGTACCTTGAAGTCACCTGTCCCTTACCTGGTTACAACAGGATCAGCAGCATGGTTTGGTCCCCAGCGCCCCAACAATCCTCTGCCAGTGAGGCCAGTCCTTCCTGCTGGATTCCTGAAATAAATGCCACAGTACATGACTTACATAATCCTGTACTGGTTCTAACTGGAAATTAAGCCCAGCCACATCCAGCGACTCTGATCTCTGAGGACCAGCTGAAACACAAGGGAGTTTATTTTCTGCTAAATTTCTATATCCTTAGCACAACAGTACATTAAACATATTTACTTCCCCACATTCAAAATATGCTCCAAGTATTCTTAAAAAAACCCAATCAACCAACTAAAAAAAAAACCAAAACAACCAACAAACACCCAAAACCAAACCCTCAAAAAAACCACAAATCAAGACTAAATAACAAAAAACGGAAAGACAGCAACACATATTTGGTGTCACCATGTGCTTTAAAGGGCAAGAGACATAGCATGTTTTTCTCTTTCATCAACATAAATTCATCAAACTAAGTTCCTTTTTTCTCTCCTGGCTTTGTCCTAGCTGGTACCTTGTATCAGAACTGACAGACCTGTAAGAGCATTGAAACTACATCACTGAAATGAATATGCAAACAAAAACCCCACACTCACCGGGGTCTCCCATTTTCGACCACATACAAGCCATTCAGACTCTTCCTCTCCACTTCTCCATCTCTCTCATTGAATTTGGGAGAAAAACCTTCATCACTGCGTGGCAAATAAGAATTCAATAGATATAAATAATAAAACAGAAAAGCTTGTATGCCAGCCACCAGACCAGCAACATCCCTTTGACCAATGAGCAGTTTCTACCAGAACTGGAATTGCAGGCCCTCCCTTTTCTAGAGGAGGCTATGAAGTCTCAACCTTTACTGACGACAGTCTCCCTGTATTTAGTTCTGCGGGCAAAAGCGCAGAGCTAAAGTACCTAATATTGCATCTCTCTCAATTTTCAATTAGACCATGTTTAGAAAGTGTTTCAAAGGTATTCTTGCTAAGGTTAGAGCTGGAGAATCACAGAATCATTTTGGTTGGAAAAGACCCTTAAAATCACAGAGTTCAACCCAGCATTGCCAAGCCCACCCCTAAACCATGCCCCCAAGTGCCACATCCAGATGTCTTTTAAATACCTCCAGGGACGGTAACTCCACCACTTCCCTGGGCAGCCCGCTCCAGTGCCTGACAAACTTTTTGGTGAAGAAATTTTTCCTAATATCCAATCTAAACCTCCCCTGGCACAACGTGAGGCTATTTCCTCTTGTCCTATCCCTTGTTACTTGAGACAGAAGACCTGACACGCCCATTGTTACACACTCACAAAAAAATTACTGTAATTAATTCAGCCTTTCACATTTCCCAAGTCAGAGCACTCACTTCAAGAACTACAATTGCACTTTCTTTTTTCATGTTACATTCCAACCATGAACAAACAACCAAAGGTATTACTAAAATGTTCTTCCAAATTCTTAAGGAGAATTAGATTACTATTTAGCTCACAACACAGAGAAACATTTGCACAGCATCAACAGCTGTCCTTTATTCCGATCTCAATCACTAGCTCAGTACAATCATTTCTCAAAGACCTTCACAACAAACACAAGCAATTCAGTTCTCTAACCAGCGCTTTTCTTAACCTTGACATTCACACATCACTGCAGAATCACACATCACTTTAAATGATCTTGTTAATTCATTATTGTTTCCTGCTTCCATGTTCACATGTGAAAAGAGCCACCATTTCCACTCACTTAATTTGGGGATCAGCCCAACTGGGTCCAGCCAAAACAGACTTCGCAGTGTACTCCACAGGATTATAATCTTTCCACTCAGTCAGCCAGCCCACTTTATCTTCAGGAACTTGGCTACGCTGAATGTGTGATCCCGGATACGGGGAAGTGAGAGCTTTGCTGTGGCTGAACTTCATATTGTAATTGTTGAACATGTTTACAGGATGAAGACTGGACCAACAGTTTGCAGATAAGTTACTACAAAAAAAAAAAAAAAAAAATCTCATTCATTAGGCTTCAACCTCCTATTTAATCCCGGATCTGCAAAGTACATTAGGGCAAGCAGAACAGACTCAGCTCTTTCACAGAATCCTAAAATCAATTAGGTTGGAAAAGACCTTTGAGATCATCGCATCTAACCTATGACCAAATACCACCGTAACACCTCGACCATGGCACTGAGCGCCACGTCCAGTGTTGCCTTAAATACCTCCGGGGATGGTGACTCCACCACCTCCCTGGGCAGCCCATTCTAACATCTAGTCACCCTTTCCATGAAGAAATTCCTCCTACTACCCAAATCACGAAACACCTGAAGTTCACAAAAAACCCCTTTAACAGAGACGTGGAAAACGGCAACACGGCTTTTGTACTTTTCAGTAATTACATCACTTTAAGGGACAGCCCAGCTGCCTTTCTGCCACCCCCCCAAAGGGGCACCCTAAGGGACACCGCACCCCCCGGCCCAGCTTCCCCTCGGTGGGGAGGGGGTGCACGGCTGCCGCGGGATCTCGGCCGGGCCGTGAGGCGGCTGCTTCCGGCGGAACAGGCCGCCGACCGCCGGCAGCGACACCGGGGCCCGACGCGGGCTCCGCGCGGCTCCGCCACCGCCACAGCCCGCGGTACCTGTGGGCCGGGCGGCGCTGGGCAGCGCCTCGGGCGCTCAGCAGGACGGAGAACGAGAGCACGGCCACCGCCCGAGGCAGGGCTCCGGCCGGCAGCAGCATCGGCCCCGCCGCGACCGCACCGCGGCGGGGGCAACCCCGCCTCAGCCCCCGGGCCGGGCCCGGGCGCAGCA